>CM070622.1:47509684-47910285 GCA_036346255.1 Ampelocalamus luodianensis | reverse complement strand
GTAATCGTTGTGAAGTGTATTCGGATCACAAAAGCTTGAAGTATTTGTTCACCCAACCAGATCTGAACCTCAGGCAAAGGGGATGGTTGGAGTTGATCAAGGACTATGATATGGGTATTCACTACCATCCGGGCAAGGCCAATGTCGTTGCGGATGCGCTTAGTCGCAAAGCGCATTGCGATGCATTGTTGCTCCAAGAGCCTCAGCCCACCCTTCTGGAGAAATTTTAGCGTCTCAACTTGGGTTTAGTTGAGCATGGTTTCCTCGCTGCCTTGGTTGTACAGCCAACCTTGGTGGATCGGATCAAGTCCGCTCAACAGTCGGATGTTGGAGTAAACCGCATCAAGGAAAATGTCAAGAATGGAACAGCCAAGTGCTTCTCCGAAGATGAGCTTGGTTTTGTGAGGTTTGGGCAGCGCCTTGTGGTTCCAAAGGACATAGAATTGTGAGCTTTGATTCTCCGGGAAGCCCACGATTCTCCTTTATCCATTCATCCCGGGGCCACTAAGATGTATCATGATCTCCGCTAGAGATTTTGTGGACCCAATGAAGAGGAAGTCGCCAAGTTCGTTGCGAGTCGCGACATGTGCCGTCGTGTCAAGGCGAACATCGTCGTCGCAGGACTCGCGACCCTGCTGCATTCTGTGTGGAAGTGGGATTCGGTCGGGATGGATTTTATCACCGGCCTACCCAGGTCACCGAGGGGCAATGATGCCATTTGGGTTCTTGTTGATCGATTGACTAAAGTGGCACACTTTCTTCCAGTCAAGACCAAGATTCGTACCGGTCACCTTGCGGAGCTCTATATCGCCAGGATCGTGAGCTTGCATGGGGTGCCGAAGACGATCATTTCTGATCGTGGTTCCATCTTCACTTCTCAGTTCTGGCATAGCTTGCAAGAAGCTATGGGAACTCGTTTTCTTTCGAGACTGACAGATCACCCTCAAGCGATGGTCGACCGAAGGGTCAGCCAAGTTTTAGAGGACATGCTTGAGCTTGTGTCTGTCTATGGGAAGCATTGGGAGAAGTGCTTGCCATTCGCCGAAGTTTTCTTACAACAATAGCTTCCAAGCCAGTCTCGGCATGGCACCCTTCGAGGCTTTATACGGGAGAAAGTGTAGAACCCTGTTGTATTGGTTTGAGACCGGCGAGGGACCTTTCTTTGGCCCGGACTCGATCAATGAAGCCGAGAGTCAAGTCCAGCTTGTTCGTGATCGTTTGCGCACGGCTCAATCCAGGCAAAAGAGCTATGCGGATCGCCGTCGTCATGAGTTGAGCTTTGAGCCCAATGACTTTGTTTATCTCAAAGTCTCTCCGTTGAAAGGCCATCAACGTTTCGGCGTCAAAGGCAAGTTAGCTCCTCGATATGTCGGTCCATACCGTGTCATCGAGAAGAAGGAGCCGCCGCCTACAAGTTGGAGTTACTCTTTGCACTTGCGGTACATAATGTGTTCCATGTCCCGATTAAAGAAGTGCCTCCGTGTTCCAGCAGAGAAGCTCCGTTGGAAACTCTTGATGTCGGGAGGATTTGACCTACCGCGAGTGTCTGTTTGCGTCCTTGAAGAAGCTGAATGAAGAACGAGGAATAAGACCATCAAGTTCCTTAAGGTTCAGTGGTCGAATCATTCTGAGGATGAAGCTACATGGGAGCGAGAAGATCGTCTCGTGCGCACTACCCCTCTTTCTTTTCCGAGTGAGACAAATCTCGGGACGAGATTTTTGTAAGGGGGGGGGAGGTTTGTAACATCCCAAATTCTGTACTTGTGTTTCAACTGTAAGAAAATGAGTATAAATTAAAACTTTTTCTTACATCATGTATTTCCTGTGTGTACTAAACAATTATTGTACAAGAGTATGGAAATACAAAGTCACAAGTCTTTTGATCCAAATCTTGATCCTCCAAAACCATCACATTGGATATTTTGATCATCTCCTGAAATATTTTCCTAAGTCCTTGGGCTGATGTGGGACCCCTCTGAAAAATTTCACAATTTTTAGAGCAAGTTTGCTGCCCATAAAAGTTCTTCCAAACTCAGCTTTGGATTTCAAACTCAATCTGGGGTTTGCACTGTTGCTTGGGTCCGCACTAGAGCCTGGCTCGTGCCACCTGGCTCGGTCAAACCAACTAAAAGCACCAGCCCGAGCCCGTGCAACCTCGCCAGCCCCGCAGCCCTTGGATCTCAATCCCACCCGCAAAGACCTCCTCTGGTCTTTGTAAAAGACCTCTCACCCGCACGACCTCCTCATGTCCTTTTTGCAAAGACAACCCCCTAGGACCTCCTTTGCATCTTTTGCAAAGACAACCCTGGGGCGTCCTCCTCAGACCTCCCCGACCACCCCTAGCACTTGGGTGATCGTGGGCCGCCCATCTTCAGATCTGTGGCTCAGACCTCCCCTAAGTGTTAGGACCTCTAATCCTTATTTAAAATCTGAGCCCTTAGATTTTCATCCAACTGCCTCGAGACCTCCTAGTGGGAGCTCGGTCGATTTCAGTAGTTACACTTGTTGACCGGTCCTCCTGGTTCTCTCACCGATCAGTGGGGCACGGTCATTGTCAATCTTTGTGCATGTCGGTAAAGCAAAGGTGCCTTGTTAACTCTAGGGTGACAAGCGACTATGTCTTGCCAACATTAAATGTGTGGCAGCCCTTTTGCTCAAAAGTCTCTCTGACACCTACTCCCATCATGTCGAGTGTCCTAGCTTGTTGAAAATGTGGACACTTGCCTTTGTTCTTCCTCTCTGGCTATATATTGAGCCCGAGCTTCTCCTTAAGCTTCTTTGGATCCATTCTTGCACCCCTAGCTTCTTTCTGCGCTCTTGAGCTCCAAACACCAAAAGCCTCTGCCACCATTCTTTGGACCTTGGGCTCCCGAGCGACCTTCGAGCTCCAAAGTGGTTCAATATTGCAATATTTGTTGTCACTTTGTCGTCTTGGTCAACTCTGCCTCCCTAACTTGTTGTGTTTAACCTTCACGAGAGGTTGACAATTTGGGAGCCTGCTTTCGGGGCCGGATTGGTCGTCTTCCCCAACTCCGTCGAGCACCACCATCACCGGAGCTCCTGCGACCATTCTTGGACCTTCTTCATTCCCAGGTTAGTACTGTAGTGTTGAAAACCTGGTTCTTTTAGACCTCGTTAGCTTTTAGTTTTGTCGTATTTGGTCTCCTTCGGTCATCTCGGCTGTGCAGCCAGTGGATGCGCTCTAGCCCTAGCTTTGGTACCTTTAGGTTCTTCTCACTATTTGGAACCAGTAGGAGCCTTTGGTTCTCGCCGGCGAGGTCCCCATCGCCGGCGGTGAGCTAAAAACCGAACTCATGTTTTTGTCGTGCCTTATTCGGACAAGTGTTGTAGCCTTATGATTAGCATTTAAGTTGTCCTAGGGCCCAATCATTAGAGTTTAATGTTGTTCTCGTCGGCAAGCCGTGGGTGTCATTAAGTGCCAGGACCTCCCGAGTTCTTCATGGACGTCTAGGATCACCAGAGTTAGATCTAACAGTCGATCCCTTTTCTTTTAAGCCTAAGTCTTAGAACCTCCTTGTTGTGGTCGTAGCCGTTCATGAGCTCTTCATTTGATCTTGACCATTAGATCTCCTAGTATAAGTCTCTAGCTGCCAGGACCTCCCCGCTGAAATCCTGGCTGTTAAAGACTTCCGTAGGTTAAATCCCAGCCGTTAGGATCACCCTCCGCCTGGGTCCTCTTTGCAAAAGACCTCCTTGGGGTCCTCTTTGCAAAAGACCACCACAGTCGTGTTATCAAAACCACCCTCTCGGACCTCCTTGGGGTCCTCTTTGCAAAAAGGCTTCCCTTAGTCGTTTTATAAAAACCACCCCTAAGCCACCCCCGAGGTCCTCTTTACAAAAAGACCACCTCTGGTCCTTTGTGAAGAAGACCGCAAGACCTCCTCCGCTCGAGATCGGACCGTTCGGGACCTCCTCGCGGAGATCCGAACCGTCGGACCTCTCTCTCTAAACACCTATCTCATAGGACCTCCTCGAAGATCATGGCCATCCATGACCTCCTAAGTGAGATCCTAGCCGTCCCGACCTCCTCGTTTTCATCTTAGCCGTTCACGACCTCCCTTGGATATCGTGACCGTTTAGGACCTCCTCCATTAGATCCATAGCTTTAGGACCTCCCGTCGGCTCCGGACCATTAGATTTAGATCTAACTGCTGACCTCCTTGGTCTATTTTCAACTCTATCGCTTAGTTTCTCTCTTTGTCGTTCATCTCTAGATCTACGCTCGGATGTGGAGAACATTGAGCACCACTTCGGATGTGATCTTGATCTAGGCCGTCCATCTCAAGATCAAGGCCGGCGTCCCCATCTCACGTGGGCCATCGGATCTAAATCCATCGGTGGAGTCGTTGGCAGTTAAGACCTTCTCAGTAGATCTTAGCCGTCAAAGACCTCCCTCCTTCAGATCTCACCGTCCAGACCTCCTCTCTAAGACCTCCCCTAGGCGCGATGAGGTCTTGGTGCCCAGGTGCTCGTGGTGGAGTTCGCGCCTGTGCCCGTGTGCCGTGTGATTCTTGATCAACGGCCCACGACCTCCCCAGTTTGAGTCAGTTTTCCAAAATAAGTCCCGAAAGCTTTTATTTGCACTTTATTAATTGTTTTAAACTTCAAAAATGCATATGTTTTTCTCTGTAGCTCCAAATTTAATAAACTAAAGTTCTATAAATGCATTTGTTAAAGTACTTTACATAGTATAGGTTTAAAGTAGTCTTTATTTCCGAAATTAATCATACCTGAGATTTATAACTTAGGAAAATCATAACTAAATCATTTTAACTCTTATTGAGGTGAGACCACTTGTGTTAGCCTTAAGATGTCAGTAACTACCTACCATAAAAATTTCAGCTACACCACATTTCTAGAAATTTTCATCAAATAATTTAATTATGTGAATATAGAATGATTGCATTTTTTCAAGAACCACATTGTTTTGAGCATAACTTTGCATTAAGAGTCCAAATCAGTTGGTTCTTGTTTCTAAATTCATTTTAAATCTTGCTCTTGCTGCTGTAAAATTTTCAAAGCATTTGGAGCATTTTGGTTTAGAGTCTTTTCGTTTTCTTTGTTCTTATCGGTTTTTCGCTCTTTCGGTAGGTTCCGACGATTGTGCCATCCTTGAGAGTGATCCTTTGCAGCATAGTGAGCAACAGCAGCCAGGCAAGCAGTTTGATCATTTCCCAATTGATCCCATTACTTTTAAAGTCTAATATTTTGTTTAACTTGTATGTATGCATTGCTATTTTGTTGTTAAATTGATTAGTTAATCCTCTAGTTGCATAATCTGTAGGTAAATAATTATCCTCTACTACAGGCCTAGGTTATTTCTTGTGATTAGAGTTCGTTGGATGAGCTCTTGTCACTTAGTAGATTGCGAATAAATATTGCTTAGCCATGCCTAGTTATCGGTAGTATTGGGCGATCATCGACTTAGTCGATGGTCTTGATCACACAAATACTTATATTATTCCATTATGTCCAATCCTTGTGTTTTACTAATTTGCAAATCAAAAACTGAAAACAAAAACTATATCTTGACTTGGGCACAATGGTATGTTGGTGTGATCTGTTGGGTGTGAATGGAATGGTGCCTAAGTCCCTAAGGACCGAGTTACTTGTGCCATTGATCCAAGCAATTGTTGCGTGCTAACCACGCGAGAGGGATATGGAACCTCTCTTGACTAAGTACTTTGGGAGGTGTTAATTATGAGCTGGTTAGTGGGTGTTTTGTATGTGGTGTTCGGAGGGGAGCATTAGCGGGCGGTTTGGTCATCTAATGTGTCTTTCTCCGTTAGTTGCGCTCTTAATTAGCATCGTCCATTGGAAAGCGTCTTGTTAGACTTAGCCGTGCACGCATACCAAAGGAAGTATGCTAACAGTGGTGGTGGAAAGGCGGTCTATCGTGTGGGTACATTAGTACACCTCTGCGAGTTAAAACTATTCGAATAGCCTCGTCCTAGGTTATGGACACGCTTGGTTATTTCCCACAAGAACTAGACTACAACCTTTTAAAAACTTAAACTTGACATGGGTGGTATGAAGGGGTACTTCATGCTATTGTTGTGGTGGCTATTGGGTTAGTCACTTCGAGTTGTTGTTGTCATCTATCTATTGTTATTTTTGTTTCTCGTTATTTGAACAATAAGAATTAATTGCAAACTTGCTTTTAAATGTACTACCTTATTGCAAAGAAAAATTGCTTTATCTGAAAATAAGTCCAGAGCCTCCTCCACTTAAATAAAACTTGCATGTAGTTAATTATAGTTCTCGTTATCTCACACGTCGGTCTTGCAGTACAAAACAATTTTGTACTCGATCTTTGTCTTAATTGTTTTGTTGCAGAGGAAGAAGGTGAGCCCCAAGGGCCTTACTTTTTGCGAGATGTGGGGTTGGGACGACAAGCTTGGCAATCAGGTTGGTTCTTTGTCGAACCCGGGATTAATACCCTGATCCTTCTGTGCATAATCGAACTAGTCCATGATCGGTAGCTAGTTCACACAAGAAACAAATATGGTAACAAATTCATATCGAGGACTTTATTATTAATCAGCGAGTTTATTACAAAAGAGGCTTACAACCAACAATAAAGAAAGCGGAAGACGAAGAAGTAGTAGGGTCCAGCATACGCCACGAACAATCGGCCGGAAGCGGCCTAGTCGTCGTGGTCCATCTCGATAGCAAAGTCCTCCTCCTCTGAAATTTTGTTTGCATAAGGCAAGGTCAAGACAACTTCCGTGCTCGCAAGTTACACCCATCCAAGTAAGTAATGACATGCATATATGGATGTAACAAGGATGGCTTATGGGTTGATTTGCATAAAGCAGTATTTTCTTTAAATACTTGTACTAAGTTCTAAAGCAGTTATTTTATAACTACAAATCATTTTGTAAATTCTCAGATTTATAGTCAGATAACATTCACACATGAATGGTGAAGGATACCCTCCTATCGCATGGCTTCTTGCCCAAATCCCATTTGGATAAACCAGTTTGAAGAAGTCTTTTTCAAACAAAACCAAAGTCTAACTTTGAGCAGTTCTGCTAGCATGTCCATGACCGTGGACACGGCTATTCGAATAGTTTTACACTCTGCAGAGGTTGTACAGCTTTACCCACAAGACACGACTTCTCTAGTTTATTTGGTATCCGTCGATACCACCGCTCGCTACCTTAGGTAAGCAGTGTAGAGCATGTGTCAAGGCCTTTACAATGCGCCATCCTTCCGCAGTCTACCCTCTCTAAGGTTTCGCCACTCCCTTTGGAATGAAAACCTCGTGTTGGGCCCTCTTGAGCTGGTGGGACGACAAAGTCATGAAAGACAACCCACCAAACAGCTTGGATCGACCGATGAAACTTTGCAAATTAGTCGGCTGTGTCCTACTCCCATACCGAGGACATGTGGTGGTACGGCATGGCTTAGCATCATGCACTCGAAGACCGGTCCTTAACTGACTTGGGCAACTTTTCAACAGAACCCGTGGGCCTCAACCATACCCGATTGAGCCCGTGCAGGAACACGTACCCACCAAACATCCATTATGCCCAAGTCCAAACCCATTTTTATTTTATTTTTCAGGTAAAGGTATTTTATAAACATTTTATGGTAAAACAATACCATAGATCCAATTTAATTCAAATTTGAAATATTTGGCTAAAAACTTCCCAAATACAAGATTTGATCTAGGCATTGGCTAAGCATTTAATTATTTCCAATATTATTTTATCTAATGGTGACAAGGAAATGATAATCAATATTCAAATTGGCTATACACAAGGAATTGGAATAACTAAGTATTTAAACAGGGGATTAAAATAACTGCTTAAAAATTATGCATGCAATAGTAATTTAAAAACAGAATTAAATAAATTTAAAATAATAGGATCGATATGATCAAGGGTATAACTTGCCTTTCTTGATTACTCGTTGCTCTCGAACGATGTCGAAATCCGGTCGTCTGAAGTCGTCGAAATCTATACGTGAAAACGAGCTAAATTCAAATAACACTCAAATAAAATCCAAAAAAAATCCAAAATTAATACTGGGAGGAAGGTATCGACTTTATATGAATTTAGGAAGTTGAATCGACGGAATCGGAGTTCGTATGAAGGAGAACGAACATCCGGAAGGTTGATTATCATATGAAAAGATGAAATTCCGAATTTCAGAATTTAAGGAATTATTCTTTTGAAGGAAGTCCCTTTATTTGTTAGCATGATGTCTGCAGGTGGGAGAATAAATTTTCGGTCGAATTTATTTTGTAAAGAAAAAATGGTTGGAGTCAATGACATGTGAGCCCGGGTCCACAAAAATGGGTTTGGTCCACGGTGGACCGGCCCAAGGAATAGTGCCAGCCATGCAAGCGCACACATAGGCTGCCACGTGGGCTTGGGGCGGTGAGGTGACCGTGACATGGCAGTGACGAATTATTGCGAAATTCAAAATTTTGTTTGAATAGAAAGGTAGATAATATTGAAAGGAACATGTAGGTAAAAGGGTTCGAGCAATTACCCAACAGATGAAGAGATCGGGCTCGCTGGAGTTTTCGTCGGACTTGGGGAAGAAAATGTGACCGGTGGTGAACAATTAAGTAAATCAAAATTCCACTTGAATAGAAATGTGGAGAATCTCAATAGGATATCGCCGGTCAAATTTAGTGCACAACGGAGCAACGGATGGGAGATCGGGCTCGCCGGAGTTGTCGCCGGAGTTGGAGAAGATGATCGTCGGTACTTTTGTGGCCGCGGTGAACCAATAGGATAATCAAAATTCGGCTTGAATAGAAATGTAGTGAATCTCGAGAGGAACTCACGGTAAATTTGGCTAACAATGGAATTGCGGATAAGGAGATCGGGCTCATGGAGTTGTCGCGGAGTTGGAGAAGATGATCGTCGGTACTTTTGTGGCGCGGTGAACCAATAGGATAATCAAAATTCGGCTTGAATAGAAATGTAGAGAATCTCGAGAGGAACTCACCTCGTAAAATTTGGCTAACAATGGAGTTGCGGATGAGGAGATCGGGATCGCCGGAGTTGGAGAAGAAGGGCTAGCAGAGGGGGCTCCGGGAGGATTTTGGCAAATCTGAGCGAGAGAGATGTGGGAATGGGGTGGAGAGGCTACTGCTTCAATTTATAGGGAAAATGAGTAACGGTTTGGCGGAATTGCTCACGGAGTTATTGCGGAATTAATGCCTTCGCGGAGTTATCAGAGAGCATTTAATATTCCTAGGAATTTCTAAGGAATATTCTTTTAAAAATTCTTGAAAGACTCCAATTAATTCCTAAAAATAGCAAATTAATTCCGAAAAATCCGAAATAAATCACAGGTATTAAATACAACATTTTGAATTCAAATAAAATATTATTAATAATAATAACAATTTATTATTACACAAGAATTATTTTTATATTGCTAAAAATTGATTTTAAACTTGAAAACTAGTAATATAGGTCTAAACATTCAATGAATTTTCAGAGTAGTTAAATAGGGTATTTTGAGCTTAAATAAAATATTTTGAACACAAATTTGGTTTTTATTTATGACTGACAATTCATTTTAATTGCAACACAATACAAAAATCAAAAAGGGACTTTTAGAAAATACCAAATAGAGTTCCAAAATTCTAGAAAACTTCACAAAATACCTTGAATTATTTTGAACTTAATAAAAATAATTCCAACTTAAAGTTGGCTTTTATTTTTTGAACATCAATTATTTTGTTTAAAATAAATAGTAAAAGTTTTTTTTAAAAAATTCCAGAAAATTCCATAAATTACTTAAAAATTTATTTTTCACTTTACATCTAATAAAAACTCATAAAACTAAACAAATTTTATTTTTTTTGACTTTTTAAATCTAGGAAATTCAAGAGAACACTATTGAAACTCAGAAAATCCAATAAAAGAATAACTTTATTAATTTTTATTTTGGTAACAGAACTTTGGGATGTTACAGTTGCCTTGTGGGTAAAGGCACACTGATTGGCTTTTGTTTATCGCCATCTTATGGCTCTTTTGCTTCCGTTGTGTACTTATCTAGTTGTATGTCTTTTGGCCGGTCGGCCTCTCTTTTGTAATAACTCTTTATATTATGCATGTCTTTTGAATTGTTGTTGTGCTTCGGTTCTATGTGAATGAATGGAATTTATGCACGCTTTTGTAGCAAGGTGTGTATACTGCATTTCTGGGAAGTATACATATCTCGAGGCTTAGTTTATTTGATTTGTACTGCTAGGACCAAGTGGATGGTTAAGTAGTACAAGCCGAATAAACCGGGGTCCTCACAATGTAGAGGCTGATCGTATAGCTCGAAAAGCCAAATCATACACTATGATCGAAAGTACTCTATATAAATGGGGATCTTACGGAGTGTTGATGAGATGCATATCTCAAACGGATGGCAGTAAACTGCTATCCGACATTCATGGAGGAGTCCGTAGAGCACATCATTCCTACAGAACACTGGTCGGCAAAGCCTTCAGTCAAGGATACTACTGGACAACTGCCCTCTATGATGCAAAAGAACTCATGACGAAGTGCGTACAATGTCAATTTCATAGTCGACAAGTACATCAGCTGGCACAAGCTTTGCAAACAATACCTCTTTCGTGGCCTTTTGCAACCTGGGGACTAGACATTCTCGGACCTTTCCCAAGAGCACCCGGGGGCTTCGAATTCCTCTTCATCATGATTGACACATTCACAAAATGGATAGAAGATGATCCAGTTGTTAAAACAACAACTGAAGCCACTAAGAGGTTCATCACAAAAAAAACATGATTACACAATTTGGCATACCAAGTCGTATAATCACAGATAACAGTACCCAATTCTCGAGCGGTAATTTTTAGGAATTCTGCGAAGATCTAGGTTTCAACATACATTTTGCTTCTGTTGCTCATCCACAGAGCAACGGAGTAGTCAAGCGAGCTAATGGTATAATAATGTAGGGAATAAAATGTCGAGTATTCGACCAGTTAACAAAACGGTCAAGGGCTTGGGTTCAAGAACTTCCTGTTGTGTTATGGGCCGTTCGAACTACAACCAGTCATGCGACCAGTGAAATGTCATTTTTCTAGTTTATGGTGCTGAAGCCATGCTTCCTCTTGAACTAAAAATTGGCTCTACTCAAATTGATTGTTTCAATGAAAACAATCAAGAAGAACGAAGACTAGACAACATCAATTTTCTCGAAGAACAACGAAACCAAGCTTTGGTACGATCGACAGTCTACCAACAAGCCATGCGAAGGTACTATAGTAGAAAGGTGCAACCTCGTAGCCTAGTTGTAGGTAATCTGGTTCTTTGAAAAATTTAGAGCTAGGCAAATCGCAACAAACTTTCTCCTAAATGGGAAGGTCCTTATACTATGGTCGAAGTCACCAGACCTGGTTCGGTATGACTCGCTATGTCAGATGGGCATGTTTTGTCTAATTCTCGGAACATTGATCAATTGCGTAAGTTTTTTTTGTATAGTTGTTCTTTTCTTTCATGTAGTTTAATAAAGATGCATCATTCCTTTAATTTTCCGATGAGTGCTATTGTTTATATGACTGTTATCTATCATCTGGTCACATACTATAGTGGTTTAACTGATCGGAGAAGTACATATTTTCTCTGATATATTTTGTCTGATATCCTTCCAAAAAAGATCTCTTTTACTTCTTTTGGCCTTGACTTAAATTGCCGCAAGCCATAAGGGTCCTAGTCGTGACCATCATCACAATGGTTCTCATGCATGACATTCACTCTTTTCTTAAAGAAGCAAATAAGTAAAAGAGCATTACAAAAACAACCTCGATATAGTTCCTTACACGCTTCGAATTTAAATACTAATTTTCTTCATTTCAACATTCTATTCTCCTCTTGTTTTGGCTATTGGTAGGGATACAGAAAGCCTCCTAGTCGAAATCTCTCCTCTCTGCATGTGGTCCTTCCTACTAGAAGGAGTTTCCTAGCAACGGCCCTCTTTCTTATGATCTTCGCTACCAGTCAAGATTTGAGCATGAATACATTTTGCGAAGTGTTTCTCATGTGTTTGATTCTTAGCGACCTTTATGACCGGTTTTCATAATGTGTATAAATAAAATCACTTATCATCTTTGCATACATTTTGCATAAGTCTCTTATCATCAAGTTAAGTCTAAAAGAATCTTTTGACCTCCTAGTGTTCTGTATAGTATTTCGAATATAGCAAATATCTACAACTAGTCAAAATCATACACTGGTTCTGGCCTAATTGATTTCCTAGTGCTCGACTAGATCACTTTATAACATAATCATGGCATACTTTGTACACTAGTTGTAGCTTTTTGCTCTTTTTCTTAGTCTACTGCTTCTTTAGTATGTTTTTCTACTAATACAAGCAGTCAGGGGCTAGTAGATATATGAGCATTTAGCAAAATTGAGAGGATAAGAAACACATACTTTATTGATGTTAAAAGATAAGTCTTTACATTTTCATATACAATTATAAATTTACATTAATCTACTTCCCAGGGCCACCAGACTGGTCGCTGTGGGATGGAGACCCGACCTCCATTTCCTCCGTGACCTTATTTCCAACAGGTCTTGCGTCCTCAAGTAACTTGGTTGCTTCTTCACCCGAGTAGTTGAAGTCTTGTTCAATGGCCTGAAGATGAATGGAGGGGTCGGAGGCCTTGAGCTTTGCCAAAGCAAAGCTTACTCCATTCGCGACAGCTTCTCTCATTTTCTGCGCATGGTTCTCCCGGGTAGCTTTGAGTAAGCCCTTGAGATCTTCGAGTTGCTGGTCAGGGAAGTTCGCCTTCTCCTCGGAATCACCTAAAATTGGCAATTGTGCTCCTTACCCCATGTCGAAGAGTATCTTGTTAAGAGCCTTGACTTTTTCTTCAAGACTCCGCTCAAGTTCCGCTCCTTGACCACACTCGAACTCTAGAGTTTTTTTCTATTCTTTTTAGCTTCTGTGCTCATTCTACACAAAGTATATTAAAGAATGAATACATAAAAATAGAAAAGAAAGTACACTGGTCGAGTTTATGACCAGTTACCATGGCTCGTTTTTTTGAAAGTCTCGATGACTTCCTTATGCCTTGTCGTCTGGTATTCGATCGACCGGTTTTTAGCTTGGCATTTGTGAGACCCCGGTTTATTTAGCTTGTAATGCTTAGTCTTCTATTGACTCTAGCATCACAAACAAAATACACCGTGCCTCGAGAAAATGTATGCTTCCCAGAATTGCACTATACACACACTTTTACAAAACATTGCATCAATTTCATACAACACACAGAACCAAAGCTTAAACTTTACAAGGAAAAGACATATAGTAAAGTTATTACAAAGCAGTAGGCCGACCGCCAAGACAAGTTAAAAGAATTAATCAATAAGTGGAAGCAAATGTCATAAGATGGCTATAAACAAAAGCCAACCGGTTTGCCTCATACCCACAAGGCAATCCGACCGGATCGCAAGCTAGTCGCCCACACCGCAAAGAAATCTCACAAAAGTCGATCCCTTGGGGATCAACCTCCTTGCAACAGATAAGCAATGCAAATGAGTACAAAATGTACTCATAAGACTTATGAGTAACAAACCTAGATACTACTACATGCGTGCTTTAATCAAAGGAGAAGGCTCAAGGTTCATTTTCAAGATAAACAGATTTTATTTGCAATAGATAATACGTTGAAGGCAGTTTTAACAATCTGAATTTTATTTGCATAAATAACCGCGAGACAATAAGTAATAATCATAAAGACATCCTGGAGATGACTAACCCAATAGCCATCCCAACAATAGCACAAATTACCCATTCGTACCACCCACATCAAGTTTTAATTAAAAAGGTTGTAGTCTAGTTCTTGCACGACCTTACCAAGCATGTCCATAACCTAGGACGAGGCTATTCGAATAGATCAAACCCTGCAGGGGTGTACCAATGTACCCACACTTCAGACCGCCTTTTTGCCACTAGATTAAGCACACTTCCTTTGGTATGCTGACACGGCTAAGTTCTACGAGACATTTCCAATGGATTGCATTAATTAAGAGTCGCTCGCATGGGGGTTAACCCTTAGTGACCTGCCGGCGAAATAGATCACAAGGACCCATATGTAGAGTAGGATGCACCGGCCCAGCCGTAGCAACTGCGGGTGCTCCCCACTTTTACTTGTCCCATGTTGCATATAGAAATATACAACCCACCACGTGGCTCATTAATTAACACCCTCCAAAGTACTTAGTCAAGAGAGGTCCCATATATCTCAAGTGTGGTTAGCACGAAAATATCGCTTCGTTTAGTGACACAAGTAACTCGGTCCTTGATGACCTAGGCACCATTCCAATCACACCAAAAGATCACACCATCATACCATTGTGCCCAAGTCTAAAATATTATATTTTTAGTTTTAGATTTCACAAATAAACAAAGCACAAGGTATTGATCATAAGTAATAACAAGTTTTGTGTGATCAAGGTTATCGACTAAGCCGATAACCGCCCAATTCTACCGGTAACTAAGCATTGCTAAGCATCATATCGTAAAGACAATAAAAAGACCATAAATCACTCACCGGGCTCTAATTCACCAGTGAGGATAATAACCTAGGGCAGTGGCAGGGGTGAACAATTTCAAGGCAACAATGCAATAGGCTTAGCTACCTCTAATCGACAAAAATTAACTTCGACACAAGAAGCATGCATAATTAGTTTTTGCAAACAAGATATTAAACTTTAAAAGTAATAGGAGCAATATGATCAAATGATGCTACATCTGCTTGCCTTGATGGAGATCACTTCCTTGCTATAGAGGATCGCTCTCACAATCAACACAATCGTGGAACCTATCAAAGAACGAGAAAATCTAATAAAGACGCATTTAACACCGAAGAAGACTCAAAATCCAAATTGTTCCAAAATCCATGAAATTTATACAGCAGGTAGAGAATGATTTTAGAAAAATTTAGCAACAAGAATAGTTTGATTTGGACTAATGTCGGGACCCAAAAATACAATTCTGGACCCTCTGTGTATACTGCACTAGTCCAGGATCACGCTAGTGCACACAGTGGCAACATCGATGAAATATCATTTCCATATACAAAGATGACTAATAAATAGGCAAATAACAATAAGTATCAGAGTAATGACCTTAAGGTCAAAGCGTACAATTAATGCCTCAGAAGGCGAATAGCTCAATGAAGCTACAGCGGAACGAAACGGAATAACTTCAGTGAAGCCCATCCATATGCCCACAGGCAATCGGCTGGGGTGCGCGACCTAGTTCTTCTCGATCCTTGAAGTAAACCTTGTTGACCGACGATTCCTTCACTCTGTAGGTTTGGGCGCAAGTTTTACAACAAGCGTGAGTACACAACCGTACTCGCAAATCATACCACAGAATGCAATGTATAGATGCAGGCTTATTCCAAAGAAAAGGCTTCTGTGGTTCTTTTGCAGAAATGCAACATTTGCAATTGAATACGAATAATAGATTGAAAGCATAATTCAAAACAAATAGACAATATTAATTTAACAGTTGTTTTCACAAAGACACATAGCCTAATCAAATTCTTTCACACAGCCATATGACTTAAATCACACAGCTATCCCTTCCCAATTGTTTTATGAAAACTACCCCTCGTGTGAAATCCCCGAGCATGTCCATGACCGAGGACGCGGCTATTCGAATAGATTGTTTAACACTCTGGAGAGGTTGTACACTTTACCCACAAGATGCAATCAACTGGATCAGAGCTGATCACAACAAAATCTTTCAGAAACTTCATCTCAACATTGACACTCCCGATGTGCTTACAAACCGCTATGCCAACCCTAACGGCGCTTTGGCATAACACACATCGTTGGACGGGAAGCGACGATCGCCCCGCGATGTGAGCCGCCATGCGAGGTCAAACACACCTCCACCCGCACATAGCCTAACCTACAACTGAGTAATCAATGCCAAGAATCCATAACCTACTAAGTTAGGCCCGCCCCATACCGGGCATGTGGTCGCATGAGTGAGGCTCGGTTCAATGGCGCACAAAGTTAAGTCCTTAATTGACCAAGGCAAGACTTCCATGTTCTAACTAAGTCACAAAGATTATCATTCCCATCACATAGACCACCATGTCACACAGTCTCCACCACTTGCCTCAGTCTAAATCCTTTACCACCCAGTTGGTTTTAGTGCAACACATGCCATCACGAAGAAATAACACATAGCACACAGTTTTACACAAAGTTCCATAGTCACTTAGTCACATTTAATAATTGCAACTTTCATGAGATGTGAGACTCGTAGCATGGCTAAGCAATCTACTCGTACTAACCAACCCACGTTGGTGCTATAATATTACCAACTAATAACCAATCTAGGGTGACAAGGAATTATGACATACAAGGCCAAAGTGTGATAACAATTTGGATAATAACTATGCCCAAAGCATTTAAATAAATAATTGAAGTAGAATGCAATAATTTAACACAAAATAATTTGAAAACTGGGTTCAAGATGATCAAAGGTATGACTTGCCTTGCTGTAGCAATGATGATCTTATTTTATCTTCAATCTTCTACTTGCTTGATCTTCAGCTCCTTCAGACGATTCCGGGACTTCGGCGTCTAACGAGAAAGAAAGCGCAAAACAAAACTAAATTCAAAAGGAAAATCAAATAAAATCCAAATTGAAATTGAATGGTACTGGAAGGTAGATATTGAATTTAGATGAATTTAGAAACTTGAATGGGTTCAATCGGAATTCGGATGAAGAAGATATGGCTCTCGGAAGATTGGAATTCACATGAAATGATGAAAAGCTCTACGGAATATTCTCAGAATATTCTATTCCGAAAATATTAGAAAAAGAATGAGTGTATGATAGGTGGGACCGATCAGTATTTATGGATTTCTAGAATTAAAATAATTCCAGAAATAAGGTAGAGAGAGTGACATGTGGGACTAATAAGATAAAAGGATTTTCAAGAATTAAATTAATTCCAAAATAGAATTAAGGATTGACATGTGGGCCATCGGTCTATGGACCAGTCCACAGAGATATGCTAGTCCACGGTGGACCAAGCTCATGAACTAGGGTTGACTAGGGTTGACCGACATGCGGGACCCGCATGTAAGTGAGAGAAATAAATAGGATGTTAATTAGGAGTATGACATGTGGGGTCTACATGTCGATGAGAGATAGATAGTATATGACTTGAATTGTTTGGATGACAAGTGGGGACCACTCATTAGTAGAGAGAAAAGATGTTGACGGTCAATAGAGCACCATACCGTAGAAGGATCACGTGCGGGAAAAGCTACGTTACGGACACAACACATGCATGAATAGTACCTGTAGAAGGTTAGGCGATTCTTGCTCAAGGTGGTGACGACGAACTGAGGCGAACCAACTTTGGCGAACGGGCAAAGCGGAAAGGAAACGGCGAGCCGGAGATGATGGCCAGCGGTCGGACGTCGAGATTTTGCTCCATGCGACGGCGACGCGAAGAACGCCGACGACGGCGGCCTCACCGCGCGTAACACTTCCGGTGATGCTCTGCGAAAGGAGGTGAGCACGGCGTAGAACGCGCGGCGACGAACTCAGCGGTGGTGGAGTTGAAGGTAGGGGATCAGCGGTTGCGGAGTAATTGGCCGGAGAAGGACAACGAACAAGAGGCGAGAGAACGTCAAATTCCTGCGCATCGGTGGATGAAACTTGAATCTACAAGAGGGGAAAATGGGTATTGACGAGGGCACAAGATGACGCGGTCGGATTTTGGAAAAACTCACCGAGGTAGCGAGGAACGCGATGAACACGTTTGGCTTTAGGGCTTGACATGGCGGCGGTGCTCGTGATCTTGAGCGAAGAGAAAGGAACCATGACGTAGAACGCGACGACGCCTTGGCCAACGCCGCAGAGCGGTTCGGCCGGGGCGTCGGATGAAGCCGTGGTTCACGAGAAAACCTTTGGTTGGAGCTTGGTTTTTTGAGATTGCGGCGAAATTAGATCGGTTGGAGGAAACCAATTCGAGGGATTGGAAGGGGATCAACACGGACGCGTGAGCGCAAGCGGCTCGCTTTTATATGCACCGTAGAGGAAGATATGGAAATTTGAAGATTTTGGTTGGAAACGGACACGATACGAACTCTCTGCTGCGTTCGGTTCTGGAAGATGAACAGTACCGCGTGAGGTACTGTAGCACAGGGGCAGGAGAGAGAAAAACTGATTTTTTGGAATTAAAAGAAATCCCAAAAATCAAGAAGGTCAAATAAATAGCAAATAAATCCAGAAAAATCTCAGAAAATACCCAAAAATTCCTTGAAAGATAAGGAAGCCAAATAACACAAGTTTTTATTTAATTAATGTTTATATTAGTCAAATTAAATATTTTTAATTTACGAAAATTCCAATTAAGCTTTATTAATTCAAATAAAATTGGTGAAATTTTCCAGGGACCTAAACTACTCAAAAGATTTTTGAAAAGCCAAATTTGGGACGTTACAACTAAGCATGTAAAAGTTACAACCTAAACATTTTCTTTGAGCTGTAATAATTCAAATTAAATTATTTTTGGTTACTGTTCATGGCATAATTTTCCAGAATGTTTCTGAATATGAAATTTTTATGGTAGGTATATATTGGCATCCTAAGGTTAGCAAAATTGAGTTTACTTCATTTGGAATTGAAATGAATTTATCATGATTTTTCTAAGTTATGAAACTAGAACATAATCAATTTCAGAGACAAAGACCACATTAAAACCTATTCTACACTAAAGTATGCTAACAGAGGAACCTAACAAACTTTAGTTTGCTAAATTTGAAATTCTGAGAGAAAACTTATGTAATTTTGAAGTTCAAAGCAAATAACAGTTTGCAAATAAAAGTTTTCGGGCTGCTCTTGAAAACTAACTCAGCCGGGGAGGCCTTGGGCCGTAGATCTGGCATCACACGTCTCACGAGCACGGGAGCACAGCACCCACGCACGCGCGCTGAGGAGGTCTTAGTCGTTAGATCAAGACCTGACGGTCCATATCTAACAAGGTGGTCTCAAGGAAGGAGGTCTCACGAGGAGGTCTTGACTTCACGATCTCACGGGGGTCCTAACAGGTCGAGATCTCCAGGGGGAGGTTCTCCTGGTTGAGATCTAAAAAAGGGGAGGTCTGGACGGTTAAGATCTAGCCAGGTGAGGTCTTAACGGTTCAGATCTCCACACGGAGGTCCTACACGATACAATCTAACATAGAAGGGGTTTTCGATGGACAGGATATACCCGAGGAGGTCCTGACGGCTAAGATTTACAAGAAAGGAGGTCCTCGCGATATCTTTACCAAAAAGCCTATTGGGTGGTCTTGACGGTCCAGATCTGCACAGAGGAGATCATGGACGACCAAGATCAATAAGAGGTAGTCTTAAGGTTTGTCGAAGGCGATCTAGTGTACGCGACAACGAAGAACATGGTCACATGTGCGACACAAGAACCATTTTCGACAGCCCTTAAATGCTTCAGCAAATGATTAACAATGATTAGCATTTAACCCTCAGATCTTTGTCCTAACTTGACAACGCTCAGTGCGCTTCTGTCCGACAAAAACCCGAGGGCGGTCAATGGCTTGCCGCCGGCGACGAGGACCTCGCTGACGCTGACCAAGGGCACCACTAGGTTCACAATAGCATCGTGCACCCACTGGGCCTACTCTCGACGGCGGCGACGGCCCAGCACGCTGGCGAGTCAGAGAGAGGTGATGAGGACCGACACGACTAAACACAAAAAACACAAGGAGCTCCTCATTGTTTCGAAAAGCAGGTGCCCACACCTCTAGGGACTAATAAAAGGTTACCTAAGGACGAAAAAGGTCCCGAGGTGGTCAGAGAAGCTCCGGCGAAGAAGGAGCTGGTTGGCGCTGAGGAAGAAGGGGCAAATCTGGCCACAAAGAGCAAGTTCCCAACTTGACAACCTCTGTGAAGTCAAACAAAATAAGTTAAGGGAAGATGCTCAAAGTGGTCTGAGAAACAAAAGGGCACGCTAAGAGTTGCAATTGAACCACTGGAGCCCGGATGTCCCCAAGGAGCTCCAAGGTCCGGCAATGGCGGCTAAGAGGTTCTGTGGTGTTGTGAGCACAAAAGCACAACGAGGAACTCGGGTTTTCAAAGTGGTGTCTAAAAGAAGCTAAGGAGGATCTCAAGGGACTTAAATAGCTGGAAAGGAAAGAGGAGCAAGGGCAGTTCCCCACGGGTGCACTGAGTCAAAAGCTACTGCCATGGGCGCTCTTGAAAAGATGTGGGCAGGTAGGAGGGAGACTTTGGGGGAAAGCTCTGACTCGCATTTAAGGTTTGGCAGTAAATAGCCATTGTCAAGGACAAGGAATGACAATGCTCGCTCCTCTTCTCGCCATGGCGTAGCGCGAGGAAGGTGATGATGACCAGGCTCGGGGAGTTCCCACCAGTCAGTGGGAGATCCAAAGTGGACTGGTCAAAGAACATAACGGTTGGTTAAGTGTTGAGGCCGAGTTGGGGAGATCCTAACGATTGGATTTGAAACGAAGGGTCCCGATTTTAAGTGAGGTTCGGAGGTCCTAACGTTCAAAGGAATCTGAGGCACAGATCAATACATGGACGGCCCACGATCACCAAGGCGCTAACACAGGTGGTCGTCCGAAGTGGTCTGGAGGGTTGTCTTTGCAAAAGACCATCGGGGTGGTCTTTGCAAAAACACCAAGGTGGTCCGGAGGTCGTCTCCGAGGAGGTCTTTTGAGGAGGTCTTCGCTCTCGACCCAAGGTGGTCATTGCAAAGATACAAAAGGGAGGTCCAAGGGGAGGTCCGGGAGGGTGGTCTTTGCAAGAAGACCCAAGGTGGTCACGACCAGGGGTGGTCTGAACGTGTGGGAGGTCATTTACAAAGACAGAGAGGAGGTATTTGAGGAGCTCTCGAAGATCTCAGCGGTAGGTAGGAGATCCAACTGCTGCAATTGACCGCGACCTAGAAAGAGCTCGGGGCCGAGCTGAGATGGTTGAGTCCAACCGAGACCAAGGTTTGGGCTCAGGTTAGACTCAAACCCAACCAGGACTTTGACTTAGGGCTTCAATTGAGCTGAAAACTTTGAGGAATTTTTAGAAGTAGCAAACTAGCTCCAACATTTATGAAAATTTTACAGTAGCTTGCTGACTTTGAGGTGGACCTCGTGTGAAATTTCCAGAGGTTTTTATGCAACACATTTTCCTCCAAAAATTTCTTAAGGTGCTGGTCTAGGGTTTGACCAAAGGTCAGAATGGTTTGACTACCTCTTAAAATATTCAAATAATTTCTAAAAAATGTGAATTTTTTCAAAGGGGTCACACAACCAAGGAAAGGCATTTCGAGGAGTTGAACCCAAGATTTTCAACAAGGAGTTTATGACTTTAGTCAAATGGGAGGTTCAGTGCTTTGATTTCCCACAATTCCTTTACTGCATTACGTAAAAGCTCAAAAACTTCACGATGCAAGAAAAAGTTTTAATTTCTATACATTTTCTTATATTTGAAACACAAGTGGAGAATTGGGATGTTACAAGCCCCCTTTACAAAAATCTCGTCCGAGATTTGGCTCACTCGGAAAAGAAAGATGGGTAGTCGGCACGCAGACGGTCTTCCCGTTCCCAAGTAGCTTCATCCTCGGAATGATTTGACCACTGAACTTTAAGGAACTTGATGGCACGATTCCTTGTTCTTCGTTCAGCTTCTTCAAGGATGCGAACAGGGTGCTCGCGGTAGGTTAAATCTTATTGGACATCGAGGTTTTCCAACGGAGCTTCCTCGGTTGGAACTCGAAGGCACTTCTTCAACTGGGACACATGGAACACGTCATGTACCCCCTCAAGTGCAGCAGGCAACTCCAACTTGTAGGCAAAAGCTCCTTTCTTCTAGATGATGCGGTAAGGACCAACATATCGAGGAGCTAACGCCCTGACACCAAAACGTTGGTGTCCCTTCAAAGGAGAAACCTTGAGATAAACAAAGTCATTGGGCTCGAAGCTCAATTCACAACGACGACGATCTGCATAGCTCTTTTGCCTGGATTGAGTCATGCGCAATCGATCTCGAATAAGATGAACTTGACTTTCGGCCTCATTGATCGAGTCCTGGCCAAAGAAAGGTCTTTCGTCGGTCTCAGACCAATTCAACGGGGTTCTACACCTTCTCCCGTATAAGGCCTCAAATGGTGCCATGCCAAGACTGGCTTGAAAGCTGTTGTTATAGGAAAACTCGGCGAATGGCAAGCATTTCTCCCAATTCTTTCCATAGGAGAGAACGCAAGCACGGAGCATGTCTTCCAAAACTTGGTTGACTCGTTCCGTCTGGCCATCAGTTTGAGGATGGTAAGCTGAGCTGAAGGAAAGACGAGTTCCCATAGCCTCTTGCAAACTATGCCAAGACCGAGAGGTAAACAGAGACCCCCGATCTGACACAATCGTCTTCGGCACACCGTGCAAACTCACGATGCGAGCTATGTAGAGATCCGCCAAGAGACTTACACGAAGGTCAGTCTTGACAGGAAGGGAATGCGCCACCTTAGTCAACCGATCAATGACAACCCAAATAGCATCCTTTCCTGCAGATGTACGGGGCAGACCGGTGATAAAGTCCATGTCGACGGAATCCCACTTCCATTCCGGCACTGGCAGAGGCTAAAGCAAACCTGTTGGGCGCTGATGCTCGGCCTTTACACGACAACACAAGTCGCACTCGGCAACGAACTTTGTAATCTCCCGCTTCATTCAGGTCCACCAAAACCTTTGCTGGAGATCTTGATACATCTTCGTGGTCCCGGGATGAATTGACAGAGGAGAGTCTTGGGCTTCGCGAAGAATCAAATCCCACAATCCCAAGAACTTCAGAACCACAAGGCGTTGCCCGAACCATACAACACCAAGTTCATCTTTGGAGAAGCACTTGGCTGCCGCATTCTTGACATTTTGCTTGATTCGGTTCACTCCAACATCCGTTTGCTGAGCAGCCTTGATCCGATCTACCAAGGTCGGTTGTACAACCAAGGCAGCTAGGGACCCATGCTCGACTACTCCCAAGTTGAGACATTGAAATTCTTCTAGGAGGGTGGGCTGCTGCTTCTGGAGCAACAAGTTATTGCAATGCGCCTTTCGGCTAAGTGCATCAGCAACAACATTGGCCTTGCCCGGATGGTAGTGAATACCCATGTCATAGTCTTTGATCAACTCCAACCACCTTCTCTGCCTAAGGTTCAGATCAGGTTGGGTGAACAAATACTTCAAACTCTTGTGATCCGAATACACCTCACAACGGTTACCGACTAGGTAATGTCGTCAAATCTTAAGTGCATGTATCACAACAGCCAATTCCAAGTCATGGGTTGGATAATTGAGTTCATGAGGCCTCAATTGTCTAGATGCATAAGCCACTACCTTGCCTTCTTGCATCAGGACACACCCGAGTCCTCGACGAGAAGCATCGCAGAAGATGTCGAAACTCCGGTGGACATCGGGGAGAACGAGAACTGGAGCGGTGGTCAATCGCTTCTTGAGTTCTTGGAAACTCTTATCGCAATCCTTGGACCACACGAACTTCTAGTATTTCTTGAGCAACTCAGCATTGACTTCGCGATCTTGGAGAAATCCTTGATAAAGCGGCGATAGTATCTCGCTAAACCAAGAAAACTCCTGACCTCAGTCACCGATTTAGGCTGCTCCCAAGAGAGCACATTGCTGACCTTGCTAGGATCCACAGCTACGCCTCTCGCTGAAAGAACGTGGCCCAAGAACACCACTTCCTTCAACCAGAACTCACACTTGCTGAACTTCGCATACAGCTGATGCTCACGCAACTTTCCCAACACAAGCTTCAGGTGCTCCACTTGTTCTTCATCATTCTTGGAGTAGATAAGAATATCATCGATGAAGACCACCACAAACTTATCGAAACACTCCATGAAAACTGAGTTCATAAGGTTCATGAACAGGGCAGGAGCATTGGTCAAGCCGAAAGACATGATGGTGTACTCGTACAAACCGTAACGAGTAGGGAAAGCCATCTTGGGAATATCTTCAGGTCTGATCCTTACTTGATGATATCCCACTCTCAAATCAATCTTGGAGAAAACTTGAGCTCCAGTCAATTGATCAAAGAGGTCGGCGATACGGGGCAAAGGATACTTGTTCTTTACCGTCACTTCATTGCTTGACAAGAATCGACGGCATTACGCGCAAGGTATTGTCCTTCTTCTTTACAAAGATTGCTGGATAGCCCCATGGAGATGAGCTAGGGCAGATGAAACCCTTCTCTTGAAGCTCACTAAGTTGCTTCTTCAACTCCACCAACTCGTTTGGAGGCATTCGGTAAGGACTCTTTGAAATCGGGCGGTACCGGGGGCCAACTCGATAACGAACTCGAGGTCTCGAACCGGTGGCATCCCAGGCAATTCTTCGGGGAAGACATCGACGAAGTCACACACCACAGGGACTTCATGGATATCTGGAGTCGGCTTCACTTCAAGTGCGAAGAGGTGGTGTCCTTGCAGCTTTTGCGAAAAACCGACTCGCTCACTAGAGGGATTGGTGAGGTAGACACACTTCTTGGCGCAATCGATTTGTCCCAAATGCTTGGATAACCAATCCATACCAAGAATTACATCCAAACTCGCTGAATTGAGGAGGATAAGATTTGCCAAAAATCCCACCCCCTCGATCTCGACAGGAACATCCCGACACTCTAATTCAGCTCTCAACTCCGAACCCAGAGAGCGAATGAGAAAGGGGATAAGCAAAGGAGCAAAAGAGATATCACCCACAGCAGCAAAAGACTTGGATACAAAGGAGTGAGAAGCTCCTGAATCAAATAAAATAGTAGCAGGACGGGAATTAACAAGAAGCGTATCCAACACGACGTCAGGTGCCTCCTGTGCATCCTCAGCGGAGATGTGGTTGACATGGCCGCTTCCCACATTCTGGGTCTTCTGGGCCACCTTCTGATCCTAAGAGTGACCACTCCCTTGCCCGCGTCCTCCATTAGGACGAGGGGCCACTCCGGTCTTCTTAGGGCAATTATTCGCATAATGGCCCTTGTTGTGGCAGAACAAGCAAGTGACCTCGAATGGCGGATTGCGAGGCCACGGTGACGACTTGCGCTGACGTGGTCGAGCCACGACTGCATGAGGGCGTACTAGTGCTGAAAGCCCGATGGTGCTTGTAACATCCCAATATTAGACTTGTGTTTCAAATGTAAGAAAATGAGTACAAATTAAAACTTTTTCTTACATCTTGTATTTCCTTGGTGTTCTAAGAAATTCTTGTAAAGGAAATAGGGAAATACAAAGTCACAAGTCATTTTGGCCTAAACCTTACCCTTCAAAATAAAACCTTCTTGTCAAACTTACGATCATCCCATGGAAATATTTTTCCTAAGCTCTTGGGTTAATGTGTGACCTCTCTGAACAATCTCACAATTTTTAGCAGATTGTTTGAATGTATTTGGAGGGCAGTCAAACCAGTTTGAGATCTAGTCAAACCTTCGCTCAGTACCTTGCTGAATTTTTGGAGGAAAATTCACTGCATGAAAACCTCTAAAAATTTTATGCAAGGTCAATCCTCAAGTCAGCAAGTTATTGTAAAATTTCATAACTTTTGGAGTTGGTTTGCTACCTCAAACAAACCTCAAAGTTTATGTCCGTTCTAAACCCTAATTTCAAAGTTCATGTCGTCCGAGTCGGACTCAAGCTCGCACCCGAGCCCAACCTCCGCCTTGGTCGCGCTTAGCCACCTAATCTACCGGGCGCGGCCAATTTGGGCATCGTGTGGTGCGGACTGTTGGATTTTAATCCAACGATCATGGACCTCCTCAAAAGACCACCCTAGGACCTCCTTCAAAGCTTTTGCAAAGACAACCCCCACCGACCTCCTTGGACCACCCTTTTGCACCTTTGCAAAGACACACTTCGATCGACCACTTTTGCATCGAGGAGATCGTGAGCCGCCCATCCTTAGATCCAGGGCTCAGACCTCCTTGTGCTTTAGGACCTCCGATCACCTCTTTAAATCGGGCCCTTCATTTCAAATCCAATCACCCTGACCTCCCAACTCCAATCAAGCCTCCCCAACCATTATGTTCTCTTGACTGGTCCTCCCTGTTCCCTCACCCATTGGTGGGATCTGCGGGACTGGTCATCATCGCTTTCACGCGCTTGTATGTGTGCGAGCTTGGGTAGTTTTAAGCAAAGTGACTTGTCATTTCTTGCCCTTGTCAACGGCTAGCTCTGCCAAATTTTTATTGCATGTCGGCACTTTTCCCCAACCGTTGGACTCTTCGGCCGGACCTCCTCGGGCTCTTTCACCGCGTGGGGCCCCGAGCTAGTCATCGTCACTTTCCTTGCGCGTGGGACATGGCGGTGAAGCTGCAGTGCCTTGTCACTTTATATCCTTGTCGCAGCTTTTTGCCACCTTGCATTGAATGCGTGTCAGCTTGCCCAAAGTCGTGCCCTAGCTGTTCCCATCACGTTGGCTTGTCCCTGGCAAAGCCGTGAACCATGGAAGTGGCCAAAGCTCCTCCATGCTCTCTCAGCCATATAGGGCCCTGAGCTCCTCCTTAGCTCCTCTTGGTTGCCATTGTTGCAACCTAAGCTCCTCTCACGTTCTTGCCCTCACGCAACGGAGAAACTTCCTCTCCCAGCATTCCCAGGACTTTGGAGCTCCTCGAGGCCGTCCGAGCTCCAGTGGTTCCATTGAAATTCTTGGCATATCAACTTGTCATTTTGGTCACTTCAAGCATTCCCTAACTTGTTTTTGTTGACTTCACAAAGGAGGTCAAAGTGGGAACACGTTCCTTGAAGTCGGAATTTCTTTCTTCCTCATCTTCGGCAAGCTTTTTGGTCGCCGGGCTCCTCCTACTATCTCCTTGGCTTCATCGTCCTCAGGTAACCCATGTTTAGTCCCTTAGTGTTCGAGCTTTTGCCCTAATTAACAATGCGGGTCTACTTTAGTTCGGGTATTTTGCCATTTTTGTGCCTCCGGCGATCATCTCCGGCTAGCCGCTGGTGGGAGGTGTTCTGGTAGTAGTTGTTAGCACCTCTAGGTTCACCTCACTATTTTGGACCTACCCTTGTCCTTGTTTTTCTCTGCCGTGATTGGAGCTGCCGGCGGTGAGCTTGTCTTTAACCTCGGGGTTTTTGTCGTGCCCTACTCGGACAGCCCCTGTAGCGCAATGATTGGTAATTTTAGGCGTCGGAAGGGTTGGTTAAGTCGTCGGCAAGGACATCCTGTTGTCGTACACCAAACCACCTCATGACAACCTTAAGGACCTCCTCGATTCGATCCCCACCGTTAAGGGCCTCTTGGAGATTAAATCTTAACCATAGGAGTTTGTCCGATAAAACCTAGCGCCAGGACCTCTTTTCCTTTAAATCTCACCATCAAGATCTACTCGTGCACATCCTATCCATCCGGACCTCCTCTCTTTTAGTTTGTATCGCTTAAGGCCTCCTGTGGTGTTCTCGAGCCCTCAAAGACCTCTTTGGGTTTGATGCGGACCAGTAGAACCACCCTCCGTGATTCCGCAAAAGACCTTCCTAGTCGTTTTGTGAAAACCACCCTAGGACCTTCCTCAGGGTCCTCTTTGCAAAGACCACCCCTTGGTCTTTTGCAAAAACAACCTCGTGACCTCCTTCCCGTGTATCTAAGCCTTGTGACCACCTCGATGAAATCTCGACTGCTCAGGACCTCCCGGCGGAGATCCGACCGTCAGGACCTCCTCTGTTAAGTCCTTGTCTTTGAGGACCTCCCGGCTCAGATCCTCGACCGTTAAGACCTCCCCGATGAGATCTCGGCCGTTAAGGACCTCCTCCAGTTAGACCTCGTCGCGTGGGACCTCCTGTGAAATCCTAACCACCGGGACCTCCTTCTAGTTCATCTCGGCCGCTGAGATCTTCCTCCATGAAGATCTCTGCTGCTAGACCTCCCCATCCGGATCTTGGCCGCCAGGACCTCCTGCAGTAGATCCCGAGGCGTCGCACCTCCTAACTAGGACCTCCGTCGCCGATCTCCTTCGAGATCTCGGCCGTTAAAGACCTCCCTGGTAGATCTCGGCCGCCAAGACCTCTCCTCCTTTAGATCTCACCGTCCGGACCTCCCCCATTTGATCTTTACCTTTAGGACCTCCACGTGGAGCTCTGGACCGTCAGATCTAGATCTGATAGTCACGACCTCCTATAAGTGCGAGGAGATCTCTGGTGTACGCTGAACGTACATCTGGGCCGTTAGATTCCATCTCGACGGCTTGGACCTCCCAGTGCGCGTGGACCTCCTCCATACGGTTGCGCTGTGCTCCCGTGCTCCATAGCCGTGCGATCTCGGATCAACGGTCCACGACCTCCCTGTCTTCTCTGGTTCGTTTGGACCTCCCCGAGAGTGTGCTTTCAAAAGTATTTAAGTCTTCAATTTTCAAACATGCATAACCTTGTCATTTTAACTCCTTTATGAATGACTCAAACTGCATTAGCTCTGTAATAGAGTAGGCTTTAATTTGAGGGTGATTTGAGGCTCTGTTCTACACTAGAGATGGGATTATGTTGTAGTGGAAGTTTAAATGAAATGAGGTTAGAAAAATCACTTTAAAATTTGTAAAATGTATAACTTTTGTGTATAACTCCAAATTGAGAAAACTCAAAGCTGTAAAATCCTCTGTAATGTACTTTAACTTAGCATACGTTTTGTTCGTATTAGTGCTTTGAAAGATGAAATGTGCTAGTTTTACAACTTAGAAAAATCATAACTATTTCATTTTAACTCCAAATTGTGTAAACTCAATTTTGCTGTTGTTAGGATACTATTTCCTACTCACCATAAACATTCCAGGACTTAGATCATTCTAGAAATTTTCTCCATGAACAGTAATAGATAGGATTTTAGTTGGTTTATCAGGCTGAGCAAAATTGATTTAGCCATAACTTTTGCATACTAAGTCTAAATTGAGAAATTCTTGTTTCTAAAATTGTCTAAAATCATAATCTTCTTCTTGCATGTAATTTCATGGTATTTGGAGAACTTTTGCTTTGTTGAGTTTTATTTGGAGTTCTTGTTCTTATTTGATTATCGCCTTTTCACGTTAGGTTCAAGGAATTATTGTTTACGTGAGTGAATCCTCTGCAAGAAGAAACGATCTACAAAGAAGGCAAGCGGTTTGATCATATCCACTCCATCCCATTACTTTTAAAATCTAATACTTTGTTTTACTTGTATGTATGCATGCTTTTATGTCAATTATTAATTTTGCCGAATAGAGGTAGCTAATCCTATTGCATTGTTTCCCCTAAATTGTTCACCCCTGCCACTACCTTAGGAATATTATCCTCATCGATGAATTAGAGCCCGGTGAATGATTTAGGGCCTTTTTTTTGTCTTTACGATATGATGCTTAGCAAGGCTTAGTTGCCGGTAGAATTGGGCGGTTATCGACCTAGTCGATAGCCTTGATCACATAAAACATATTATCACTTATGATTTCAGCCTTGTGCCATGTTTACTTGTGAAAACTAAAACTAAAAACAAAATGATTTAGACTTGGGCACAATGGTATGTTGGTGTGCTTCTGAGTGTGACTGGAATGGTGCCCGGGTCATTAAGGACCGAGTTACTTGCGCCACCGTACTGAGCATTTTGCGTGCTAACCACACTAGAGGGTATGGGACCTCTCTTGACTTAGTACTTTGGCGTGTATTGGCTTCGGGTCGCAGGGAGTCGCAGGAGGGATGGTGCTGGGAGCATTGTAGTGTCCGAAAGGCTTCCCCCGTGATGGCTGGTTGTCTTTCGGCTTGCAATGTAAGCGTATGGGTTTCTATCCATACGAGCGGCTCGTAGTCAATGCACAATATTGGAAAGCGTCTCGTAGGACTTAGCCGTGCCGGCATACCTTCGGAAGTGTGCTTTGTGGCTTAAAGGCGGTCTGAAGTGTGGGTACATTGGTACACCCCTGCAGGGTTAAAACTATTCGAATAGCCTCGTCCTAGGTTATGGACACGCTCGGATACGCCCCGTGAGGACTAGACTACAACATTTAATTAAAACTTGATGGGTTGGTATGAATGGGTATTCATACTATTGTTGTGGTGACTAATGGGTTAGTCACTTCGAGTTGTCCTTATTGTTGTTATTATTATTGTATCGTCATTATTTCAACAATTACAAACAGTTTGTCAAATTGCTTTGAATCTATTACATTATTGCAAATGAAAACTTGCTTTATGCTAAAAGTAAGTCGAGCCCCCTCCACTTAAATAAAGCTTGCATGTAGTTAATTATAGTTACATACCCTTACACGTCGGTCTTGCGAGTACAAAAATAATTTTTGTACTCAGTTGCTTTGCTTAATGTTTTTGTTGCAGAGGAAGAAGGTGAGCCCCAAGGGCTTCCCTTTTGTGAGATGTGCTTCGGGTTTGACGACTAGCTTGGCGGCCCGGTTGGTTGCCTTGTGGGTAAAGGCACACTAATTGACTCTTTTGTTTATCATCATCTTCTGGCACTTTTGCTTCCGTTGTTTAATTATTATTTAATTGTCATTTGGCCGGTTGGCCCTTGTTGTAATAAATCTCTATTATGTATGTCTTTTGTTAGACCTGTTGTATGGAATTGATGCATAATTTTGTAAGGAGGTGTGTATACTGTATTTCTGGGAAGTATACATATCTCGAGGCTTCAACTTATTTGATTTGTGATGCTAGGACCAAAGGATGGTTAAGCATTGCAAGCCGAATAAACCGGGGTCCTCACAGTGCTGAAGCCTGAGAGCGAGACACCGGGGCTTGCCCGATGCGAGAACGAAGGAGATCGGCCCTGGCGGACTTCTGGGCCTCCCACTTGCGCTTGCGGGACTCCGCCAACGCCCTCGCCTTGTGCTCGGCGGCAACGGCCTTGTCGACCAAGGCCTGGAAGTCGGGGAAGTCCATAATAGATAGCTTGTCCTATAGCTCCTCGGACAAGCCATCCATGAACTTCCCCTGCTTGGCCTCATAAGTGGCCACCTCTCCTGGAGCATAACGATCCAAGTGGTTAAACTCGTATAAATACTTCGTCACCGATCTGCGCCCTTGCTTGAGCGTAAGAAACTCTTTCTTCTTGAGCTTCATCAAGCCGGCGGGGATATGAGCCCGACGGAAGGCAGTACGGAACTCCTCCCAAGAGATGGTGTGGCCGGCGGGCTGCATGGCGAAAGTTCTCCCACCAAGAGAGTCGCACCCTCCGGTGATGGGATGCAAAGAGTGCCTTCGTGATCCCGCATCGAGCAGCGTTGAGCTTCGCTCAACCGACACAACCGATCGTCTCGCATCCAAAGGTCCTCGGCCGAGGAAGGTGGGTGGTGAGTGCGAAGTAATTCAAAAGTCCCCACGCGTGATGTCCACCTCCTCCCCCTGATCCGGAGGCACCAGAAAGAGTGGAGGTGTTACGCGCATGGACTCCAAGATCCTCGTTTGGTCCATCCGGTTGCCCTCAATCTGAAGAAGAACTTCGGCCATAGTCGCAGGAGGCGGGAGCTCCTCATCCAACCGACCGTGACCACGACCATGCGAGTCCTCCCAGCCATCCTACTGCGAAAGGAAAAGGTTAGCAACAAAGCCCGAAAACTGAAGGCAAAGAAAACAAATAACACAACTGAGAATTGAACTCAAAAAAGCTCGAAAAACAGGCTCAAAATCAGCACAAAAATCTCATGACACAAGCCCAACTTCCCGATACGACTAACTCGTATTGAAAGAACGAGCAATCGGTTAGGGAGATAAATTTCAGCACACAACTCGAGTCCTAGCACAACTAAAGAGCAGGGAAAAACTACTAATAGGGGTGTTAGATACTTAGCCAACTAATATGACATCTTTCCCTTTTATTCCCACAAGTTTTAGTTGAGTTAACCTCTCATTATCTACCCTATTTAGAAACCATGAGCTTGTTGTCTAGAAATTTGATGCTTGCTGTCCAGATTTTGCATCCAATCTCCTAGTCGAGATTTTCAACTCGAGAAGCTTCAAAACCTTGTAAAAGGGCAGCCAACACTTCAATTTGCCAATCTCATTGGTTCCCAAAGACCGAATTTAAACGATAACAACTATCTTTGGAAAGGAAGAGAGCAAAACAACTTTTTCAAGCTTAATAAAGAGTAAGGTGAGATGAGCAATCTAAGATAGGTAAGGAGTAAAATCTGAGAACTTACTTAAGCTTTCAAAATCATTTGATACTTTTGAAACTAAGTTTTTCAAAACATCCTAACGACGACCAAGCTAGGGGTTTCTACGGTCGATATGGATCTGATACCAAGCTTTGTGAGACCCCGGTTTATTTAGCTTGTAATGCTTAGTCTCCATTAACACTAGCATCACAAACAAAATACACCGTGCCTCGAGAAAATGTATACTTCCCAGAATTGCAGTATACACACCCTTTTACAAAACATTGCATCAATTCCATACAACACACAGAACCAAACCTTAAACTTTACAAGCAAAAGACATATAGTAAAGTTATTACAAAGGAGAGGCCGACCGGACAAGACAAGTTAAAAGAATTAATCAACAGCGGAAGCAAAATGCCATAAGATGGTTATAAACAAAAGCCAACCGGTTTGCCTCATACCCACAAGGCAATCCGGCCGGCCGCTCAAGCTAGTCGCCCACACATGACAAATCTCACAAAGTCGATCCCTTGGGGATCAACCTCCTCTGCAACAGATAAGCAATGCAAATGAGTGCAAAAATGTACTCGCAAAACTTACGAGTAACAAATCTAGATACTACTACATGCAGGCTTTAATCAAAGGAGAAGGCTCAAGGTTCATTTTTAGCATAAAGCAGATTTTATTTGCAATAGATAATACGTTGAATGCAGTTTTAACAATCTGAATTTTATTTGCATAAATAACCGCGAGACAATAAGTAATAATCATAAATACATCCTGGAGATGACTAACCCAATAGCCATCCCAACAATAGCACGAATTACCCATTCGTACCACCCACATCAAGTTTTAATTAAAAAGGTTGTAGTCTAGTTCTTGCACGACCTTACCAAGCATGTCCATAACCTAGGACGAGGCTATTCTTATAGATCAAACCCTGCAGGGGTGTACCAATGTACCCACACTTCAGACTGCCTTTTTGCCACTAGATTAAGCACACTTCCTTTGGTATGCCGGCACGGCTAAGTCCTACGAGACATTTCCAATGGATTACATTAATTAAGAGTCGCACACATGGGGGTTAACCCTTAGTGATCTGCCGACGAAATAGATCACAAGGACCCATACGTAGAGTAGGATGCACCGGCCCAGCCCTAGCAACTGCGAGTACAAAAACAAGTTTTGTACTCATCTGCTTTGCTTAATATTAATTGTTGCAGAGGAAGAAGGTGAGCCCAAGGGCCTCACTTTTGTGAGTTGTGTTCTGCGCTGCCTGGGACGATTAGCTTAGCATGTCCTGGTTGGTTGCCTTGTGGGTAAAGGCACACCGATTGGCTTTTGTTTATCGCCATCTTATGGCCATTTTGCTTCATTGCTTAAATTAGTTACTTATGTGTTATTTGGCCATCGGCCTCTCTTTGTAATAACTCTCTTTATATTATGTATGTCTTTCGATTGTTGCTTTGCTTCGCTCTATGTGTATGAATGGAATTGATGCATGATTTTGTAACAGGTGTGTATAATGCATTTGGAAGTATACATATCTCGAGGCTTGGTTTATTTTGTATTTGTACCGTTAGGACCAAGTGGATGGTTAAACAATTACAAGCCGAATAAACCGGGTCCTCACAAAGTTGGTATCGAGCCATTCAACCGTAGTAACCCAAGCTTGATCGTCTTTAGGATATTTTGGAAAACTTAATTTCAAAGTATCAAATGATTTATGAAAGCTTAAGTAAGTTCTCAGATTTTATTCCTTACCTATCTTAGCTTTCTATCTCATCTTGCTCTAATTTGAGTTTTAAAAGTTGTTCTCCTTTCCTTCCCTCAAAATATAGTCATTATCGTTTAAATTGGGTTTTGGGAACCAATGAGTTTGGCAAATTGAAATGTTAGCCGCCCTCTACAAGGTTTTGAAGCTTCCGAAGTTGAAGATTTCAATTAGGAGGCTTGGATGCAAAATCTGGACAACGATCATTCAGTTTCCGGACAGCAAGCTCAGAGGTTCTAACTAGGGTAGAAAATGAGAGGTTAATCGAGTAAAACTTGTGGGAAAAAAAGGGGTAAGATGTGATACTAGTTAGCTAAGTATCTAACGTTATTTTTATCGCCTTAACCTTGTTCTTGAGTAGTGTTAGACTTGTTGCAGTGTGCTGAAATTTTTATCTTCTCACACTATTACTCGTTCATTCAATACGGGTTAATGGCATTGAGAAGTTGAGCTTGGTTTGGAGTTTCCTTGCTGTTTTGGAGCTTCTTTGGAAACATTTAAAGTTGTTACTTGCTGTTTTGGCTTTCGGTTAGGGTGATGTCCCATTCCCCTAATCGTTAACTTTTCGCTTTCATCAACTTCTAGTCTTAGTGTTTTGGTTGCTAACCTAAATTTCTTAAAGCAGGATGGCTGGAGGTACTCGTAGCGGCCGTGGTCGCTGGTTTGGATGAGGAGCTCCGCCTCCTCATGGCCATGGTGGTCCTTCTTGGATCGAGCGCAACCGTTCGGAGGGCGGAGGGTCCTCTCGATGTTATTGCGCGCGCAACACCTCCGCCCTTTCGGTGCCTCGGGATCCGGCAAGGGTGGACATCGACCTCGTGGGGTTTGGTGAGTTTCTTCGCACTCACCCCACGTTCTCCAGTCGAGGACCCATTGGGCGCTTGATGACCGCTGCGTTAGGTTGAGCGTAAGCTCGACGTTGCTCGATGCTGGACCAGGGCGGGGCACTCTTTGCCTCCCATCGCCTTCAGGCGGCACTCTCAGGTGGGAGAACTTCTTGGCCATGCACCCCGCCACACCGTCACTTGGGATGAGTTTCTGTCGGCGTTCAGTCGAGCTCACATCCTGCCGCTTGATGAAGTCAAGAAGAAGGAGTTTCTCGCGCTCAAGCAAGGCGTAAGTCGGTGATGCACGATATCGCACGAGTTCAACCACTTGGCTCGTTATGCTCCATCCGAGGTGGCCACCGATGAGGCCAGCGAGAGAAGTTCATGGAGGGCTTGTCCGAGGAGCTGCAAGACAAGCTCTCCATTGTGGACTTTGTTTGACTTCCGGGCCTTGGTGGACAAGGCCATTGTTGCTGAGCACAAGGCGAGGGTGCTGGCGAGTCCCGCAGCGTAAGTGGGAGGCCCAAGCCGGTCCGCACGGCCGGCCTCTCGTCCTCGTGTCGGCCTACCCGGGGGCCCGTTCGGGCTTCACTACCACCGAGGGCGCCAAGCTCTCGCCCTCGCGCAGCGTGCCCTACCACGCGTGCGCTGCGAACAGCCAGGTGGCCCCCATGTAATTCATTGCCGGGGTCACTTGCTTTGCATGCAACGAAGGGCATTATGCCAATACTTGCCCTAACAGATCGAGCGCCCTCGTCCTAATGGAGGACGCGGCAAGGAGGTGGTTCTTCTCAGATCGGAAGGTTGTCCCCGCTACCCAAGGCGTGGGTAGTGGTCGCGTCAACCTCATCTCCGCGAGAGGGCGCACGTGAGGCACCCGACGTCGTGTTGGGTACCCTTTCGGTTAACTCTTTCCACCTTTCTGATTTTGTTTGATTCAGCGCATCTCATTCGTTTGTTTGAGTCTTTTCTTTGCTGTGGGAGGTCTTCGCTTATTCCATTGTTGGTCCCATTGCTCATTCGCTCTCCGGTTGGAGTTGAGAGTGAGTCCGAGTGTAGGGATGTCCTGCTGAGATAGAAGGGTAGGATTCTTGGCAAACCTTATCCTCCTTCGATCGGTGAGCTTAGATGTAATCCTAGGCATGGATTGGTTGTCTCAAAGACATGGGACAAATTGATTGCGCTAGAGGCTCATCTACCTCACCGATCCGTCCGTGGCGAGCAAAGTTCGCCGCCGGCTGCGGTCCGCATCTCTTCGCGCTCGGCGAAGCCAGCTCTAGACATTAGTGAAGTCCCAGTGGTATGTGACTTTGTTGATGTCTTCCCGACGACCTTCGTGGATGCCGCGATTCGAGACCTCGAGTTTGTCATTGAGTTGGTTCCGTGCATCGCCCGATTTGAAGAAGCCTTACGGATGGACCCGCTTGAGTTGGTGGAGTTGAAGAAGCAGCTGGGTGAGCTTCAAGAGAAGGGATTCATCCGCCCTAGCTCATCTCCACGGGATGCTCAGCAATCTTTGTCCCAAAAGGACAAGGCGCTGCGCATGTGCGTTGATTACCGCCCACTTAATGAAGTAACGGTAAGAACAAGTACCCTTTGCCCCGTATCGATGACCTCTTCGATCAATTAACCGGAGCTCGAGTCTTCTCCAAGATTGATTTGAGAGTGGATATCATCAAGTTCGGATTCGACTGAGGATATCCCAAAGGCGCTTTTCTACTCGTTATGGCTTGCGAGTATACCGTCATGTCATTCGGCGACCAATGCTCCACCTTGTTCATGAACCTCATGAATTCGGTATTCATGGAGTATTTGGATAGGTTCGTTGTGGTCTTCATCGATGATATCCTTATCTACTCCAAGAGCGATGAGAACACACCGAGCATTTGAGGCTTGTGTTGGGCAAGCCGTGAGCACCACCGTATGCGAAGTTCAAAGTGCGCGTTACGGTTGAAGAAGTAGCCTTCTTAGGCCATATTCTTTCGGCAGAGGCGTGGCGTGGATCCTAGTAAGATCAGCGATGTGCTTTCACGAGTCACCTACTTCGGTCACCGAGGTTCGGAGTTTTCTTGGTTTAGCGGGATACTATCGTCGCTTTATCGAGAACTTCTCCAAGATAGTGAAGCCGATGACGGAGTTACTCAAGAAGGACAAGAAGTTCTCGTGGTCCGCTGATTGCGAGAAAGTTTCCAAGCACTTAAGCGGCGATTGACCACCGCTCCGCTCGTTCTCCCGATGTCCGTCGAAGCTTCGATATCTTTTGTGATGCTTCTCGTCGAGGCCTCGGTTGTGTCCTTATGCAAGAAGGCAAGGTAGTGGCCTATGCATCAAGGCAATTGAGACCTCATGAACTCAACTATCCTACCCATGACTTGGAGTTGGCGGCGTGATTCATGCACTTAAGATCCGCGACATTACCTAATCGGTAATCGCTGAAGTGTATTCGGATCACAAAAGCTTAAAGTATTTGTTCACCCAACCAGATCTGAACCTCGTGCAAAGGAGATGGTTGGAGTTGATCAAGGACTATGACATGGGTATTCACTACCATCCGGCAAGGCCAATGTCGTTGCGGATGCGCTTAGTCGCAAGCGCATTGCAATGCATTCTTGCTCACGAGAACCTCGACCACCCTTCCGAGGAGTTTCGTCTCAACTTGGGTTTGGTTGAGCATGGTTCCTCGCCGCCTTGGTTGTACACCAACCTTGGTGGATCGGATCAGTCCGCTCGCGATCGACGTTGGAGTGAACCACATCAAGGAAAATATCGTAATGGAACCGCCAAGTGCTTCTCCGTAGATGAGCTTGGTGTCGTGAGGTTCGGTCAACGCCTGCGTGGTTCCAAAGGACATGGAGTTGCGGGATTTGATCCTCCGCTGAAGCCCACGATTCTCCGTTATCTATTCATCCCGGCCACGAAGATGTACCAGATCTTCGCGAGGTTTTGGTGGACCCAATGAAGAGGGAGATCGCAAGGTTCGTTGTCGAGTCGGCGTGTGTCGTCGCGGTCAAGGCGAACATCGCGTCGGTGGATTGCTTCACCCTTGCCCATTCCGAATGGAAGTGGATTCGGTCGGGATGGATTTTATCACCTACCTACCTAGATCGCCGAGGGGCAATGATGCCATTTGGGTTATCATTGACCGCTTGACGAAAGTGGCGCACTTTCTTCCGATCAAGACCAAAATTGCACGGTCACCTTGCGGAGCTCTATATCGCCGAGATCGTGAGCTTGCATGGTGTGCAAGAAGGCGATCATTTCGATCGTGGTTCCATCTTCACTTCCCAGCTCGGCATAGCTTGCAAGAAGCTATGGGAACTCGTCTTTCTTCGGCCAAAGATTTCACCCCAAACGGATGGTCGGGCCGAGAGGGTCAACCAAGTTTTGGAGGACATGTCGCGAGCTTGTGTTCTTTCCTATGGGAAGCATTGGGAGAAGTGCTTGCCATTCGCCGGAGTTTTCTTACAACAACGGTTTCAAGCCGCCTCGGCATGGCACCATTTGAGGCCTTATACGGGAGAAAGTGTAGAACCCCGTTGAACTGGTCCGAGACCGGTGAAAGACCTTTCTTTGGCCCGGACTCGATTAATGAGGCCGAGGGTCAAGTCCAGCTCATTCGGGATCGCTTACGCACGGCTCAATCCAGGCAAAAGAGCTATGCGGATCGCCGTCGTCGTGAGTTGAGCTTTGAGCCCAATGACTTCGTTTATCTCAAGGTTTCTCCTCTGAAAGGTCACCAACGTTTTTGTGTCAGAGACAAGTTAGCTCCTCGATATGTCGGTCCATACCGTATTATCGAGAAGAAGGGAGTCGTTGCCTACAAGTTGGAGTTGCCTGCTGCACTTGCGGGGGTACATGATGTTTTCCATGTGTCCCAGCTAAAGAAGTGCCTCCGTGTTCCAACCGAGGAAACTCCGTTGGAAACTCTTGATGTTCGTGAAGATTTGACCTATCGCGAGCACCCTGTTCGCATCCTCGAAGAGGCTGAGCGAAGAACAAGGAACAAGACCATCAAGTTCCTTAAAGTTCAGTGGTCAAACCATTCCGAGGATGAAGCTACATGGGAGCGAGAAGATCGTCTCCGTCTGCACTACCCTCTTTCTTTTCCGAGTGAACCAAATCTCGGACGAGATTTTTGTAAGAGGAGGTTTGTAACATCCCCAATTTGGCTTGTGTTTCAAATGTAATAAAATGAGGGTAAATTAAAACTTTTCTTTCATCCTTTCACTCTTGAACTTTTCTCAAATTCTTGTAAAGGAATTTTGGGAAATTCAAAATCAAAACCTCATTTATTATCAAGTCAACAACCTCCTTGGTCAAATCTGGTGTTAAACACTTGAAATAATTTTCCTGGGTTCCAAGGTTGCTTGGTGGCACCTCTGAATTATTCCATAATTTTTGAAATTATTTGAAATATTTTAGAGGCAAGTCAAACCTTGGTCAAACCTCTGAAATAACCTTCTGGAATTTCTTGAGAAAATTACAGTGCTCCAAAATCTCTGGAAATTTTATGGAAGGTTGATCCTATGGTCAGCAAGCTCCAGTTAAAATTTCATAAAATTTGGAGTTGATTTGATACTTCAATTAAATCCCCAAAGTTTCAGCTTCAAAAATCAAATCCTATCTGGTCTACATTGTTCCTCGGGTGCGAGTCAGGCTCGGGCTCGAGTCACTTGACTCGACCGAGCCAACTAACTGCACCCGGCGCGGTCGAGCGAGCGCGCGCGCTATGGGCCGTTGGATCTCCATCGAACGGCTCTCATTCGTGTATGCATTCGGACAACTCCGGTTGCCCTTTGGTTCTCGACCGTTGGATTTCCATCGGACGGTGGACGTTTGCTCACAGCCATTTCAACGCGATCGCGCGCTAGCCCTTGGATGCAAATCGGATGGCTGGCCGTCGTCGCCTTCCTCTCGCTCGCGCGGCGCTGCGCCATGGCGGAGCCGAGCGTGGCGCGCAGCGCCTTGTCCCATCCGGCGACCTGCAACGGTGTCTGCAGCGCATTAAATGCCCGCTACCCACCGCCCGCTTAGTCGTGCGTCTCAATCGCTCCCGCCGCCGCTCACGGCGATCGCAGCTGCAGCGGGAACCCGAGGCGCAGCAACGGTGCTCGTGCTCCTCGAGCCTACTTAAGCCCCCTTGTCCTCCTTTATCCTCCTTTACACACCCCTTGAGCTCTCCGTGCATCCACCGCCCTTGTGGAGCTCCCGCGCTCAAATCTCTCGCCGCCATTGTTGCCCGCGGAGCTTCTCGTGAACCAGGTGCTCTAGTGGTTCCCTGCTCCTCCTTGCTCTGTTGTTCCCCTCACCTCGGTGGTGCTAACAACCGCTCCATTTCAGTTGCTTCAACGGAGCCCGGATTTTGGATTTCCCCCAAATCAGCCGCGAGCGCCTCCTTTCGTCTCCATCGCCGGTGAGGCCTTCTCTCTCCAATTCCTCTCTCTGGTAGCATCAGTGGGTGGTATGCAACCTATCTTGATCCCGCGGCTCATTATTTTGGCTCGGTGATCTCCCTCGTTGCCGCCATTGTTGCCGCCGCGAGCTTCGTCGCCGAGTCGCTCGGTCATCCTCTGCACCTCCGCGTCACTCGGGTAGCATCGCGATAGTCCCTAGATGCTCGGGCACCGCTTAAATGAACCTAGCCGCGAGCTCCTTGTCGCTTGTCGCCGTTGTCTTCTTGACCGCGCCGCCCCGCCGTCGCGCCGCCGCTCTCGTCCACCACCGTCGGTGTGGGTGGTACCGAGGTGCGCAACGCCATTGCGCACTGTTCTGGCGCTCACTCGCGCCGCGTTTTGGTCGCCGGCGTTTGTCGAGAAAGTTTTCTAGGAGTTGTCTGACGACAACGCTGCGGAGGGACGGCGTGGGGTCTTCTACCGTTGGATCCGAGATCAACGACCACGGAGCCTCCACGTCGGCCCTCTGTTCCGCGCGCGTGAGGATTGTTTGGTCTGGTTCAATGTCGTCCGTTGGATCTGAGATCGACGGCTCTCACTCGTCCACGTCTCCGGATGTTAGGAAAGTCCCGAGAGTGCTAAGTCCAGAAATCAGTATCACATTAGGGTCTTGTCATTTTCATATCTTTGTCATCTTAGCTCCGAATTAGATGATTCCAATTTTGTTAGCTTCCTTATACCTTGAACTTAAATATAAAAATAATTGTAGACCACTATCAAACCTGGAAAACCTTTTTCAAAAATAGTAAACAAGTGAACTTAATACTGTTTTTCAGAACTTTAGCAAACTTGTAAAATGCATAACTTTTAATCTATAGATCATTTTTGTATGAATCCAATTGGATTAGCTTCCACTGATAGTGTATTTGCTAGGAAAATTGGTTTCACAAATTTCACTGTTTTTAGGAATCATAAGGATCATATTTTAGTGTAATAACCTAAACAATTTAGACAAATCATAACTCTTTCAATATAACTCCAAATGACCTGAAATTTTATATGGGTTACCACTATACCAGTAGGTAGCTACCATAAAAATTTCAGCTTCAAAATCTTTCTAGAAAATATTTTTGCTACAGTACCTAATTATGGCCGAAAATAGGTTTTTAAGGAATATCTTTTGCACCACAAATCCAAATTAAGTTTTTCCAGTTTCTATGTCTAGGTATGTTCCTATTTTACCGTGTGTATAAATTTCGTCGCATTTGGATAATTTTTGCTTGCTCTTTTGTTTAAGTGATTGCTCGTCTTATTGGTTGTTTTCGCTCTTCCGCGTAGGATTCGATATTTGCGGTAACCCCGAGAACGACCCTCCGCAACAAATTGAGCAACAGCAAGCAGGCAAGCAGTTTGATCATTTCCCAATTGATCCCATTACTTTTAAAGTCTAATATTTTGTTTAACTTCTATGTATGCATTGCTAATTTGTTGTTAAATTGATTAGTTAATCCTCTAGTTGCATAATCTATAGGTAAATAATTATCCTCTACTACCTGAGCCTAGGTTATTTGCTGTGATTAGAGTTCGTTGGATGAGCTCTTGTCACTTAGTAGATTTCGAATAAATATTGCTTAGCCATGCCTAGTTATCGGTAGTATTGGGCGATCATCGACTTAGTCGGTGATCTTGATCACACAAATACTTATATTATTCCATTATGTCCAACCCTTGTGTTTTACCAATTTGCAAATCAAAAACTGAAAACAAAAATTATATCTTGACTTGGGCACAATGGTATGTTGGTGTGATCTGTTGGGTGTGATTGGAATGGTGCCTAAGTCCCTAAGGACCGAGTTAATTGTGCCATTGATCCAAGCAATTATTGTGTGCTAACCACACGAGGGGGATATGGAACCTCTCTTGACTAAGTACTTTGGGAGGTGTTAATTATGAGCTGGTCGGTGGGTGTGTTCCTGTGTGTGTGTGTTGTGGTGTTTGGAGGGGAGCATTAGCAGACCGGTTAGGCTGTCTAATGTGTCTTTCTCCCGTGGGTTGCGGCTCTTAATTAGCATCGTCCATTGGAAAGCGTCTTGTTAGACTTAGCCATGCCTGCACACCATAGGAAGTGTGCTAACCGTGGCTGGTGGAAAGGCGGTCTATCGTGTGGGTACATTGGTACACCCCTGCAGGGTTAAAACTATTCGAATAGCCTCGTCCTAGGTTATGGACACGCTTGGTTATTTCCCACAAGAACTAGACTACAACCTTTTAAAAACTTAAACTTGACATGGGTGGTATGAAGGGGTACTTCATGCTATTGTTGTGGTGACTATGGGTTAGTCACTTCTAGGTTGGTGTTGTCATCTATCTATTGTTATAATTGTCTCTCTTTTATTTGAACAATAAAAGTTAATTGCAAACTTGCTTTGAATCTATTACCTTATTGCAAATGAAAACTTGCTTCATGCTGAAAATAAGTCCAGACCTTCATCCACTTAAATAAATCTTGCATGTAGTTAAATATAGTTCTGTTATCTCACACGTCAGTCTTGCGAGTACAAAAACAAGTTTTGTACTCATCCGCTTGCTTAATATTAATTGTTGCAGAGGAAGAAGGTGAGCCCCAAGGGCCTCACTTTTGTGAGTTGTGTTGCGCGCCGTCGGGACGATTAGCTTGGCGGTCCGGTTGGTTGCCTTGTGGGTAAAGGCACACCGATTGGCTTTTGTTTATCGCCATCTTATGGCCATTTTGCTTCACTGCTTAAATTAGTTACTTATGTGTTATTTGGCCGGTGGCCTCTCTTTTGTAATAACTCTCTTTATATTATGTATGTCTTTCATTGTTGCTTTTGCTTCGCTCTATGTGTATGAATGGAATTGATGCATGATTTTGTAACGGTGTGTATATGCATTTCGAAGTATACATATCTCGAGGCTTGGTTTATTTGATTTGTACTGTTAGGACCAAGTGGATGGTTAAACAGTACAAGCCGAATAAACCGGGGTCCTCACACGACGGTTGAAGCAGAGCCCTCATTGGACTTCTTTATCCTCAACCCGATCGCCTGCATATAAGAACATTCATATACTGATCGGGAAATACATTAAAGATGAGGAAAAAAGTTGTTTCTTACCTTGAGTCTCTCGATTCTCTCTTCTGCAGAGACTATAACCAAAATATTGGGGAAAGTAGCCTTAGTATCAGGCTCCCCAGTGCAGATCATTTTGATCCTCTCTAACCTCGTCAAAAGAAAGGGCTTCAATGGAATAGAGAGCTTTCAAAGTTATAAAACAATCAACTAAATAAAGCAAAACAGGTCGGAAGTTTACAAGACTAACCTTCCCTGGAGTCCTTAGTCGATTCGTCATGACCAATAAAAAAGAGAAGGGGGTGTTATCGGAGCCTCAAGGAACTTATCCGGCGCATGGAGAAGTCCCTCGCCACGTGCCAAGCAGTCAAGCCCCTGGCGTTGATGTCTTGGATTGCCTCGACACACCTTCCGACCCGTCCCTCCTTCTCCATGGTCGACCGCTAGCTGAGATTTTTGCTCGCCATCTTCCCGACGAAGTAGCGGCCATCCTCCTTTGTGACTCTTCTTCCATGATGACCATGAGGACTTTAGGTACATTTGGTTGTACTCGTCGGCCTTCCCGTCGTGGAGGTGCAGAGAGCACTCTCTAGGTCTAGGCGGCGACTTCCCTGACCTCGCCATCTTGTAAAAATACTTGAAGATCTTCAGATTTGGTTGGATCCCTAGGTATGCTTCGCAAAGATAAATGAAGATGATGAGGTTGGCGATCGAGTTCGGGGCTAGGTTCACCAATTCAACGTTGTAATGCTCGAGGACTTTGGAAAGGAATTTGTGAGCGGGGAACCTGAGCCCACACTCGATGTAGGTGAGAAAGACAGGGATTTCTCCCTCTTTGCTGTTGGGAAAATGCCCCTAGCCGCTGACCTCCACTTGATTAGACTTTTATCGGGGTGCATCCCGACCTCCTCTAGGGCCTTGAGCTTCTTCATGCTTAAATCAGAGACCAGCCACTTGGTGATCGACTTCGACATTGTGTGGGTTTTGGTGAATGAATGTCGAACCCGGATTAATACCCTGCATCCTCTGTGCATTTCTGAACTAGTCCCATGATCAGTAGCTAGTTCACACAGTAAACAAATATGGTAACAAAATCATATCACAATTTTATTAATAAACAACAGAGTTGATTACAAAGGAGGCTTACAGGCCCACAATAAAATAAACACAGCGGAAGACGAAGATGTAGTAGGGTCCAGTTAATCTGCCACAGGCAATCGACTAGGGAAGCGGCCTATTCGTCGAGGTCCACATCGGTAGCAAAGTCCTTCTCCTCTGAAATTTTGTTTGCATAAAGCAAGTATGAGCACAACTTCCATGCTCGCAAGTTACACCCGTCAAGTAACAGAATGATATGCATATATGGATGTAACAAAGGATGGCTTATTGGTTTATTTGCATAAAGCAGTATTTCTTTTAAATACTGGTACTAAATTCCAAAGCACTTATGTTATAACTAAAATTCTCAATTTTATAGTCAGATAACATTCACACATAATTGGTGAAGGATACCTCCTATCACATGGCTCCTCGCCCAATTCCCATCCGATAAACCAGTTTTGAAGAAGTCTTTTCAAACAAAACCAAAGTCTAACTTTGAGTAGTTCTGCTAGCATGTCCATGACCGCGGACACGGCTATTCGAATAGTTTTACACTCTACGAGGTTGTGCGACTTTACCCACATGACAAGACCTCTCTAGTTTGTCCGGCATATATCTATGCCACCGCTCACTACCTTTGGTAAGCGGTCTAGAGCACGTGTCGAGGCCTTTACAATGTTCTGTCTTAATGTATTTGTGCCCGCTAAGGTTTCGCTACCATTGGACTGGCCATCCTCCGGAAGCCCCCTCCTGCGCCAGATGGGTCTACTGTCTAACCAACACCCATACCAACAACATAGCACCAATGACACTAAGACATCACAAATTATTTAGCCAAGTCCCGACCCATACTTGGGACATGTGGTGGTACGGTATGGCGTAGCATCATGCGCTCGAAGACCGGTCCTTAACTGACTTGGGCGACTTTCCATAAAAACCCCTGGGCCTTAACCCTGACCAGATTAAGCCTGTGCATAAACCTGCACCCACCAATCATCCACTTCGCCCAAGTCCAAACCCATTTTTATTTTACTTTTCAAGTCATTTGTAAAACTCCCATGACACACCAATGCCAAGGGTACAATTTAAACAATAATTGATTGTTGGCTGAAATTCCCCAAATCAGACAAGTTTGGTCTATAAGCATGGCTAAGCAATACGCTTAAATGATCCTAGTTCATACTATCGTATCAACCAGGTTTATCTAGGGTAACAATGTGTTTGATTCAATTCTCAAAATTGGCCATACAAAGGATTTTAGGCATAACTATATATTTAAAACAGGAATTTAAATTACTGAATATAAATAAGCATGAAGTAATAATTTAAAAATAGAATATAAATAATTTAAAATAATGGGATCAATATGATCAAGGGTATAACTTGCCTTACTTTAGGAGGTGACGTTGTTTTTCTTAACAGATCACCTTAACAGAACGTCTGCTGTTGAGGTGACGTTGTTTTTTCTTAACAGGTCACCTAGTACTCACAAGTACTATCTTCAGGTAGTCTAAGTGTACGATCACGATGATCATACAGTCAAAATCAATCCTCTAATGTTGCTCTTCAATCGGCGTCGAAATCTGATTCTCCGAAGTCGTCGAAATCTAATCGTGAAAAGAAGCCAAATTCAAACTAAATTCAAATAACAATTCAAATGAACTCCAAATCAAATTATTTTGGTTTAGATAGCTAGATTGTAATTTTATACAAATTTTGCAACTTGAACTACCCAAATTGGAGTTTGGATGCAAAAGATATGAATTTTAGAAGTTTGAAATTACATGAAATAATAAATTAGGGTCTAAAGGAATTATTGATCAAATGAACCCAAAATTAAATAATTTTGGTGTAGATGGCTAGATCTTGATTTTATATGAATTTAGGAATTTGAATCGACGAAATCGGAGTTCGTATGAGGGAGAACGAACCCCGGGAAGTTTTTAAATTAAGAAACCCTAATTTTCAGATTTTTATGAATTTCTTGAATTATTTTTCTAAAGGAAATCCTAATTATTGCGTAAGGCTGACATCAGCAGGGATTTTCTTTTTCCGGCCGAATTATTTTCCTAAAGGAAAATGATTTTGACTCACTGACATGTGCGCCCGCGGTCAATGGACCGGGTCCACGACATGGTCAAAGTCCACCGTAGACTCGGTCTACAAAACAGTGCACGTGGGGAAAAGGTGTCGGGCGCGTGCACACGTGGCGCCACACAAGCAATGATGGGGCAGCCACGTAGGCTAATTTGACGACGTGGCCGAGAGGTGGCACTCGGGTGGCCGAGCCTCGTCGGTGCGAGGCCGGCGGTGCTCCGGCCCGCGGCTTGCCGACGTTTGGCGACGCGGCAGTGGCCGGTGAGGGCACCAAATGAAAGAGGGGTGTGCGGGGAGTTGAGTGCACGTGTTTTGGTCACCTGAAGACGCGGCGATAGCCGGCGGCGAGGGTGGTGGCGGCGGCGAGATCGGGCTTGCGGTGGCGGCGGTGTTCCGGTGGAGCTCTGGTGACGGGAAGGTGCGCACGGGGTCGACGGAGATGCCGCGATGCTGTTGGCGGGGTCGGGTGGCCGGGGAGTCGACGACGGCGGCGCTGGAGGCGGAGGAAGAGGTGGCGGTCGTCGGTGAAACCTTGAGAAATCCAGCCAAACGGAGGTGGGAGGGGAGGAGTGGTGGTCGGGGTTGGAACGAGTGAGGAAGGGGGCTCCCGGTGCTCCATTTAGAGGGGTCGGAGGAGGGCAGGGAAATAAGATCGGGCGCGGGCATCACGGCGGTGACGCGGCGGTCTCGGGGATTACGACCGCGAGAGAGGGGGAGATGGCCGGGAAGAGTGGCGGCGAGATCAGGGGGAGTTAGTGCGCGCGATCGTGTGGAGGAAGGGGCGAAGATTGCGGCGTTGATGGAGCTCACGCGTGCGGCCATGGCGGCATTTGGGTGTGGCTCCGCGAAGAAGAAAGCGGGGAAGAAGGAGAGGGCGAAAGGCGTGGAGGTGCAGCTGCTGTAACAGCCCCAAGTTTATAAACAGTAATAAAATGCTTTATGAACAGTAATGAGGTACTGTTCATAACATTACTGTTCATTTCTACACTTTGGGCAAGATGTTACAAATTAAAACCTTCCTTTTAGCCAAAACCCTAAAGAACCATTTGAAGTCTTAAAGGAATACAAGATAAAACTTGTATTATGACTGAAGTATTTTTATTAAAGCCTAGATAAATTATCTTGGCTAAAAATATTTTTGTTGCATTTTTAGAAATTATTTGGGCTTAAAGAAAAATTTATTGTCTTTAAATAAATATTTTCACTGAAATAAATATTTATGTATTTTACAAAGTGAAAATGTGGTTTATAAAATTTATCCGGGAAATATGTTATCCCAGTAGCTTCGATAAAAAATTTCATGATTTTATAAATTTATTTGCTATTTTAAAAGCCACCAAACCTTTTAAATATTTGAATAAGGTTTGGTCAACTAAACCGGTCTAAACCTAAACCCTTGCAATCGTAGCGACTGGTCTCATGTGTTGGGTCCAACCCAGTGCAATTGGTCCGCTCACACGTTCAAGCGCAAGCCCAAAACTCACGCGTGATATGAGCCGTTGATCTTCAATCGAACAGCGGCTTATAACACCCCGCAAGTCGCCCACGTGTGCATCTTAATCTCCGCGTTGGATCTTGATCTAACGAGCGAGATCGATGCGTGCAATCGGACAACTCCGATCCCTTTTCAATCTCCACCGCTCATTCTCGATCCAACAACGCACCCTTTTCGCTTTTAAACTTAAAGCGCTTTTATCCGAGCCGTTAGATTCAAATCCTCGGCTTTTCCTTTTACGCGTGTTATAAAGCCCGCACTCCTCGGGCCGTTGGATCTTCATCGTGTGGTCCAGATTGGTGTATGCATTCGGACGACTCCGGATCCCCTCACGATCGCAACTATTCATTATTGATCTAACGGCGTAGCTTATTCCAATTTGAAATCAGAGGCGCGCGTTTATGCGGGCCTTTGGATTTCAATCCTACAACGCTCCTTTTTGACCGCGGGCCTTTAAAGCCCAAAATCGGTGGATCGTTGGATTTCAATCGTAAGGTCCACATGAGTGTATGCAATCGGACCATCCGGTTCAATTTTCCATCCTAACCGAAGAAATCAGATCCAACGGTGTTGTGCCATCGCATCTAAACGGGGCGACGTGTATCCTTTTAATCGATCGTTGGATTTTAATCCAACGTCTCTCTTTGAAAGTGGAGCCCCGCAGCCCTTCGGGATTTCGATTAGATCTCGATCAACCGATCTAGATCGTGCGGTCCATATTAACTGGTACCGATTCAAATCATTTAATCTCTCTATTTATCACAGCTGCCCATTTCCAATCGGACGGTGATATCCTTTGAGCTTTTGTGAAGCACGCGGCCGAGGATGACAATGGGGCCCACATGTCACCGACTCTTATCTTCTTCCCTCTCTCAATGCAGATTTCTCTCAGTAAGCAGAGGAGAGGATTTATCCCAATGTTTTGCAACTAATTTTGGGATAATTAGCCCCAAATGGACACCTCATCAACTCTAGATCTTTCTCTCTGCCCTGTAGCTCAACATCCTTATATAAACCCTAGCTTTTTGAGTGCAGCCATTGTTGACCACTCAAGCTCACTTTCTTCCTTGTCGCCCGTGGGATTTTGCTCCTATCCTTTGCTTATCCATCCTTAAGCAATCGGTTTTACCTTGCATTAAAGATTTGAGATCTTTTGCAGGTTAAATCAGAATTTATCCCTCTGTCGATCAATTTGGAGTTTTCAGAATCTTGGTATCTTTCCTATACTGGTAAGTCAAAAACCCTAGTTATGATATCTTGAGCATTTTAAGGACCTTAGATGCTCCTCGTGAATCATTCTTTTAAGCATCGTGAGCTTCAACTTGCTTCAAACCTGAAAAGTTGATATTATACCTTTCGGTTTTCCATGTCATTTTCAAAACCTAGGGTTCTTCCTGTCAACTTACCATCTTATTTAGGTTTTGACTAAACCCTAGCAGCATGACAAGTTGATCTTTCCATTCTTGTCATCATCTATTTTAACTTCTAGTTGAGATCTGTCTCTGTTTCTTTTTGTCGGCTTAACCGACAAAAATGAATTTCTTCTTAGTTGATGTAATCTAACTAGTTAGGTTAGACTAAGGTTGGTTTGGGATATTAATTACCTAAAAGATCATGCTAAGTTTAATTTATGAATTTTTGCATGTTCTATATTCCTTTTCCGAAACTTGCAATCCTTTGCTTTTGACTCTTTTAAAATCAAAATGGGACTTTGCACTAAACTCTAGTTTCTGTCTTTTTGAAAACAAGAAGCTATATTATGGGTTATTATCACTAATATGGGTAGTTATAGCTTAAGCATCTGTAATCATGCATATTTCTTCCATTTTGGACTTATTGTCGGTTTTGGTATTTATTGGAGTTTATTGTCTCTTTTAGAATCTGGTTCTTCAAATCCTTGAACCTATTTCTCAGCAACTGAGAGCATGCAATGTTTTATTATTATCAAGGCAAGCATCCTCTTTGCACCATATTGATCCCAAATTTTGTACAATAGCTTTTACAAATCCAGTGATATCTGTGCATGCTATTTTTCCTAAAATACAAAATGTGATCTGTTAGTAGTTAGTTATGACCAAACAAGATGGATTACCTCAATTGTCACCATACACTTAACCTAGCATAGTATCAGTATATCATAAGCTATATTTTTAGTTTTAGCTTAGACATGCGATCTAGAGATTTTAGAGTTTGACAAGCATATCTTGTCAAACATGGGAATCTAATCAACTATTGTTATTTTAAACTCTTTGTCCAGTTTCTTTAAATCCGTCTTGTATTTGAAATTCAAATTGATCCGGACAAGAGGAAGCTAGTGATGGTGCTTTTGTGCACGAGATTGGGTTTTGTGGTGGACTTGTCCGGTTAATTAAGGACCGAACTCGACTATTCGGTTCAAGTCCCCACGCACTTCCACATGCAATGTATGGGCGTTGTTTGGTTAAGTAAAATGTTGAGACTATTGAGTTGGAAACAGAGAGTAAGGATATGTGTATTGACCTTGTATGGCATAGATGCTGCAGTCCGAGGACCGCGTTTTATGCCATGTGAGCTTGTATGTCGATGACGATGTTCTTAGGAGGTGAGGGCGTATATGTGCCTCGTCGCATATATCGATACCTTAATGGTGCCGATAGCATTCTACTATGGGTAGGGAACCCAATTCGCATTAAATTGTTTGGATCGGCATTACTGACGCAACATGTGTGCCCTGGTTAAGCAGATGCTATCAGTCGTTGTTTAAGCGGGATCAGTTCACACATGGGGGTCCAACTCAATAGTGTTGGCTTGTTGAAAAATACCAAATCTTAGTTTCCCCGGTCGGCATACCAAAGGAAGTATGTCATCATTCGGAGGCATCCGAAGGCAACGGGCTAGCTAAGTCATGTGGGTAAAGATGTACACCCCTGCAGGGTATAAACTGTTCGAATAGCCGTGTCCACGGTCATGGACGATAACTTGAATTGATGTCACCTGTATAGAAGTTTTGATTTTCAAAAATCTGGTTTGGGTTTATTTTCGGTTTGCATGAGGGAATCATGCATTGTACTGTTTACTTTTATGTCATTTACTTACTGTTCTAAGAAAACTTTGATTTATTAAATTGCTTTATCAAAAGTTAGCCTTTGTAGGTTAAGATGTATCGCTTTATGCAAACTTGAACCTTTATACCTTCCTGTTGTAACCTTATGCATGTAAAAACTCTACTCCTTTGAATAGGCTCTAATAACCACTTTCTTTAATTAGTTTGTGTAAGACTTGTTGAGTACCTTCTGTATTCAAGGTGCTATCACCTATTGTTGCAGGTGAGGACGGTTTCCTTTATGAAGTACCCGTTAGCGCCGATCAGGGTGACGCTAACGAGTAACGCTACTTCTTTCCTCCACGCAATTGCCTGCGGGTGGATGAGGCCATTGGTGGACTTTTTCAGTTTATTTTGCTTCCGCTGTTGAATATGTTGTAGTGACCAAGTCACTCTATATTGTAGTACTAAACCCGAATGTTGTAAACTTATGTTTAATTATGCAAATGTACGACTTGTATGTGTATGATGCAATGTTGTTAAAGGATATATATATGCAATGGTCATTGATCCTGGAACCATTGTGAGATATATATATATATCCGGATCTGTTTATTGAATTGTTACTTGTTGAATTTATACTTTAACATGATCTTTAATTAAGGGACAGATCTGTTCCTTCATTAATAATCATGTTCTTGTATGAATTTAATTAAGTACATTTCCAATAACCGAGAACCACAGTGCGTCCGATTTAAATCGGACGGTGGGGAGAGATGGAGAGAGGGTGTCATTGTGCGACTGGGCCGACTTGGGCTGCGCATGAAAGCGAATGGGTGAGGGTTTAGGCCCAAAGCCAAATTGGGGATTTAAATTGATTTTCTCAATTGATTTAATCCAGTAATTAAAAGGGCTTAGAAAATAGCAAATAAACTCCAAAAATTATGAGAAAATTCACAGAAATTCTCTTATTTATTTTGGACTTAAATAAAATAGTTCCAACTTAAAGTTGGCTATAGTTTTGCAAATAAATTATTTTGGCTTTGAAATAATTAGCAAAAGTCATAAAAACTCGAAAAATTCTAGAAATTAATTTAAATTTTATTTTTCAGATCAAATCAACTGAAACTTCAAGAACTTCAAATAAGTTTTAAATTTTGACTTTTAAAACTTCAGAAATACAAATAAGACAATCAAACTCTATCCAATTTCAGAAAATCCAATAACTTTATTTATTTTATTTTGGTAACAACCTTGGGATGTTTACAATGGACAAGTGGTTGGAGGACATTTAGAGCAATAGAAATAAAGGAGGTTAGAAGAAACTCTTCAGCAAGGGAGTTCAAGGAAAGCTTGAGAGCGCAAAAACCCTAAAGCCATGCATAATGGGGTTTATGTAACCGCTTTTCTTAACCGCAAAGAGGAGTTACCCAAAAGTCCAATGGACACAGGACTCTTTCGTTCCCTAGACGGTTTCTCAACTTTAAAGTGAATACAGACCATCTCGCTTATTATGCTATTAAATGAAGGTCTGCCTAATACGAATTTCATCAGGCACGAGTGTCGAGACCCAAAAATACATTTTAGGAACTCTCTGTGTATTCTGAACTAGTCCCAAATCATTAGCTAGCTCACACAGGAAACAGTGATGAAATATCATCTATTTGTTCAATTTAACTAAAAAGATCTCAAAATAACAAATAATAATAATAACTAGACCTTATGGTCAATGTTGACAACTTGCCACGTAGGGGTAAAGAAACAAATAAACGCTTGTAGCGGAACGAAAATCTTGAAATGGCCAATCAACATGCCCACAGGCAATCGAGTGGAGAATGCATCCTAATTCGCAAAACCTTCATAGTACTCCTAGGCAAAGAACTCTTGAGCAGCTTGATACTCCTCAATTGAATCATAGAAATTAAAGCTGTGAGCGCATAAAGCACCCAATAAGTCATGGGAAAATGTATGCAAATAGTATTCATACATGGCTTGAACAAAGGTTAGCTGTATGGTTCTTTTGCATAAGACAGCATTTATGATAAATATAGTAAATAGATTCAAATGTGTAATTGAAAAGAATAGTAAATACAAAAAGTAAATAATTTCTTTGAAACAACCTGTGAACTGCCTATCCACTTCCCAAAACAAACCACCAAGTGAATTACCCATTCACCAAACAAACATTTTATTCATCAAGTGAATTTTCCATTCACACTCTGACACATTTTATAAAGAAACTCTACCTCTCATGTAAAATCCCCGAGCATGTCCATAACCGCGGACATGACTATTCGAATAGTTTTACACTCTGCAGAGGTTGTACAGCTTGACTCACAAGAAATAGATCAACTTATAATGTCCATCTGTCACACTTCCGAAGGTGTGCGACTAAGTGATCATCACAAGACCTTTACAAAGCTCTTTCTTAACCCAGTTCTGCCCGCTAAGGTTTCAACACTGAATGTCTAACCGACCGGACAGGGGCCCCCTCTTGCGCCATTGTGAGTACGTTCCTCGTAACTCACACTTCCAAGATAGAACCTGTCACAGCCCCAACAAATAAAATGGATTAATGTGTATTTCATTAGCATGCATTATTGATTTTAAAACATTTCCATGATATATTGTACTTGGAAAATCTAATTTGAGGTGGACATACACATCAAAATTCACTTTTCACTTCAAATCAGTGATACAAAGTTGTGATCATCATCTGTAACCAATTTATTCAAATACTAGATTACTTATCATGAATAAATATAATTTTTCCAAAATTTTTGGAACTAGTTTGAAACTAATTAAAATTCAAACCAATTTAAAAGGACATACAACAAGTTTGAATTTAAATATCACCAAGTATAATCTAAACAGTGGGGTTTTATAATTTTTATGGGAACTACATCTTCCCAGGAACACCCACAAATTATTTCGTGATTTTAGGAAACTTATTTCCATTTATAAACCCCGGTCAAAGTTGCTAGGCAGATTTCAAATTCCAGTCAAAACCTAACTCAAACCAGTCGCACTATTCATCGGACTCGAGTCCGACTCGGCAACCGGACTCAACCCAACCACCTAGTTGCACCCTCACATGTAATACCCCAAAAATAATATTGGGAGAGAATAATTAAATCGGGAGAGAATAATTAAAATTGGGGGAATATTTCTTTTAGCAAAGCGATTGAACAGGAGAAAGAGGGGTTTTAATGTAATACTCCAATTTATTCTACGAAAGAAAGCGTTCAAAAGAGAAATTAGACATAAAAAAGGGGGTTTCTGCAGTTTTTCGACAACTTGGGCCTTGGGCCTTGACCCAGGAGGCCCATGAGGGGTCGACCACCAATAAAAGGAAGGGGAAAAACCCTAAATGTACTGTAGCTACAGTGCTGTCGCACTGTAGCACGGTTACTGTAGCGCACCTCTCCTCCATGGTGGTGCCCCCCTCCATTGGTGCCTCCCTTCCTCGCGTCGGTGCTCCTGCGCCGATCAAGTGAAGAAAGGAGAGAAGATCAACCGTGGGAGAGTTCATCATCTTGCTCACGATTCTACAAGGGTAACGTCGCGTGTTCTTTGTTGTTTGATGCGTAATAGTTGCGGTTGATGTCGTTTGGTAGATTGATTTGCGTCGGTTTAATAGATCGCGTTCTGTCCAGATTATTGTGCGGTCAGTTTCGTGTGTTTAGAGGCCGAATTAGGAGTTTTGGTCTCCTAGAGTTATGTAGATAATGTTCTTAGCTTTCAGTGGCCGCCAAGAACGCCAAAATCCGATTAACGGTTAGAAAGTTATGAATTGTTTAGTGCCGCTGTCTGGTTAATCTGTCAACATCCTGACAGTCTGTAGAAAACTGAGTTAATCTATTAGTTAAAGACGAAATCAGAGGATCTCAATATAACGAAAATTGTAGGTAATTTCCATACCTTTTCAAAGAGATAAAGAACGCAAGATTTGGACTTTCGTAGAAAAAGTTATGATGGTTTTAGTGTACTGTCCAGAGAAGCCGACGTGAAAATTGTTGTTCTGTAGTTTGGCTTGGTAGGGGCAGTAGGTGGCATAATCAAAAGGGCTCCCCAACTAAGTTTATTTGGGTAATTTAATTACCTTTCCAGAAAGTCTAAGAACACCTCATTTGGACTCCTGAGCAGAAAGTTATGTATTTTAGAAGTTGACTGTCCGCAGTGATCACCAAAGCGATCGCTAGAAATTGGAAGATTGGAAAACGCTTGGGAGATTAGCGAGTTCGTTTGTGTTGTTATTTATGCTTTTGATCCAGTATGTTGGTCTTAGATTGGGGTTATCTTTATGTTCAGGTGGGGCGTGATCCCGGGGCAGCGCCTCTTAGCGTCCACCGTTCTCGCACGTTGAGGCAAGTATTCGGTTATAGCATATTTATGCTTGTATCTTGAGAGTGTTTGTGTTTTGCTCGTAATAGCCATGCATGAATGTTAATGTGATGAGTTTCCATTTATCTTGATGAATGCTAGTTATGGTTAAAGTTGATGTTATTGTGATGAGTTCCAATTTTATCCCGTGAATGCAAGTACTCGATTGAGAGAATATGTATGAATGTTTGATAGAAGGTGCTAGTACTTTGATGCGTACTAACCATGCAAGGTTGATAGTGTGACATGTATGATTAAGGATGGTAAATATTTGAGATATGATTAATTATTATTCATGAAGGATTGTTCATGTTTGCTAGTATTATGAATATATGTGCTATTCATGGATACTAGAATGCTAAGAATGTCAATGATGAGGAATGCTAGAAGTATGAATAAGTTTATTCAGGCACGTCGTTGTTGTGAACCCATATGTATGATGGTTTAAAGTTTTGTTCATGTGCATCATGCAATCATATTGGACGATTGGTCACGTGGTGACTATGCATGTTCAAGGTCCCCATCATGTAGATGATGGGCTTGAGGTCCCCACATTCGTGGAATGTGGGCTATGAGCAAAGAGGTCCCCATCATTAAGATGATGGGCAAAGGTCCCTATACATGTGGTGTATAGGCTCTTGGTCCCTGTGCGGTGGGCAGCAAGGGTATAGAATATGACGGTTGTATACCCCGCATTACTGGTAAAATGCGAAAAGAGATAAAGTTGAAAAGGTGCATTGCATTGGTTGCATTCACATGAGCATGAAGGCTATACTTTGGTGCATTGTTTATCTTGGATTGTTGATGCTATGAATGATAATTTGCTTAGCCTTGTTGGTACTTGTTGAGTCTTTGGGCTCACTCTTGCTTTGATGTGTTTTAGGTACAACTGGCAAGACCCGCATGCATGGGAGGGAGTAGATGTTTGGATGCACGCACTACCACTCAATCTTAAGAATTACTTATGGTGGTTTGAGTTTCAGATTAACTGTAATAATGAGAATAGCAAATTTTGGTTATGTTTATGAGATTATCCTGCATGCTTGAATGAACCTGATTATGAAGATATTGATAAATGCCATGATTAATTGTTGGAACCTCGGTATAGCTGACTATACAAAGGAGGTTTTGCCGAAAATTTGTAATTGGTCTTAGTTTAGTTTAGTTTAATTTAATTTTAGTAGCATTCCAGGCTCAATGCTGAGCTGGGGTGTTACAGTTGGTATCAGAGCGGGCTTTAGGTCCGTGGTTAATAGAAAAATATTAAATTGACACACTGTGCACAGTAGGTGGGGTTGGGAATTACATTGCTTCCGCATTATCTGTTGTTATGTTTCATTTGTTGAGCAATTGTTGAATTGCCTCTATGCTATCTTTCTTGTTGATAATCTATGAAATGATATGTTATGATATTCTATATCTATGAATCTATTCTATGATTGCCATGAGATGATCATGTATAATCATATTTGATTATATTGTTTATGCGTGTCGGTAATGGTTGTTAAGAAGTGGAGGCCGTGGTTGTGGCCTTGGACTTTGTCTAGTTTTACCACCGTTCGTGGTAGACGAATAGAGTAGTTACCCCGAATACCATAGTTGCAGGAGTTGAGCGTGAGTTGTTTTAGAAAGTTGTTTTCCTTCTTGACCTCAAATCTTGGCAAATTCTTGTTTTGTGGTGGATGATGATTTTCTCTTGGGTTCGTGGTTCATGGTAATGGTTGTGTTTCAATGGTCTCTAATGGTTCTCTGAAACAAGTATTGTTTTTCGACTGTTGAGCTGTCTTTACTACTTGTGATCGTCCTCAATTGGCATTACTGATAATTACATGGTTGTTTCTTCTTTCTCATTGGAAAAGAATGACTCATGTATTCGTTTGAAAGTTTGGGTAATGAGAGTTTCTGTTGCAAGTTTGTTAACATGAGAAAACTTTGGCTCTATGTATTTCTTTTGGATTATTCCGAGTGATGAAGTTTAATGCATCTCTTTCTCATTGAAATTGCTAAAATCCTTTTCTGATGCCTTGTTATGGTTAAATCAGATATTGTAATCAAATAACTTGATATGGTATGGGTATCAAGTTGAGTCATTGGTATAGTGAATAATTAATATTTATTAGTAACCTTGGAAGTGAAATTGATTAGGATGGTGTTGCCTTTTTCTAGTTTTTGATGAACGGTATATATGAGTAGTGATTGAGAGATATCAAGAAGTATGGAACCTTGATGAACTAGTCTGGTCATTAAAACTGTTTAGGTTGTTAAACTTGTTGGGTTCTTTGGTTCCCATGGATTAATTTAATTATGTGGAAAGGAAAATTAGAGGGAATACCAGATTTACATATTCCCTAGTATGATTAGTTATTAGAATTGTGTACAACCGGTTGAATGGATTGAATATCGGTGTATCTAGAAATTATGGGAGGAGTTCTATGTAGTTCTTCTATGTAGGATGACGCGATGAATTTGGTTGTAGTGTTGTTGAGACTCTTGATCGATAGAAGATTTCAATTTTGAAGTTTTAGTGTATTTTTTTTTGCCAAATCCAATGTGAGGAGGAACAGTTGAATATGTGCTTGTTAATATCCATGTGATTTGGGAAGGAAAGTAGGTAGCAACTAGATTTCATAACGGCTTGATTGATAACAACAAGGGTTGTCGATAAAGCTGTTGTGTGTTGAAGTTTGATAATGAGCATCGCTAAAAGTTGAACTGATATGATATAATAGGTGGCTTATGCTCACATGATTGTGAAATAATTCGATGAAATTGTGTCCTTGATGAAAGGGTTTTGGTAGGAGCTTTTCAATTGGGTAGTAGACCCTTCTAAACTTAAGAAGTTGATGTAGTGATGTTGTATGATTTTGGTATACTCTCATTTTGAAGATGGGATGAAAAGGCGTTATGGAACAAATTGGTGAAACTTTGGGGCTTTCTAATTGAATAGTTGATAATAAATATTCATGTTCGAGTATATTATTCTTGATGTTAGTAAGATTATCTACAAGAGATTGTGACTTGTGTGTGGTGATGATTCTTTTAGAAATAAAGAAATTTGATCGTCTTTCGTAACTTGGATTTTGTAGAAGTGTTTCGAGTTTTGGCGAAGGTGATTAATTGGATCGATTGAGTTATGTGGTGATTGAGTTGCTTTGAGCAAAGTGACATGTTGAAAGATTTTATTAGTTCTTAAGTTGTTCCTACGATTTGGTCTTAAGAGCTTATCTTGTTTAAGCTGACAAAGTGATGTAGTAATCACAGAAAATAACCTTCCTTGTTAAAGGAATGAGTCAAGTATAAGTAATTGAGCTTTAAGTCTCGTTTCGCATCTTGCAGTTTATTTGAGAGTGCTTAAACCTTATGTAGTTGTTCCATAAGAGTTTATCAATTTTCAAAGGGCATTACCTTCTTCTCATTTGTGGTTTGGTATTCGCTTTCAGTAGGGCTTGAGCCTTCGACTGTTGACTTTCCCTTATGTTTTTCCAGTACTTGGCCTAAGTGACAGTTTCCTTGGTCTTGTGTTCACTGCAGTGGCACATGTTTTCCAAGTTGTTGAAAAATTGATTCCATTCGCTCTTTCTTTTGAGGAAGAATCAACCTATTCGTTTCACCTGAGTCTTTTGAGGTGTTGAATAATTGTAGTGGTGAAACTGTAGGTTGTAAGTTATTCGATGAGCGCTGGAGGATGAAATAATTTCGTAATATAGTTCTTTGAGAGAAGTCTAACTCAATGGAAGTTTGTCTTATGAGGTTAAACTGATTGCATTGTTACAGACTAGTAGAACCTATAGTGAGTGTGATCCAAGATCTTCTCGTTCACTTCAGTGAACATTAGAATTCTGAAAGTATAGAAATATTGATCAATTTTTAGAGTATTGCAATTTGGTAGTATTGCATGGCTATGAGAGTTAAACTTGATGACGTGGTTTAATGAGAGTGGGATTATAAAGTAATCGAATCGTCATGTCAATTAATGGGATAATGGAAAATGTTGAGTAATGTCAAGAGTGATTTGGCTCTAAATGAGTAACCTTCTCGAGAGTTATAATCCTTGTAATGGTTAATCGGTCAAGAAAATATTTTCATGATGATTTTAATGAGTGAGTATGTTGGAATTGTGGATTTTAGGGATTTAATCGAGGATTTCCTATACTTTATATGAGAATTTCGTTGCAAGAGTCTTGGAGGTTAAATTTGGGCTTTGCATTGTTATGCTAGAACTTTGAGCGCCATTGATAATGTGAAAAAGTAGTATAAGGGTGGATTTGAGCAGTGGGATGGTCATTGATAGAAATATTTTTTATGAAATACATGAGAATATGTGATGTGAATTCCGAGTTGTCCATTCTTGAGGATTGAGGTAACGTGATTACGTGTGAAGATCCATTTTGGGATGCATCAGAAGTTATCTATCAAAGTAATTCTGTCAGTAAAGGAAATCGGTTAGAGAATGTTTTGTGAGATCATCAGAGTCTCTTTTCAAAAGTGTTGACAAGGTGTTTTGATTTGGGTTTGGCGTTGAGATCGCCAAGTTAAGAGTAACAGGTTAGTGTCTTGTGCGATGAATCGGTATTCCAAAAAGTTGTGAGAAATTTTAATTTCTAAAGGAGAAATTGAGAAAAGATTTTTTTCCTTGAGTACTGAAACGCTCTCTTGATTCTTGTTTGAACTATGAGTTTATGATGGATGTCTTTCGCATATGGGGCTTGACTTTATGTTGGCCTGTGTGGTTCTTATCTGTACAGAAAGAATAAAAGAAATATTTGATTTGGGCATTCGAGTGATTTCTCATTTGGTTTTCGTGATACATCTTCGATTCTGAATTTGACTCTTTTAGTACCGAGTTGGTAACGTTTGGTTGCGATGAGAGTCCTTGATTTTCATTGGGGTTGTTGTTGTTTTGCTAGTAGATGATGAGATAGAATTCGGGTCGAATTACATTTAAGGAGGGTAGAATGTAATACCCCAAAAATAATATTGGGAGAGAATAATTAAATCGGGAGAGAATAATTAAAATTGGGGGAATATTTATTTTAGCAAAGCGATTGAACAGGAGAAAGAGGGGTTTTAATGTAATACTCCAATTTATTCTACGAAAGAAAGTTCAAAGAGAAATTAGACATAAAAAAGGGGGTTTCTGCAGTTTTTCGACAACTTGGGCCTTGGGCCTTGACCCAGGAGGCCCATGAGGGGTCGACCACCAATAAAAGGAAGGGGAAAAACCCTAAATGTACTGTAGCTACAGTGCTGCCGCACTGTAGCACGGTTACTGTAGCGCACCTCTCCTCCATGGTGGTGCCCCCCTCCATTGGTGCCTCCCTTCCTCGCCGTCGGTGCTCCCTGCTGCCGATCAAGTGAAGAAAGGAGAGAAGATCAACTTCGTGGGGAGAGTTCATCATCTTGCTACGATTCTACAAGGGTAACGTCGCGTGTTCTTTGTTGTTTGATGCGTAATAGTTGCGGTTGATGTCGTTTGGTAGATTGATTTGCGTCGGTTTAATAGATCGCGTTCTGTCCAGATTATTGTGCGGTCAGTTTCGTGTGTTTAGAGGCCGAATTAGGAGTTTTGGTCTCCTAGAGTTATGTAGATAATGTTCTTAGCTTTCAGTGGCCGCCAAGAACGCCAAAATCCGATTAACGGTTAGAAAGTTATGAATTGTTTAGTGCCGCTGTCTGGTTAATCTGTCAACATCCTGACAGTCTGTAGAAAACTGAGTTAATCTATTAGTTAAAGACGAAATCAGAGGATCTCAATATAACGAAAATTGTAGGTAATTTCCATACCTTTTCAAAGAGATAAAGAACGCAAGATTTGGACTTTCGTAGAAAAAGTTATGATGGTTTTAGTGTACTGTCCAGAGAAGCCGACGTGAAAATTGTTGTTCTGTAGTTTGGCTTGGTAGGGGCAGTAGGTGGCATAATCAAAAGGGCTCCCCAACTAAGTTTATTTGGGTAATTTAATTACCTTTCCAGAAAGTCTAAGAACACCTCATTTGGACTCCTGAGCAGAAAGTTATGTATTTTAGAAGTTGACTGTCCGCAGTGATCACCAAAGCGATCGCTAGAAATTGGAAGATTGGAAAACGCTTGGGAGATTAGCGAGTTCGTTTGTGTTGTTATTTATGCTTTTGATCCAGTATGTTGGTCTTAGATTGGGGTTATCTTTATGTTCAGGTGGGAGCGTGATCCCAGGGGCAGCGCCCTCTTCGCGTCCACCGCTCGCACGGTTGAGGCAAGTATTCGGGTTATAGCATATTTATGCTTGTATGCTGAGAGTGTTTGTGTTTTGCTCGTAATAGCCATGCATGAATGTTAATGTGATGAGTTTCCATTTATCTTGATGAATGCTAGTTATGGTTAAAGTTGATGTTATTGTGATGAGTTCCAATTTTATCACAGTGAATGCAAGTACTCGATTGAGAGAATATGTATGAATGTTTGATAGAAGGTGCTAGTACTTTGATGCGTACTAACCATGCAAGGTTGATAGTGTGACATGTATGATTAAGGATGGTAAATATTTGAGATATGATTAATTATTATTCATGAAGGATTGTTCATGTTTGCTAGTATTATGAATATATGTGCTATTCATGGATACTAGAATGCTAAGAATGTCAATGATGAGGAATGCTAGAAGTATGAATAAGTTTATTCAGGCACGTCGTTGTTGTGAACCCATATGTATGATGGTTTAAAGTTTTGTTCATGTGCATCATGCAATCATATTGGAGGATTGGTCACGTGGTGACTATGCATGTTCAAGGTCCCCGTCATGTAGATGACGGGTTGAGGTCCCTACATTCGTGGAATGTGGGCTATGAGTAAAGAGGTCCCCATCATTAAGATGATGGGCAAAGGTCCCTATACATGTGGTGTATAGGCTCTTGGTCCCTGTGCTGGTGGGCGCGAGCAAGGTATACAAATGACGGTTGTATACCCGCATTACCGGTAAAATGCGAAAGAGATAAAGTTGAAAAGGTGCATTGCATTGGTTGCATTCACATGAGCATGAAGGCTATACTTTGGTGCATTGTTTATCTTGGATTGTTGATGCTATGAATGATAATTTGCTTAGCCTTGTTGGTACTTGCTTTGAGTCTTTGGGCTCACTCTTGCTTTGATGTGTTTTAGGTACAACTGCAAGACCCAGCATGCATGGGAGGGAGTAGATGTTTGGATGCACGCACTACCACTCAATCTTAAGAATTACTTATGGTGGTTTGAGTTTGATTAAGCGTAATAATGAGAATAGCAAATTTTGGTTATGTTTATGAGATTATCCTGCATGCTTGAATGAACTCGATTATGAAGATATTGATAAATGCCATGATTAATTGTTGGAACCTTGGTATAGCTGACTATACAAAGGAGGTTTTGCCGAAAATTTGTAATTGGTCTTAGTTTAGTTTAGTTTAATTTAATTTTAGTAGCATTCCAGGCTCAATGCTGAGCTGGGGTGTTACATCACATGCGACCGTTGGATCAAGTTTCCGCAGCCCAGATCTTCTCATCGTTCGACTTGTCCGAAGGCCATCACCGATCGTGTCCGTCCGATCACCATCGAACGATCCTTATTGAGCCACGTCGCCCTATTTCGCTCCGCACCGGAGTCACCGGCAAACGGGCCCGCTGTCGGGCTGTCTTCCTCCTGGGCGAGCTCCTCGAGCGCGCGCGCCGCGGCCGCCTCTCGCTCGGCCCGTTGGAGAGCCGCCGCCACACCCACCGCCGCTTGCGACCAATCCTCGAGACGCTCCACTTCACGCCGCCTCCACCCCGTCATCACCCGAGCTTAATACCCCTGAGCCCTCTTCTTCCTCACTTCTCCTCTGGCGCCGAGAGAGGAAGCTCACTTGAGCTCGTTCTTGAAGGTCCTCGAGACCTAGTCCTTTTATTCTATCCGCATGCCGTGTCCATTTTAGCTCATCCGAACTCTTGTCGTTGCTTATAGATCCAAAGGCACCAGCGTGTTCTCACCTGCTCGAGCGTGCCCGGCTAATCTTTGTCACCATCTTCATCTCCAGAAGAACTTCTTCATTTCTTGCGCGTCACTCATGTTCTAGACTATAAGGAGTAAAACCCCTCACCTTTTGGCACTAACGACTCACCAGGATTGTCGGAAATTGGAACTTCCCCCTTTTGGCCGACTTTGCCCCTTTTCGTCTCCATCTCCGGCTGGGTGAGCTATTCTTTCTATTCCCCTCAAAATTAGCATCTTATGGACCTCCTTTACTTATTCCAATCACCCATTGTTGATTCATTTGCTCAGGTTGCCGTGACATTGTGAGCCTCTCTTTGCCGCTTTTCGGTCGCACGTCGCGGCGAGTTCCAGTGCCTCTCCGGTCCTTTTCCCGACTCAGGTAGCTTCCTCTTGTCCCCTAGGAGCTTAAGCATGCGCTCGTTTGCTTGATGTACTATCGAATCCCGGCGGGCGTTTATGCCGTAAAGTTTAGCTCGCCCATCTCCGCTAGTCGCCGCTTTACCCATTTCGGACCTCGCCACCACTACCGTGAGATGCGCATGGCTATTGCGGTCCCATACGGCTTCCGCTTTTGCGCCTTAGACCTCGCCTCGGCAAGCCGCAGGGCAAGCTCGGCGGCGCATCGTTGTCGTTGTCCGCAAGACGCATCAGTAGCACGGCGCTTTGTTTATCGCTAACGATCGTAGTTAATCGATGAATGAGCCTATGACCGTGGCCCTAGTACGCTTTAAGTGGATCGTAGTTCTTAGCGAAGACGCCACAAAAAGAGAACGTATTCTTTGAAGGCGCAAAGTAGAATTGCGATGGGGAGTTGGGAAACGATTTTATAGAATACGTCTTCAACCTATTGCGGCGAGACCGAGTCTTGTTGACCAGTCAAAATCTTGACCGCGGTCCCGCTTGCGTCGGCGAGTGCGGCTAAGCGCAAGGTCCGTATGAAAGGTAGTAAATGCTTTATGAAATTCGAATCGATTATTTTGCACATCAAAATTGGCATTAACTTTGAAAATGCATAACTATTTCATATTAACTCCAAATCGCATGGAACCACTTCGATAATTTTCTTATTCAATCAACTTTATATTAAAATTTGTTTCAGACTGTCTCTGTAATGAGAGCTTTATCTTGGAAAATGAGTCATTAATCCTATTATTTGTACAATAGAAAATGATTGATAACTTTAAAATTCATAAGTAATTATTGGAAACTTCAAAACAGTGAGACCACTTTTGATAATTTTCATTTCAGTGAACTTAATTATAAAAATGATTTTGAACTTACCTCACATCACAGAAAGTATAGTTTGAGAAAGATGATCTTAAAAGACATTATTTTTGTATTATTAATGCCGATAACTTTATAAATCAATAACTAAAACATGGAAACTCCAATTGGAGCAAACTCAACTGCTTTAATTTGTGAGAATATTGTCCATTTACTCATGCAACCCTTGTAATCACCACGCCCTACAAAATTTCACTTCATAATTAAATTACTCAAATTGGACATATCGAAACCTGAAATTCAAAATAGCATAACTTCCAATTCATAACTCCGAATGGAATAATTCTTTTACCTAAATGCATCTAAAATCATGACCTAACTGCTGTAGAAAAATCATGCATTTTTGAGCATTTTGGTTTTTGAGCTGTTTTCTCGGTATTTATTCGATGTTATAATATTCTAGATACCGAGCTTATTGATATCGACTCCTACGCAACTGAGAGCGAACAACTTAGCTACCTGCAAGGCAAGCATCCTTTGAACTTTCTTTTTGCATCATGTTGATCCCAATTTTGTTAGGATAGATGCAATGATAATTGCTTGCATGCTATTTTGATATTGTCGCTATTTTTGTGATGAATAGTTAGACACATCCTATTATGTTGTCATTGTGGCTATCCATGAATTATTCCATTGCTGACATGATATGATAGGAGGTGTGAAGTTATATTGTTCGAGTTTGCTTAGCCATGCAAGTCTAGAACCAGTAGTTGGTTGTCGGAATAACCCGACAATTGTGGGATAAACACAACCCTTATTATATACTTTTGTTTCAGATCTTCACACCTGTTTTACAAGTTAAATTTTGTTATTTTAAATGAGCTTTTGGTCCGACAAGTGTTGGTTAGTGATGGTGCTTTATGCACGAGAATTGGGTATGTGGTTGGACTTGTCTCGACAATTAAGGACCGAACTTTGTAACGTCGTTGATTCAAGTATTTTCGTGCTACCATACGCAGATATGGGTGCCTGTCACGGTTAAGTAGGGGAAGGTTCTATTGTGTTAAGTCTCATGGTGGTGTAGGGGCATTTGTGTTTGATCATTTGTCCTTATGAGCCGATGTAATGTTCTATAGTGTGCATGGTAGCACCAACTACCCTTTATGTTGCGTTGGTATTTCCAATATAACTTGTGAGCCCCTAGCAAGTGCTATACGTTGCTTGTACTAAGACCGAAACATCTCACATGGGGACTTAGCTCAATAGGGTTTTCTTGTTGAAAATGACCAGATCTCGATTCTCCCGCCAAAGATACCAAAGGAAGTGTGCCATTATCCGGAGGCTTACGCTGCCAATCGAGTCGTGTGGGTAAGTAGTACACCCTGCAGGTATAATCTATTCGAATAGCCGTGTCCACGGTTATGGACAACCGCTTGAGTTCGGGAGTTACTATTGTTAGACTTGGAATTAAAATTGTGGGTGAACTTGGTAATTAGCATGAATGGGATGTTCATGCTTGTTGTTGTATCAAAGTGGGCAGCCACTTTGTTATTTGAATGTTATTTGTTACTTAGTTCATTACTTATTCACATGCTTTACTTCTACTTCAAATCTGATTTTGAAATGGCACTTGAAAAACTAGTATGTGTAGGTTGTACATTGTTGCGTCACTTTCGCAAAACTAAGCCAATATGAGCCTTCCTTTGAATAACCTTATGCATAACTATTTTTATTTGTGTAAGACTTGCGAGTACTCTTTGGTACTCAGCCAGATGTTTGCTGGCTTTTTACAGGTGAGGACGATACTGAGGTTGATGAGTTCGCCGGTGTCGATTTAGGTGACACCGACGAGTAGTATGCTATCTTCTAACTCCCAGTCGGTTGCCGATGGGTTGTGGGCATACCACTGTTGGTCCTTTTGGTTTATTTACTCGCTTCCGCTATAAACTTGTTAAATTTGGCCGGTCGGCCCTTATGTAATTGTACACTTAGAACTGTGTTGTAACTTTTGTACTATTTATGTATGATGGTTGTATGGATGTGACCAACGTTGTAATGAGGGTATGATTATATTGGTCACGATCTTGGGAACCAATATAGGTCATACTCGCTGTTCTTGATTCCTATTTAACTCGCTAAGTGTAGCGCTTGACTTGTTGGAGAACCGAAATCATGTAGCGCCAGCGAGGGAGCAGCGCATGATCGTCGGGGCTCTAGAATTGAGTTGAGTCTCTCCTTATACCGAGTTAAGTTGGAATCCATTTACGAGAGATCCCGAGTTATGTCCCTAAGACCTTGATTAGTCTCGGTCTTAAGGAGATAATTACTGTGGTCCCCACAAATTGGTATCGAGCCATACCGATCAGAGGTTAGTGATAGCATGGGCGTTAAGTTTAGCAAACCCTTGGTCAATTTATTTTCGAAATTATCAAAATTACTTTGAAAAATTAAGTTAGGAGTATCTTTTATTCCTTACCCATCCTAGTATCATTCTTTGCCTTATTCGGGTTTTGGTTTTGCAAAACTAACTTACCTTGCCTTTTCTCATCCTTTAGATGAACCCCAATACCTTGTTCGAGACCCAAACCGAGGATGTGGGAGGATACCCGAGTTACCGAGGGATATGATGTGGAAGGCGAATTTCACCTACCACCGATGTACTCCCTTTACCGTCGAGATCGAGGCCGGAATGGAGGAATACTTGGTCGTGGCAGATATTATTGCTAGACGTGTTACGGAAGCATCCAGATCGCTTTTGTGCTTATGGCACTTCGAGGCCATGGCGCCGCAAGAAGTGGCTAGGGTGGCCATGAGTCGCCTCCGCTATGACTGACCGAGCTGTCCCACCGCCCTATGACCATTTCCCATGCAAGCACGTGAAGGGGAAGTGAGCAGTTTGCTAGGATTCGATTCGCGAAGACCTCGTGTCCGACAATTGGCAAGACCGTGCACATCATGGACCGGATGCATCGCGCACCATGCATGAGTTGTGGGAGACGCGACGGCGTCTCATTGAGGCTCGTGGAGCACTTAAGGCTCATGCATGATATGAGGCTCATTCATCCCGGCGTGCTATATGGCACTAATATGATCTCCCTTATCTTTCGCACTGTGCCAGATTGTCGCCTTCCCGTGGTAGGAGGTCATATGAATGCCATAGGATCACCTTTGCGTCTTCCTAACCTAGGGACCCGACGATACTGATCCTCGGAGCACATCTTTTGGATGAGTTTCCGTGAACTTTGACCGAATAATATCTAGGATGTTGAGGTAGTGAGCTCATTGTCCTGCATGTTTTCAAATGGCGTGTATCCTTTAGTTGTTGTAACAGCTAGTAGTTGTTGGATCTTCTTGTATTATTTTGGACTTTGACTTTGAGCAGCTTGCCATTTGCCTACGGGCCAACTCCGATGTAATTGTTCCAAAGGACTATCATTTGCTGTTATGGATTTTGTACTAGCCTTAATGTTTTGTACCTTATTTGATGTTAAATTTCTGCTGTGTTTTTTTTAAATATCATTCTTATTGCTTGCTCAAATAAGTTGTGACCTTCATGTTTATCTTCTAATCCTCCTTGTCACTCCAGGATGTCGGGTCCTAATACTCGGGCTAGAGCTCAGCGCGATGGGGGATCTCCACCCCAGGGCACTCGTTCGTTCTGTGTGCGAACTTACGCCGCGAGAGAGGGGTGAGCCCTCTCACCAGCGCCAGCCGCGGGACAGTTCTTCTGAGGAGGTACTTCCTCCGCCACCCACTATGGCGGAAGTCTTGGCACAGATCGAGAGAAACAGGATGGATCAGACCAGGATCCTGGAGGCGATAGCTCGCAACACCTCTCCTGCTCCGCGCAAAGAGGGGAGGGGACAAAGCAGAGGCGGCGGGAGGTCTCGCTGATTTCCAGTGAACCAATCCCTCCACTTTCTCTGGCACCGAGAGCCCGATGGAGGCTGAGGACTGGCTGAGAGACATTGAGAAGAAGCTGGCTATTGCTCAGTGCACAGGCGTTGAGAGGGTGCTCTTTGCCAGCTATCAGCTTGAGGGCGCCGCTAGTGCGTGGTGGGACAACTATACCGCCATGCAGCCGGATGGGGAAGTTCCATCATGGGGCGAGTTACAGTGCGCCTTCGTGAGGCTCACATTCCCGAGGGGTTATGTTGATCAAGCAACAGCAGCCTTGCCCAAGCAAGGAAAGAAGACCGTCTCTCGAATACCTCCGAGTTCAACTCCTTGGCCCGCTATGCCCCGCATGATGTATCCACTAACGCCGCACGCTGCCAAGCTTCATGGGCGGCTTGACGAGGAGATGCGCTGGCTTTAGCCGCACATGATTTCCGCATTTCAAAGATCTAGTGAACAAGGCCATAGTTGTGGAGCATAAGAGTGTGGCGTGGAGGAGTCCAGAAGAGGAGGAGGGCAGCCCGGCCACTAGTAGCGCTTTCCCTCAGGCGCTCCAGGCCACCCAGCACTCGCTCTCGAGCCCCAGACCACCGAGGCCTCCCTGTGGTACCTCCACGACCCTCTCCACCGGTGGCGCAGCGGAACAATGGGGTAAGAACTCCCGAACAGCGGGCATACAAGCCCAATGTCACATGTTTCCATTGTGGTCGCCAGCCACTATGCACACCACCGCCGCGCAAGCGGCGAGGAATGCCCCAGAACTTATCGAGCTCCTACTCCACCACCGTGGCGAGACCTTCACCACCTCCGAGGGCAGCATCTACCCTCCTCAGATTTTAGCACGTGGTCGAAGTGAACCACGCCACCGCCGAGGAGGCTAGCGACGCTCCGGGCGTCGCTTTGGGTACACTTCGTTAATTCTTGTCCTGCATCAGTTTTATTCGATTCAGGAGCATCTCATTCATTCATCAAAGAACAATATGCTGCACTTAATCAATTTGAAATAGTCAAACTTCAGCCACCTTATCAAATTCAATCACCGGGATCGGTTTTCCAAACCGATCAAGTCTGCGGCGTAAAGTGGAAATTCAAAATATCAACTTCTTAGCAAATTTAATTGTGATAAATTCAGTAGGTATTGATGTGATATTAGGGATGGATTGGCTGTCCAAAAATCAGGAAAGATCGATTGTGCTCAACGCTCCATTTCACTCACTAGCGAAGATGGCAATCAGTCATTTTCGCACCTTCGCTGGCGCTCATCTCTATGCTTTGGGAGCTAGTACCTCTCTTGAAATTGAGAAAGTTCCGGTGGTATGTGAATATCCGCATGTATTCCTCAAGAACTACTGCATGCCTCCGCATCGTGAAGTGGAATTCGTCATTGAGCTTGCACCCTGCATCGCGCGATCTCAAAGCGCCGTGTCGGATGCCTCCAAATGAGTTGGTAGAATTGAAAGCACAACTCCAAGAACTTCAAGATAAGGGTTTCATCCGCCAAGCTCCTCACCTTGGGGATGCCCGCCATCTTTGTTAAGAAGAAAGACAAGAGCTTGCGGATGTGTGTTGACTACCGTCCGTTGAATGAAGTCATCATTAGAACAAGTATCCGCTTCAGCGGATTGATGACCTGTTCGACCAACTTAGTGGAGCCCAAGTGTTCTCCAAGATTGACTTAAGGTTGGGTTACCATCAAATCAAGGTCAGGACAGAGGACATTCAAGACGACTTTCTACTCGGTATGGTCTATACGAGTACATCCGTTATGTCTTTTGGATTGACTAATGCACCCGCTTATTTCATGAATCTCATGAACTCGGTTTTCATGGAGTATTTGGACCAGTTCGTCGTTGTATTTATTGATGACATCCTTATTTACTCTAAGTCCGACGAAGAACACAAGAAACATTTGAGACTTGTGTTGGAAAAGCTTCATCAACATCAACTCTATGCCAAATTCAAAGAAATGTGAATTTTGGCTTCGTGAAGTGAGTTTCTTGGGTCATGTACTTCCAAGGGTGGTGTCATTGTTGATCCAAGTAAGGTACAGGATGTGCTGAAATGGAAACAACCAAAGAGCGCCACCGACATTCGAGCTTTCTTGGGCTTATGGGCTACTACCGCAGTTCATCAAGAACTTCCAAGATTTCTAGGCCTATGACTCAACTTCAAGAAGGAAAAGAAGTTCAATGGTCACTAATTGTGAACAAAGCTTTGATTCTCAAAGAATGCTTGACCACGCCTCCAGTGCTCATCCTTCCAGATGTTCACAAGAGCTTTGATATTTATCAGATGCATCTCGCCATGGGCTCGGTTGTGTGCTTATGCAAGAGGGCCGAGTAGTGGCTTATGCGTCAAGACAGTTGAGACCTCATGAGGCTAACTATCCCACTCATGACTTAGAGCTTGCAGCAGTTGTGCATGCTCTAAAGATTTGGCGACATTACCTCATCCTAATCGTTAAGAGATCTACACCGACCACAAGAGTCTCAAATATATTTTCACCCAAGCTGATCTAAACTTGAGGCAAAGAAGATGGCTTGAGTTAATCAAAGATTATGACATGGGACTTCATTATCATCCAGGAAAAGCCAATGTGGTGGCCGATGCATTGAGCAGAAAATCTCAATGCAATCTGCTTATCTGAATCCCTTCTTCGCGGTTTGTGTGCCGCCATGCAACAATTGCACTGGAGATAATTGAAGAAGGTTCGCTCGCTGCCCTAAGTTTGAGTTGTACACTTGAGGACCAGATTAGAGAAGCCCAGCAAACTGACGCAAAAGTGGCTCAAATCCGAGAGGCAATGAAGAAACACAAAGCCAAAGGCTTTAGAGAAGATTCACAAGGCACACTGTGGTTCGGGAACCGGTTGGTGGTGCCTTTTGATCATACTTTGAGAGGGAAAATCCTCAAAGAGGCTCATGACTCCAAATTCTCTATTCACCCAGGTAGTACCAAGATGTACCAAGACTTAAAGAAGAGGCTCTGGTGGAGCCAAATGAAGCGACAGATCGCTCAATATGTAGCCGAGTGTGATGTATGCCAAAGAGTCAAAGTCGAGCATTTGAAGCCACCGTACTCTAGATCCCCTGCCCATTCCCAAGTGGAAATGGGAAGAAGTTGGCATGGATTTTATCACCGGCCTTCCAAAGACTCAAGCTGGGTCCGATTCCATATGGGTGATTGTCGACCGTCTAACGAAAGTTGCTCACTTTATTCCTGTCAAGACCACTTACACTGGTGCCAAGCTAGCAGAGTTGTACACCTTAAGAATTGTTTGTCTCCATGGTGTACCAAAGGTGATTGTTTCAGATAGGGGTCCTCAGTTCACCTCTCATTTCTGGAAGTGCTTGCATCAAGCAATGGGGACCAACCTATCTTTCAGCTCAGCTTATCACCCACAAACTGATGGACAAACTGAGAGGGTAAACCAAGTTTTAGAAGACCTTCTCCGAGCTTGTGTCTGTCCTATAGCAAAAATCGGGAGAAGTGTTTGCCATTTATGAGTTCTCCTACAACAATAGCTTCCAATCCAGATTCGGATGTCACCATTCAAGCATTGTATGGGAGGGCTTGTAGGACACCTTTGAACTGGTCCGGCGGGAGAGGCCATTCTCCGCCCAACCTTGGTGGAAGATGTCAAGAACAAGTTCGTGTCATTCGCGAACGACTTAGGACGGCTCAATCACGCCGAAGTCTTATGCCGACCGCCGTTGTCGCGAATTGAGTTTCAAGGTGGACGATCATGTGTATCTTAAAGTCTCTCCTATGAGAGGAGTTCATCGTTCCAAATCAAAGGTAAATTAGCACCTCGCTATATTGGACCTTTCCGTATTCTAGCTAAGTTGGGATCGGTGGCCTACCAGTTGGAGTTGCCACCATCACTTTCAGACGTGCATAACGTTTTCCATGTCTCCCAACTCAAGAAATGTCTTCGAGTCCCAACGGAAGCAACTGTTGGACGAACTCGACTTGCAACCCGATCTATCTTATCGAGAGAGCCCGATTCGTATCCTTGAGGAAACCGAGCGCAAGACGAGGAATCGTAACATCAAGTTCGTCAAGGTTCAATGGAGCAACCACACGGAAGATGAAGCAACTTGGGAACGTGAAGACCGGATGCGAGCGGCATATCCAGACCTCTTCTCTACGTGAAGTGCCTTTGTATCAAGAAAGGAAAGGTAAAACATATCAATATAAAAATTTATTCTTATAGCATAATTATAACATGTCAACACTACCTTTGAAGGAAATCAAGACAACATAAATTATAACTCCAATGAAAACTTTCTAATTCTTCTCCACCCAGATCTCGGGTCGAGATCTTTTGTAAGGGGGGGAGGTTTGTCACAGCCCCAACAAATAAAATGGATTAATGTGTATTTCATTAGCATGCATTATTGATTTTAAAACATTTCCATGATATATTGTACTTGGAAAATCTAATTTGAGGTGGACATACACATCAAAATTCACTTTTCACTTCAAATCAGTGATACAAAGTTGTGATCATCATCTGTAACCAATTTATTCAAATACTAGATTACTTATCATGAATAAATATAATTTTTCCAAAATTTTTGGAACTAGTTTGAAACTAATTAAAATTCAAACCAATTTAAAAGGACATACAACAAGTTTGAATTTAAATATCACCAAGTATAATCTAAACAGTGGGGTTTTATAATTTTTATGGAACTACATCTTCCCAGGAACACCCACAAATTATTTCGTGATTTTAGGAAACTTATTTCCATTTATAAACCCCGGTCAAAGTTGCTAGGCAGATTTCAAATTCCAGTCAAAACCTAACTCAAACCAGTCGCACTATTCATCGGACTCGAGTCCGACTCGGCGACCGGACTCAACCCAACCACCTAGTTGCACCCTCACATGCGACCGTTGGATCAAGTTTCCGCAGCCCAGATCTTCTCATCGTTCGACTTGTCCGAAGGCCATCACCGATCGCGTCCGTCCGATCACCATCGAACGATCCTTATTGAGCCACGCCGCCTGTTTCGCCCGCACCGAGTCAGCGGCAAACGGGCCGCTGTGGGCTGTCTTCCTCCTTGGGCAGGAGCTCCTCGAGCGCTCGCCACGCGGCCGCCTCTGCTCGGCTGTTGAGAGCCGTCGACTCCGTCACCCACCGCCGCTGCGACCAATCCGAGACGCTCCACTTCACGCCGCCTCCACCCCGTCATCACCCGAGCTTAATACCCCTGGAGCCTCTTCTTCCCTCACTTCTCCTCCGCGCAGAGAGGAAGCTCACTTGAGCTCTGTTCTTGGTAAGGTCCTCGAGACCTAGTCCTTTATTCTATCCGGCATGCCGTGTCCATTTTAGCTCATCCGAACTCTTGTCGTTGCTTATAGATCCAAAGGCACCAGCGTGTTCTCACCGGCTCGAGCGTGCCGCGGCTAACCTTGTCACCATCTTCATCTCCAGTAAGAACTTCTTCATTTCTTGCGCGTCACCTCATGTTCTAGACTATAAGGAGTAAAACCCTCACCTTTTGGCACTAATGACTCACCAGGATTGTCGGAAATTGGAACTTCCCCCTTTTGGCCGACTTTGCCTTTTCGTCTCCATCTCCTACTGGGTGAGCTATTCTTTCTATTCCCCTCAATATTAGCATCTTATGGACCTCCTTTACTTATTCCAATCACCCATCGTTGATTCCTTTGCTCAGGTTGCCGTGACATCGTGAGCCTCTCTTTGCCGCTTTTCGGTCGCACGTCGCGCCGGCGAGTTCCAGTGCCTCTCCGGTCCTTTTCCCGACTCAGGTAGCTTCCTCTTGTCCCCTAGGAGCTTAAGCATGCGCTCGTTTGCTTGATGCACTATCGAATCCCGGCGGGCGTTTATGCCGTAAAGTTTAGCTCAGCCATCTCGGCTAGTCGCGTTGACCATTTCGGACCTGCCACCACTACTGTGAGATGCGCATGGCTATTGCGGTCCCATACGGCTTCCGTTTATGCGCGCCTTAGACCTCGGCTCCGCAAGCCACGGCAAGCTCGGCGGCGCCATCGTTGTCGTTTTCGTCCGGCACGTACTGTAGCACGGCGTTTTGTTTATCGCTAACGATCGTAGTTAATCAGTAATGAGTCTATGACTGGTGGCCCCTAGTACAGTTTAAGTGGATGCGTAGTTCTTAGCAGTACGTTTTCACAAAAAGAGAACGTATTCTTTGAAGGCGCAAAGTAGAATTGCGATGGGGGAGTTGGGAAACGTATTTTATAGAATACGTCTTCAACCTATTGCGTAGAGGCCGAGTCTTGTTGACTGTGTCAAAATCTTGACCGCGTCCCGCCTCGTCACGAGTGCGGCTAGCGCAAGGTCTGTATGAAAGGTAGTAAATGCTTTATGAAATTCGGAATCGATTATTTTGCACACTGAAAATTGGCATTAACTTTGAAAATGCATAACTATTTCATATTAACTCCAAATCGCATGGAACCACTTCTGATAATTTTCTTATTCAATCAACTTTATATTAAAATTTGTTTCAGACCTGTCTCTGTAACAGAGAGCTTTATCTTGGAAAATGAGTCATTAATCCTATTATTTGTACAATAGAAAAATGATTGATAACTTTAAAAATTCATAAGTAATTATTGGAAACTTCAAAAACAGTGAGACCACTTTTGATAATTTTCATTTCCAGTGAACTTAATTATAAAAATGATTTTGAACTTACCTCTGTCACAGAAAGTATAGTTTGAGAAAGATGATCTTAAAAGACATTATTTTTGTATTATTAATGCTGATAACTTTATAAATCAATAACTAAAACATGGAAACTCCAATTGGAGCAAACTCAACTGTTTCGAATTTGTGAGAATATTGTCCATTTACTCATGCAACCCTTGTAATCACCACTGCCCTACAAAATTTCACTTCATAATTAAATTACTCAAATTGGACATATCGAAACCTGAAATTCAAAATAGCATAACTTCCAATTCATAACTCCGAATGGAATAATTCTTTTACCTAAATCCATCTAAAATCATGACCTAACTGCTGTAAAAATCATGCATTTTTAGCATTTTGGTTTTTGAGTCGCTTTCTCGGTATTTATTCGATGTTATAATATTCTAGATACCGAGCTTATTGATATCGACTCCTACGCAACTGAGAGCGAACAACTTAGCTACCTGCAAGGCAAGCATCCTTTGAACTTTCTTTTTGCATCATGTTGATCCCAATTTTGTTAGGATAGATGCAATGATAATTGCTTGCATGCTATTTTGATATTGTCGCTATTTTTGTGATGAATAGTTAGACACATCCTATTATGTTGTCATTGTGGCTATCCATGAATTATTCCATTGCTGAAATGTTATGATAGGAGGTGTGAAGTTATCTTGCTCGAGTTTGCTTAGCCATGCAAGTCTAGAACAGGTAGTTGGTTGTCGGAATAACCCACAATTGTGGGATAAACACAACCCTTATTATATACTTTTGTTTCAGATCTTCGTGCTGTTTTACAAGTTAAATTTTGTTATTTTAAATGAGCTTTTGTTCTGGACAAGTGTTGGTTAGTGATGGTGCTTTATGCACGAGAATTGGGTATGTGGTTGGACTTGTCTGGACAATTAAGGACCGAACTTTGGTAACGTCGTTGATTCAAGTACTTTCGTGCTACCATACGCAGTATATGGGTGCTGTACGGTTAAGTAGGGGGAAGGTTCTATTGTGTTAAGTCTCATGGTGGTGTAGGGGCATTTGTGTTTGATCATTTGTCCTTAGGAGCCGATGTAATGTTCTATAGTGTGCATGGTAGCACCAACTACCCTTTATGTTGCGTCGGTATTTCCAATATAACTTGTGAGCCCCTTAGCAAGTGCTATACGTTGCTTGTACTAAGACCGGAAACATCTCACATGGGGGACTTAGCTCAATAGGGTTTTCTTGCTGAAAATGACCGTATCTCGATTCTCCGACCAAAGATACCAAAGGAAGTGTGCCATTATCCGGAGGCTTACGGGCTAATCGAGTCGTGTGGGTAAAGTAGTACACCTGCGGGTATAATCTATTCGAATAGCGTGTCCACGGTTATGGACAACCGCTTGAGTTCGGGAGTTACTATTGTTAGACTTGGAATTAAAATTGTGGGTGAACTTGGTAATTAGCATGAATGGGATGTTCATGCTTGTTGTTGTATCAAAGTGGGCAGCCACTTTGTTATTTGAATGTTATTTGTTACTTAGTTCATTACTTATTCACATGCTTTACTTCTACTTCAAATCTGATTTTGAAATGGCACTTGAAAAACTAGTATGTGTAGGTTGTACATTGTTGCGTCACTTTCGCAAAACTAAGCCAATATGAGCCTTCCTTTGAATAACCTTATGCATAACTATTTTTATTTGTGTAAGACTTGCGAGTACTCTTTGGTACTCAGCCAGATGTTTGCTTGACTTTTTACGGTGAGGGCGATCTCGAGGTTGATGAGTTCGCGGTGTCGATTTAGGTGACACCGACGAGTAGTATGCTATCTTCTAACTCCCGATCGGTTGCCGGATGGGTTGTGGGCATACCACTGTTGGTCCTTTTGGTTTATTTACTCGCCCGCTATAAACTTGTTAAATTTGGCGGTCGGCCCTTATGTAATTGTACACTTAGAAGCGTGTTGTAACTTTTGTACTATTTATGTATGATGGTTGTATGGATCTGACCAACGTTGTAATGAGGGTATGATTATATTGGTCACTGATCTTGGGAACCAATATAGGTCATACTCGCTGTTCTTGGATTCCTATTTAACTCGCTAAGTGTAGCGCTTGACTTGTTGGAGAACCGGAAATCATGTAGCGCTCAGGGGAGCAGCGCATGATCGTCTGGGCTCTAGAATTGAGTTGAGTCTCTCCCTTAGACCGAGTTAAGTTGGAATCCATTTACCGGAGATCCCGAGTTATGTCCCTAAGACCTTGATTAGTCTCGGTCTTAAGGAGATAATTACCGGGGGTCCCCACAGAACCAAAATTAAGATATTGCTAATTAATTAGCCATGTCCCGCCCATACATGACATGTGGTTGTACGGTTAAGACCTAGTTCAATGGCAGACAAGATTAAGTCCTTGACAAATTACTTAGGCGAGTCTACCACAAACCCATAACGTGTTAACCACACCCTCAAATCCACCAACCACTCGCCCAAGTGAAAACCATTTTGTTTAACTAAGACAAATGCCATACCTTATCATGGTGCACAGATTTTAATAATAGTGGCTAACCACAACGATTCCATATCTCATTAAGTCAAGATTAATCATTATAACACATGTGATAATGAACCCATCGTAACTAAGCTTGACTAAGCATCTGTACGATACCTAGGTTGGTAATATAAATAAGTCCAACTATAATAATCCATGCTAGGGTGACAAATGATTCATGACATTCAATTAATCAATGAAGGCATAATGACAATAGGTGATAACTAATCCCAAAGCAATTTATATAAAGATAGCATGCAATTGTATACAAGGTAGTTAGGATCGCGATCCTACTCTTAGAGTCTTATGATTCTACGAACCCACGACAGCTTGTCGATCCTACTCGTAGAGACTTAGGGCAAAAAAAATTTTGCAATTTTTTTAGAGGCTAGGCTTTGCTGATATTTTGTTTTAGAGCAAAATTTATTGATATTATTTTCTGAGAATGAAACTATAAATAAAGAAGGAGCATGCAAAATATTGTATCAGTGTGGTAATGCTAGTACAAATATATATATTATGGCATGAACAATCTTGAGCTTGATAATTATAAGCTATTTTTATTCCTGGAGTATCTCTAGCTGCTTTTAAGGAACACGCAAGTGGTAAACTATATAAGAATCATACAAACTTATAGTATAGATGTTAAATATGTGTATTTTTACAATTCCATATGTAACATCCCAAATTTCCTGAGTTTTTGAAAATTTTCAAAATTTTAAAAATAATCATTTGGTTTATGTTGCAAAAGCTTAAATTGAAATTTAGAAATAAAAAACTATTTAATTTGAATTAATCAAACTTCAAATTAAATTAAAAAGTTAGTTTATTTGAGATTTCTGGATTTTATTTGGATTTTAAGCCTTTTCTTGCTTTTTCTAGATTTTAGAATTGGTTTTTCCTTTGGTTTGAAGTTAAAATCTATTTTGTTTGCAAAATTAAAAACTAAAGTATAGTTAAAAGTATTTTCATTAAGTTCTAAATAATTCAAGGGACTTCTATGAATTTTCCTAGAATTTTTAGACTTTATTAGCTAATTTCTAAAAGTCTTTTTGTTTTTTTGGGATTTCTTTAATCGGAAATTCTTTTAAAATCCTCTAAAGGCTTTTGGGCCGAATTCCCTCTCGGCCCATTTCCCTTCTTCTCCCTCCGAGGCCCACTCCAGCCCGCTCCTGCGAACACCGCACCCCCTCGCCTAACAACTGTCCGATCTTGGATCGACGGCTGAGATCGCGCTTGCGACTCAGAGGTCCGATTGCCCCACTCGTCGTGGACCGTTATATCAAAATCGAACGGCTCCCACTTTGCCCGCGCCCGCGCCTTCCTCCTCGGGCACCGTCTGATCGAAATCGGACGGCTCGCATTCACACCACCCACGCCTCCCTCGCTCTCGCTGCCCGGTGGGCCCGCCTTGTCAGTGCCTTCGTCTCCGCGGTCGTCCCCTACCTCCCGCGCTAGGCGCCGCCGCGTTTGTGCCACGCGCATGCGCGCATTTTGCACTGGCCGCGTCTGCCCCGTCGCTGCCATCCTGACACGCGCAATGAGTGCAGCGTGCGCCGCCGCACCTGCTGCCACCACCCACACCCGCTCCCACGTCCTGTCGCCGCCCCGCGCCGCACGTGTCCCTCGCCGGACCCTACCGCCGTAGAGCATCCTCGCTCAACCCCCTCTCTCAGCCCTCCCCGCGCCTATTTAAGGCAAGCACCAGGAGCGCCTCCCTCTCCTCTCTCTTTTCCCCCTTCTCCCCTGCCCTCTCTCGCTCTCCTCCGGCCACAATCAAAGCCTTTCGCCGCCGACCACCGAAACTCACCGCTGCCACTTGCGCTGCCGCCAAGCCTCCTCCGCCGCCATCGTCTCCGGCTTTGGCATCGCAAGGCCACCACCCACACCGCGCGCGCCTTTGCCGGCCTCCGGGCGCCGCCGCCGCTTCGCCGCCGCGCCTCGCTTTTCATCCTCGCTGCCGGCCATCCCGTGCCGCCGCGTCCTCGGGACCGTGAGCTCCTCTCCCTCTGGGTGCCCTCATCGGCCACCGGAGCCTAGCCAATCGTCGGCGACCATTGGGCCGTAAGCGCCGCCGCTCGGGCGCCCATGTGGCTGCCACCTGGCGCCACGTACACGCCACCTCAGCGTCCTCGGCCCATGTGGCTGCCACCTCCTAGGCCCTGTGTGCGTGCCAGATGGTGCTGACGTGGCAGCGCCACGTAGCGCCCAGTTAACAGCCACGTCAGCCCTTTGCTGACGCGGCAGTCCAGTCAGCCGCCACGTGGCTTTTCTGATATTTTTTCGTTGAAAAATAATTCGGCCGGAAATTTAAATCCCACCGCTGACGTCAGCTGGCGCAATAAATCCTTTTTCCTTTAGAAAAATAATTCCAGAAATCAGGAAAATCCCCGTTTCTTGATTTTCAATCTTCCGGAGGTCGTAACTTCTTCGTTAGAACTCCGATTTGAGTGATTCAAATTTTGAAATTCATCTAAAATCCCCCTCTTGCTGTTAGTGCTAATTTGGTAATTATTTAGAATTTATTTGGTGTTGTTTTATTTATTTGGCTCTTTTCGTACGTGTAGATTCCGGTGTTTCAGAAAATTTCTCGGACCCGACGACCGAAGCATCTCCACCCTTCAACGAAGGAAAGTCATAGACGTTTGATCATGTTGAACCCAATTTCTAAAAGTATATTGTTTGATATAAACATGCATTGCTAAGATTATAATAAATGGTTTCGGGATTAGTTAACTACCTAATTGCCATTATGCCTCCTTGACAAATTACAAATGACATGTATCCTTGAATGACATTAAACCTTGGTCACCATAGGATGGTTCTCTATTAGTTGGATGCCTTTTTATACCAATAGGGGTATGTTTTGCTTGCTTAGTCACGCTCTAAGTAGACGTGGTTCTCTCGGCATCATAAATCACCAATGTTATTTTACCCCCAGCGCACTTGGTTTGTGGCTTGTGTAGTAGCGGCCAGTGTAGCTGATTAAAATGGAGTGTGGCCCTGTGTGAGGCCACGACATTTGTTGTCACCTTAACTAAAAGTGTGTTGTGCCAGGATCAGGGTGGTCCTCTAGCTAGGTTGAACCCATCTACGATTGAATTTGACTAATGAACTATGGAACCATGGCAATGCCACTTGATGAAATTGTGGTGCCAGGACTAGGATGGTCCTTTGGCCGGGTTGAACGAAAAATATTTTATGCTCGGGCGAGTGGGCGGTGGTGAGTGTGGGTACAGTAACGCACATTGGGGACGTGGATTAGTCTCGCCTGAGCAGATCACTATGAACTTAACCTTGTACGCCATTGTTTTGGGTCTTACCGTGCAACCCCATGTCTAGACTGGGATAGACTTGGCCGACTAATTAGCTATGTTTTGATTCGGTTCTGTTTGGGTTGAGAATGGCGCAAGAGGGGGCCCGTAACGGTGAATCCTTAACGAGCAGAACTAGGTCAAAGCAGAACTTTGTAAAGGCCTTGTCACGTACTCTAGACTGCTTACCTAAGGTAGTGAGTGGTAGCATCGTCGGGTGCCAAACAAACTAGAGAAGTCGTGTTATGTGGGTAAAGTGCACAACCTCTGCAGAGTGTAAAACTATTCGAATAGCCGTGTCCCCGGTTATGGACATGCCTGGAGCTTTCACGCAAGGGGTAGAGTTTTTATCAAAAACAATGTGGGAATGGTTCGGTTGGATTGTGTAGTTGGATCTGGTTATGGTTGGGAGGTGAACAGGGTGTTCACCTGTTGTTTCAAAGAAAATTAATTACTTATGTATTAATCTTTTAAATTGTGCTTTTGCAATGTACTTATCGTATTTACTGTAAATGTTGCTTTCTGCAAAATAGCCATAAAGCTTTCCTTGTCTAGCCTTGCATAAATATTAATTGCATACATTTCCTACGACTTGCTGAGTACATTCAAAGTACTCACGGCTTGAGTCCTGTGTGATTAATCCCCACAGAAGAACCAGGGAACTCCGAGTTTCATGAAGAGGAGAACTTCGAAGACTTTGCGAACTAGGTCGCGTCCTCCACTCGATTGCCTGTGGGCATGTCGTGTGGCCACCACGAGATATTTTGGTTCCGCTACAAGTTACCTTTTGGTGTTGAGCCCTGCGTGGCAACTCTGTAAGACTTAACCATAAGGTCTTTTGTTTCTATTAATATTAATTTGTCTGCTTCATCTTTAGTTTGTGGTATGGATTTGTTGACATCTATGTTGTAATTGTGTGAGCTAGCTACTCATCATGGGACTAGTTCAGAATACACGGATGGTCTCGGGGTTGCATACCCGGGGTCCCGACACCATAGAATCACAGATTATACAATTCGATACTACGATTTCGATCCTACCGAAGGCAAATCGATCCAACTCAAGATCTCGACTTTGACTACCTCGATTGTATAAAATAATATACTTTTGAAATCATAGGTTCAATATGATCAAACGACCATGACTTGCCTTGGAATAAATTCTGGGATTGATCTTGATCTTGGTAAACTCCTCCTTGCTCAAAACTTCCCGAAGTATCAACGTCTACTCGCAAAACAAGTAAATAAATGAAATAAATACAAAATAGGGAGAAAACAAACTCCAAAAATTAAATAAAAATCTTAGATAAATAGATCTCGAATTTAGATGAATTTAAAATTTTGAATGGGCTCAATCGGAGGTTGGATTCAAAAGATATGGGCTCTAGAAGATTGAAATCACATGAAATCATGAAAAATCAGATTTTATGGATTTGCTGAATTACTTTTCTACTGAAAAATCAGTTAATGATGTTAGCTGACGTCATCACTAGATTTTCGGCCAAAATAAATAAAAGAAAAATGGGATGACAAGTCAAACCTACTTGACATTGAGATGGTGTATGTGGACTAGGTTTATAGAGATTGGAGTTAAGGTTGGACCTGTGCCACGTCGATGCTGACTGGACCGACACGTACGTAACACATAGGTGTGAATGTTGATGTGGTGGGTGATTTGGCGATGATGTGAGCTATCACATGGCTGGTGACGTCAGCTTCGATGGCGAGGGCTTCGGGCCGGAGGGTCGTCGGCAACCTAGGCCACGGCAAAGCGATCGGAGGGTTGCTTCGGGCTCAGCATGACGTGGCGATCTTGGTGACACAGTTCGCTTTGCCCGGTGATGACCAAAATGAAGGCGACGCCCTTGACGGTGGCGGAGCGGCTCTGACCTAAACAACAACGGCGAACCAAGGGGTCCATGGTGAAGTCGAGGCGTGCACCAAAGAGCTCATGCGATGGCGGTTCTGGAGCACCACAGATGAAAGTGAAGCTTTGCTGGCGATGGAGGAATTTGAGAAAAAGGCTTCAGTACTTGAAACCCTAGAACTTTAATCTCACCGGCGCTAGGGCTTGCAGAGCTAGATTGGTTGGGGCTTTAGAACGAGGGGGTTACGGGGGTCCTGGGGCGCCCTTTTATAGGGTGAGAGCATGGCGAAGCTGGCATATCGTCGTTAGAGTCCATCTCGGAGCCGATGCGATATAAACGAATTTGCGTGCGATTCGAAGGAGATAAGAATCCAAATTGGTTGCGAGCAGATTGAGGATTTAAACGACCAAATCGGCGATGGATTCCCGTGTTAGGAAGTCTGTTGTCGGACAAAGCTCGAAAAGAGGGAAAATGGCATTTTCAGAAATGGCTTGCGTGAGGAAGGTTGGATGAAGGAGATGACCCGATAGGTGGGACCCACCTAGCAGAGAGAGAGAGGTGAGGGGCTAGCGCAGCTGGGCCAGGCGGCAGTGCTCACGCGAGGTTGATCGTAAGGAAAAGGGATTAGGACAGAGAATTTGGGCTGAGTCAAAGGAATAGAAGCCGGGTGAGGCAGGAGATTTGGCCCAAAGATGAATATGAGATTTAAATTGTTTTTTCTTTTTAGAAAATAGCAGAAAATACAAATAGCAACTAGAAAATAGCAAATACACCCGAAAAAATTCTAGAAAAATCTAGAAAATATATCCAAGCACATAGAATCTAAATAAAATAATTTTGACAAATGTTGATGTTGAGATTATTCATTTTAAATTATTTTTAATTCATGAAAATTCAGATTAAGCTTTAACTTTAACAGAAAAATTCAAGTGGTTATTTTTACTTTTAAAACTTCAAAACAAACCAAATTTTGGGATGTTACAAAGAGTTCACATGACGTATTCATTTAAAGTTTGGGGGCTAGCTAACGAGGATTAAAATCTCTATGTATTATTTTAATACATAAATAAAAGACTACACGACTTTGTGGTCGTAACCCCTAAGGCTAATGACCCCGTGGTCGTAAGGATTTCAGAGGTTACATCGTGGGTACCCTGGTTGGAAGAGGTCCTGTACTTAATCTCTGACGAGGTAGCTGCTCGTAGCAACTATGAACTAGCACTCAGATCTGTTGTAAGTATTTTCTTTCCATGTGGCGAGTGGAACATGTGCCTCATTTATTCCAAACCACAAGATGATTCATAGCCCTATGTCACTAACATTAGCCACCATATGGTTATGCTTTCTGTTGACATTAACTGATCAATTGTTGATATTTCAACAAGCGCCGTCTCTCTCCAACCGATCTCAACGCTTCCAACAGGTGCCTCTTCACGGAAGAAACAGCCACCACTTCATTAGCTATTTAAAGGAGGAGAGAAGGGGAGAATCTAGAGAGCCACAACCCGATCCAAAAGATCAACAAGTGATCAGATTTCATCTTAAGCATTAGTATAGCAGTCAAGTGAAATTAGGGATAGTCCACAGCCTTGTCGAGGGCATCTCTGTAATAACCAGTTGATAGTAATAAATTAGAGAAGTCCCATTCTCCTTCCAATAACTCTTTGTCATTTTTCTCTACTTTATTTTGTAAGATCGGCGATTCGATCGATGATAACTGTGCACAAACAATGACTTGGCATTAAATATAAAAAACAATTGCTGAATGCACGCATCCACGCATGAGGTTACATGACAAACAACGAGAACCAAGGAGGAGATGGAGGCATCCAGTTGTGATCGTGCATGCGCGCATGCGGGGGAAGCACGTGTAAAGGTTGCGACATAAACGTAGTCTAACACAAACCTCTCATGAAGCTCGCCGTGACTCCGATCCAAGATTTCGAACACTGTCTTGATCAACGGAGCTAACAACATCTGACTTGTATGACATGAATGAAAAATGTCAAATAAAAACCACGCGCTCGCCGCATCAACTAGTGGACTCTGTGCTCCTCGCTTTGACAATCCCCTGACTTGAGCGAAGGAGGGAATGTGATTCTCCTGCACTCGAGTAGATAATAAGTATTTGTTGTTGTGAGTTGTTGGGAGTTTTGTTAGGCATCAGTCGCTCAGATGAGCGACGGCTAGAGGAAGGGAGAGAAGATCGTGGTGGTAGATGCGACCGAGCAGAAGTGTGGAACAGATCGCTCTTGAGAATCTCGTGAGGGAGACATGGTCCACGTGTCGGTACTTATAGCCCGTGTGAGGTAAGGTGAGGTGTGCGAAGAATGTATTATTCAGAACCAGTAGTTCTTTTAAAGGAGTGAAGATGATGACATTTTAGACTTTTTATGGTTCATTGGTTAAAACATTGAGCTGTGGCAAGGCTGGAAGATGTCGTGGCCCTTGTCATGGTGTTACTTGTTAGGCTTGAGCTGCAGGTCCACGGTCATGAACTCTTCCAACTTCTTCATCGTCTCCTGTCGCAGCTCCGCCTTCTTCCTCCTCTCGCCACACCATGCAGGGGCAGAACCCAATAGGGAATGAGGTTGCTTGTAAAGGGAATGAGGTTGTTGCGAACAGGTCTATCGAAAAAGATCAAGAATATTTCGTTGCCTATTCTCTCTCCTATTCTTCCCAAACCTCTTAATCTCCTCTCCAACTCACTATCGATTGTTCCGATTCTCTGGCACGACGTCGGGAACGTGACAAATTGGTATCAGAGCACTTGATTCCAGGCAATCGTGGCGAAGAAAAGAGGGGTGCAGCCCACGCTGACCATGAGAATGGAGGCGGCAGAGGGAAAGGTTTCTTCCCTGGATGACAATGTCAAGACGATACTGGCTATGGTCATGGCGATGGATGATCGGATGAAACAAGCGGAAGCATGGAGGCCGACCGTCGACTACACTCTAACGGGGCTGCGACAAGTGACGGAGGATCTCAATCTACGAGCTGTCTCTAGTCTAGAAGGGATGCCGCCTAGTCTATCCTGCCTAGCGACGCCTCGGGCCGAAGGCCACCGCGATGAAAAGTACTACCAGGGTAAGGCTCAAGGGGTTTTTGCCACCCCGGGTCAAGCCCTATTCAAGGGTGAATTCTTGTACCACAACCCCCCTGCTATTTATGATTTGGGAGCGGGAGGTAGTAGAGGAATGGGTGGCACTCCAGGAAATTACAATTATCAGCAAAAAGAGTTTCGCATGCCTAAGGCTGAATTCCCAAAATTCAGTGGAGAGCATAGAGTGTGGAAGGATAAGTGTGAGAAATACTTTCACATGTTTCATGTGCCTGTCCAGTTTTGGGCTCAATATGCCACCCTGCATTTCCAAGGCAATGCAGGCTTATGGTTGTAGACATTTGAAGCTCAACATACAGTGGATAATTGGGTAGAATTATGCATTGTTATAGATACTAAGTTTGGAAGGATCTTTATCACAACTACATGAATGCCTTACTGAACATTAGGCAATTGGGGGAGTTTAGGAGTACTACGAACAATTCCAGAATGTTGTGCATAAAGTGTTAGCTCACAATAGGAACTATGATGATGTATTTTTCATCAATAAATTTATTGATGGGTTGAAAGGAGAAATTCGGACAACACTTGTTTGGCATAAACCTCAAACGGTTGATGCGACATTGTCCCTAGCCCTTTTGCAGGAAGAAGAACTTGCAATCTCAGCAAAGAAATATCATGGGCATCAAGAGAACAGAGACTATCCTAAATTGGCACTGCTCCTGTTGAGCCCAGGTTTGAGAGCAAAATCAAAGTTGAGGATAAGTATGAGAATTTGCGATCAATACGTAGAGCTCAAGGGCTGTGTATGAAGTATGGTTAAAAATGGGGAGTTGGACATAAATGCCCCAAACAGGTGTCATTGCATGTATTGGAGGAATTGTTGGAGATCTTGCAATTGGAGGAGAACAATACTAATAATGGTGATGAGGATAGTTAGAGTGGTGAAGTGGAAGTGTTGATGAGCATTTCCCATTGTGCTGCAATTGGAATACATGGAAAAAGAACCATCGGACTGCAAGGAATTGTTAGTAACCAAGAAGTGTTGATATTGATTGACTCGGACAGTTCAAGAAACTTCATTAGTGAAGCATTGGTGGAGAGATTGCAGTATCCTACACAGAAAGCTAATCTAGTACAAGTGGCTCTAGCTGATGGAAAACGAATATGTAGTGGTCAGCGAATTGAAGGGCTCACGTGGTGGACTCAAGTGTATACTTTTGCAACTAATGTCATATTACTACACTTAGGATGCTATAACATGATTTTGGGCATGGAATGATTGGAGGAACAAGGTCCCATGTGGATACATTGTTGAAGAAAAACATTGAGGTTTGTACATGATGGTAAGAGAATCACTCTTCATGGTGTGAAGGATGTAACCAACAAGTGTCTAGAGATCTCCGTAAAAAAGCTCCGAGGCTTGTTCAGACATGGAGGGTTAGCCCAGCTGGTACAATTGACACTGGTAGAAGGTGGGAGCTGACCAGAAGTAGTGCCACCAGTAGTTAAAAAATTGTTGCAGGACCATGCTTCCTTATTTTAGGAACAAAGTGGGCTACCTCCTCACAGATCATTTGATCACTTCATTCCACTTCTGCCAGGAGCTAAACCAGTACACATTAGACCCTATAGATATGCTCCTAAACAAAAGGATGAAATTGAAAGGCAGATCAAAGAGATGCTACAACAGGGTGTTATCCAACCTAGCTCTAGCCCCTTTGATTCTCCAGTGCTACTGGTCAAGAAGAAAGATAGAACATGACGTTTTTGTGTCGATTATCGACAGCTGAATGCAGCCACAGTAAAGAACAAGTATCCCTTACCTGTCATCGATGAGCTGAATGCAGGGTATCATTAGATAAGATTAGTAGAGGAGGATGAACACAAGACAACATTTAAGACACACAATGGCCATTGAGAATTTAGGATCATGCCCTTTGGACTTACAAACGCTCCTCCTACATTTTAAGCATAAATGAATACAATTTTTTCTTCATTGATCAGACAATTTGTTCTTGTTTTTGTCGATGACATACTTGTCTACAACAAGACCTTAGATGATCATATCCAGCACTTACAACAAGTGTTCACCATACTATCTGATAATCAACTCTTGATCAAACATTCTAAATGCTCTTTTGCCCAGCCTCAACTTGAGTATTTGGGGCATATAATCAGTGCTCAAGGAGTGGCCATCGATCCTTCAAAAATTCAGGCTGTCAAGGATTGGTTGCTTCCACACAATGTCAAACAACTCAGAGGATTTCTAGGCTTGTCAGGATATTACAGGAAGTTCATCAGACATTATGGTATTATTAGCAAGACACTGACTGAACTGTTAAGGAAGCATACTGTTTATAATTGGACATCCAAAGAATAGGAAGCCTTTGAGGCCATCAAGCGGGCATTGATTCAGGCACCAGTTTTAGCATTGTGGATTTCACCAAGTCATTTGTGTTGGAAACAGATGCTAGTGATGTGGGCATAAGAGATGTTCTCATGCAACAAGGGCATCCCATTGCTTATTTAAGCAAAGCCTTAGGAGCAAAGGCCAGGGGCCTATCTACTTATATAAAAGAGTGCTTAGCAATTCTCATGGTTGTCGCCAAATGGAAGTCTTATTTGCAACATGGTGAATTTATTATCGCCACTGATCACAAGAGTCTTTTACATCTTGGAGAAAAACGCTTGACTCAAGGCATGCAGCACAAAGCTTTTATGAAATTACTTGGACTGCAGTACAAGTTAGTATACAAGAAAGGCTTAGATAACAAGGCAATCGATGCGTTATCTAGGAATGAACACACATCGGAGTGCTCAGCAATATCAACTAGCCGACCAAGGTGGTTGGAGATTGTGGTCGAAGGTTATCAGAAAGATGATGCTACAAAGGCACTGTTGTTAGAATTGGCCTTGACTAGATCTAATGCATATGGCTTCCTTCTGCAAGATAGTATTATCAAATATAAGGGTCGAATATATTTGGGTAAACACATTGAAGCACATCAAGCAGTGTTATTGGCCTTACATGACAGCGGAGTGGGAGGACACAGTGGTATTACTGCGACATATCAGAAGATCAAGGCACTTTTTGCATGGCTTGGCATGAAGAAGGATATTCATCGGTTTGTGTCAGCTTGTACTATTTGTCAACAAGCAAAGTATGAGCATGTCAAGTCATCAGGGCTATTATATCCATTGCCAGTTCCTTCTCAAGCCTAGACTATCATCAGCTTAGACTTCATCGAAGGTTTGCCCAAATCTAAGAACTTTGACACCATTGTGGTAGTAATTGACAAATTCTCCAAATATGGCCATTTTCTATGCTTACCACATCCCTTCACGGCTTGGACTGTAGTGCAATTGTTCATCAATAATATCTGCAAATTGCATGGTTTACCACAAGTAATTATTTTTGATTGAGATAAAGTCTTCACAAGTACATTGTGGCAAGACTTATTCAAGTTAACTGACACAAAGTTAAACATGAGCTCATCTTACCACCCCCAAACCGACGGCCAAACTGAGCGGTTGAATCAGTGTCTAGAAACATATCTTCGATGCATGGTACAAGCCTGTCCAACCAAGTGGTCTCAATGGTTATCCCAAGCAAAATTTTGGTATAATACCACCTACCATTCAGCATTGGGTAAACACCATTTGAGGTCTTGTATGGTCATCCACCTCGTCATTTTGGCATTATTAGTGGTAACACCAGTTCTGTGCCAGAGTTGGAACAATGGCTGCAGGATCGAGCTCTCATGACCAAGTTGATTCAACAACATTTGTTGCGTGCTCAGCAGAAGATGAAGGATCAAACAGACAAAAAGAGATTGGTCTGTGAATTTCAATTGGGGGATTTGGTATATCTTAAGCTCCAACCGTATACTCAACTATCCGTCGCCTACTCATCTCAAAAACTTTGCTTCAAATACTTCGGTCCTTACAAAATTATTCAGAAGGTTGGCAAAAATGGCATACAAGCTGGAGTTACCTCCCGAAAACATGATTCATCCGGTTATTCATGTGTCACAATTGAAGAAGGCTATCATACCATTGGAATCGGTGAGTCCAGATCATTCACTTAAGCTCATTTATTCCAATGAACTACTATGTCCTGTGTCCATAGCTACAACTAGGCTATATAAGGTGGGGCATAAGGCTGTTGTCCAAGGGTTGATCCAGTGGTCTCAGTCGCCACCACAGTGGTCTACATGGGAAAACTTGTACTACCTATGTCAGCGCTTTCCCTCAGCACTAGCTTGGGGACATGCTGGATTTCAAGAGGGGAGAGGATATCAACACTGTCGATACGGGATGAGTCTTTTGGCGAAGAGGCGTAACATCTGAAGGGAAAGCGTATTTGCAAAAGTCTGGTATTGGAAGCGCTTGGTTTGTGGGCCAATTAAGGCTGTGTTCAGTGAGTCGACTCATTTGCGTTTTGGTGAACGTTGGCGTTGTTATTGTTTCTGCTACAGCTTGGCTGATGCTTGTAAAGGGCGTTGTTATTGTTTCTGCTACAGCTTGGCTGATGCTTGTAAAGGGAACGAGGTTGTTGCGAACAGGGCTATTGAAAAAGATCAAGAATATTTCCCTGCCTATTCTCTCTCATGTTCTTCCCAAACCTCTCAATCTCCTCTCCAACTCACTATCGATTGTTCTGATTCTCTGGCGCGACGCCGGGAACGTGACACGGTAGTGGCAAGGCGCCAAGAGAGGGGAAAAAGCCGGCGATGGAGCACAAGGCGAAGGAGTTGTAGCGCGGGCTCGAAGTTGCGCAGTCGAGGCTGCTCTGTGGAGGCTAGGGTTTTGGTCTGGCAAGTCCCTGCTACTGCTCTTCTTGAGCTACCAGCGACCGTCAGTTCGTCTCCGTCAACCACTCCGGCGAGCTCTGCATCCTCTACAGCAACTCCTTATTGCTGCATTTTTCCCTTCCCTTCTATCACTACTTAGTAATTAGTATTGTCTTTTGCAAACCGTGCTCTGATTTTCGTGGTTGGATCTGGAATTTGGTGATTATTACTTACCAGCTTAGTTACTTACTAGGTACCAGGTACAGGCAAAATCATGTTGTTATCCATATTTTAAAGGATACATACACGAATCAGATACATGTCAGGACTAATAAAGATATTAGAGTACGTGGATACTTAGACTGTAGAAATTTATACATGGTATCATACTATCTCGCTTGGAAATTTTGTATGGCGCAATTATGCTTTAACCGTCCATATAGGATCTGATCATGAGTTGAGCTATTTCAGATACATTGTAGACTTTTTTCAATATCTGTATTTTTAATAATGGAAAAGTATGATATCAGAATACAGGATTTTAGGATCTAGCAATACATTGAGTGTGAAATTGGCAATTGTTTTATATGTTATCTCAAGTAGTAGGTTATCGATACTTACTTGCATCTGATGGGATGTATACTTACTAGGCTTCTTTCTTGGCGACTCCCTTCCAGTGACAAATAAATGAATCCAAGGCATCAAGATCATGTTTTTGATCTCCATGGTGCTCCCAGACAATGGTATGTTTAGTAAGTGATATTTGTCCTGGTTCCTTTCGTAAGCCTCAATTTTGAATGGCTTTTAAGCTTTTGGTCACATCAGGTTTTAAAAAAGCGCTTCTCTCTTTGGTCATAGGCTATCTGAATGAGTTTAAGGATGCGGTGTAAAGCTAAATGAGCTTCCCTCAAGGTAAGCAACTTATCAATTGGTTATGAGATGCAAATAATATTATTTTTTTATTGAGAGGTGTTTTTCAGCTATGAAAATTGTGAAAACATATTTGTGTAATCGTATCAATGATGATTTCATCAGTGATAGCCTTATTTATTATATCGAGAAACAAAAAAATGAAGAAAGTTACTAATGATGCTATGGTTCATCACTTCACAAACTTGAAAGAACGTAAATACTAAAAGGCATATTTACTTAAGTACTTTTATTTGATCGTTCTACTATTTTTACGAGAATTCTAAGACATATTGTTCTCTTTTTTCAGGCTAATGAGGTTGGGTGATGTATTTTGCATTTTGCCAATACAACAATCTTTTGTTTGTGATTTTGTCTTTAATTCCTGCCTTCCTTCATTTTGGTATGCATATTGATTGCTACTTCTTTATTATTGTATATTTTCATTATGTCAAATTATTGATGTTGAAAATATCCGGACACATTACTATTTAGTGCAATGTTGATTGAAAATTTCATATATTGTTATATGCATGGTGAACCCCGATTAAATTAGTTCTAGCCTTCTTTCTTTCTTTTTATTGGAGGATAAGAGGGTGTTTGGTTTGATGTCTCACCTTATCACGCCTAACATTAATCACGCCATATATAGTTTGTTAGCCACATATTTGGTTCCATGCCATAATTATGGCTTGCCATATTTTCTTAGCTCCATGGCCTATGTATCGCAGACTCAACTCTTTAGCTTGCTTTGCCACGTTAGTGGCAACCAATTTATTTGGCATACTTTTTATGGCAAACCATGCATTCTCTAAACTTAATTATGGCAACCTTAGTCCTGAACCAAATAGGTCCTATCGAAAATCTTCTTTTCCAATACGGCGGCCTGTTTTGGAGGAGCCGATCGAGGAGTGTCTGAGGAGGTGAGGCCCATAACCGTTGGAGACTCTAGGCCCAACTTTGCTGGGTTAGACGGCCATATCGATTTGGGTTAGGCACCTCGGCACGTCATGGCGACTTGTAATTTCCTATTCAGCTCACATGCAATTTAGTAGTAAATAGATATTTCACCAAACTCGTAGGATTCTTTTGAGATTTTAAAAGTGGTTTGTTTTCCATTGTTGGACAAATCAACTAGTTGAGATTTTTTTAGAGCTACAACACAAATATTTTGTTGATTAAATTGGCAAAGATGTTAAAAGTATGAGCATTTTTCGAATTACTTTAATCCAGAAATATGATAGATAAATCATGAGAATTACTCTAGTCATTTTCACAAAGTAAATGAACAAGAACACTATAGACATACTAAGATCCAGAAGGACATAAAGTAGTATACCTATCTCAGTGTTCAAGTTAACAACAGATAAGAAAACTAACAAACACATATGTGTAAGATAGACATACCCGGATCCAGTAAAACGAGTAGCAGTAGTAGGAGTTCCAGATCTAGTAGCAGCAGCAGCAGTCTTGTCGTTCGTCATGGCGTAGTGGTAGTAGTCGTGCAGTTGATGTAGACGTAGCAGAGAATCGAATAAAGTAGAAGAAGCGAGCAGTCGCGCGAACGCTCCCCAAAAACCTTATTCGTCGTCGCTCGTGCAAGCCTTCGACGACAAGGGTTCCGGAGGTCTGCTCTCCCGGTGTAGCCGTACACGCGCCTTACCGGGATGGAGATCGCCAGAGACAGCAACAAAACCCAGTGGTATACTATTGTCTTTCGTGGAGAGTATTAGAGAGACAGAAGAACAAATGCTCTGTTCCATATAATGGCAAAAACCCAGAGACCAGAAACGGTCATCATTACTCACTAGTAACCGCACCATTACCCAGTCACTAGTAACCGAGCATGTTCTACTTAATGGCAAAAACGAAGAGACTAGAAACGGTCACCATTACTCACTGGTAACTGAACCGTTACTGCCAGCCGTTTGTTAATGCCATTAACCGCGAGTCAGTGCGTTTTGATTTTCAAATAGATAAAGAAAAACGCGCACGCACTCGACATGCCTGCGTACGCGCGCACACGCACCGCACAGCTCGGCGAGGCGAGGCGAAGCGTGGCGTGGCGTGGCGAGGCGAGCGAGCGAGCGCGCGCGTGTATTGGCTCTCTCCAATTCCACAAGGGGGCTACCACATTCCACCTTTTAAAGTGGTGTAACTCCCATTCAACTCTCCATATGGGACTAAATAGTTTTAGCACATGCACATGGGCCTTTGGGATTTTTCAGGAATTAATTAGAAGTAAACAGGGGCCCAGCCCGTATTAATTCCAACAATCCCCCACCAGATCACAAGGGCACATGTCAAATGCCTTGATCCACAGTATTATTTTGATATACCAGTGTTTTGATGGAGACCGGTTAAGGTTGAACATCCACCTAGAACAGAAGCTACACTTATCCACAACTGCACAATGGACTGAGCCTTGAATTGACAGTTTTGTGTGAATAAGTTTTACTTAAGTCCTTAACTGATACCAGGCTGCTAGGCATCCCCGCGGGTTGGAGGATATGAGTCATACTCCTGGCCTATTCATGAGCTTCCTAGAGATTACCCAATCTCATAGACTGTGACTAGCAGTCGGGCTCATATAGGTGTGTTCTTTTTCAAGACTGCTCTGTAGGACAGCATCTTTGCTTAAACAAGCAACATAACACATTAAGATAAAAATCAACCTGCCATACAGATTTAGGAGAGAATTGCATCTCCAATGGAGTGGGTCTATAAAAGTACTCTCCTCCCAGTTAACCAAAAGCTTGTTTCGCCAATCCTACTTCACGGGATCTCCGATCATATAGGATGGGTTACCACTATGGTATAACTCACGTGGGTCTCAAACCCATATCCCTCGATGCATTGTCTATCACATTCCGTGATAAACCCTTTGTGAAGGGATCGCGATTCTTAGTTGTTTGGATATAATCCAAAGCTATTACTCGAGTTTCTCATTTTTTGATAGATTTGATCTTCTCTTCACATGTCTTGATGCCTTCATATTATCCTTAGAACTGTTCACTTTGACGATCACGATCGATTGTCACGATCCATCGAATAGCGTGCAGGTTTTCAACCACCGCAAATTCATCAAGAGCTCACGAAGCCATTCGGCTTCAATAGTGGCAGTATCTAATGCTGTGAGTTCTGCTTCCATTGTTGACCTCGTTAAGATAGTCTGCTTGCAAGACTTCCATGAAACAGCGTCACCTCCAAGTGTGAAGACATATCCACTTGTGGCCTTAATCTCATCGAAGATCGGATATCCAGTTTGAATCGCTATAACCCTCCAGTACCCTAGGGTACCCGGTATAGTGAATGCCATAGCTCATGGTACCCTTTAGATAGCACATTACCCTCTCAAGAGCATGCCAATAATCATCTCCTGGATTGGAAACAAAACGGCTTAGTTTGCTCACAAAGAAACGAGATGTCAGGCCTAGTACCGCTAGCTAAATACATGAGTGAACCAATTATCTGAGAATATCTCAATTGGTCTCTGGCTATTCTCCGATTCTTACTAAGCAACATGCTAGGATCATAAGGTGTTGGAGAGGATTTGCGATCGCTATAACCAAAGCGACTCAAAACCTTTTCCACATAATGAGATTGCAACAATGTAATACCACCATCATCACCTCTCAACGACTTGATGTTCAAGATAACATCAGCTACTCCCGGATCTTTCATCTCAAAATTCGAGACAAGAAATCCTTGACTTCCTTCATTACATTAAGGTTGGTCCCAAAGATCGAGTATGTCATCAACATCTGTGAGGACCGAAATATTTAACTAGTAACACTTAACCTCCAAATGGTTACAGAATGACCCTAACTTAGGGTTTGTATTTCAAATGTAAAATTTTGAGGAGAAATAAAAACTTTGCTGTCTCATCAAATCATTTGGAAGTTTTCCAAATTTTCCTAGCAATTTCCAATTTTTAGAATTTAATTCTTGTGATTGGAAATTGTTGTCAGCAAATTCCTAGCCTTCAAACTTGTGATCATCCTCTGCAAATAATTTTCCTATCATCTTGACCACCCTAGCTACCTCTCTGAAAAATTTCACAATTTTTAGATTTTGGTTGCTATTTCAAATGGCCAAGTCAAACCAGTTTAGAAATCTGGTCAAACCTCTGGACAGCAGCTTGTGAATTTTATTGGGAGAAATCCAGTGCATGAAAATTACTGGACAAATTACACAAGGTTGTCCTCTGTCCTAGCAAGCTCCCATAAAAATTTCAGAATTTTTGGAGCTCGGGCGCTATCTCTAAAAATTCCCCAAACCCGCTCAGCCTTTTGAAATCAAATCTGAAATCACTGTTTATCGGGCTCGAACCCAACTCGAGCTCGAGTCCGACCGCGCCACTTGACTCGGTCGCACCGCCTAGCTGCACCGCGCGAGCCCGATGGCTATCAGCCGTCCGATGAAGATCGCACGGTCCACATTGCTTGTCTCGTCGACCTGTCCGAATGCATACACTGATCTCGGCCGTCCATTCTAGATCGAACGGTCGACATCTTCTTGATCGAGTCAGACCAAATCGTTGAACCACACTTGGTCCGACTCGCGCCGCTTAGTTACCGTCGCTGACATGTGGGTCCCTCCTGTCAGGTTCTTCCTCGCCGACTCCGCTGCCTACCGGAGCTCGCTGGCGATCGCGCATGTGTGCCACGCAGCTCGTCGCTGCCACGCCGGGGACGCGTGTGCGCCTCCGAGGATCGCACGAGTCCATCTACCTCCTAGGGTCGTCCATTCCTCCTCGCAGCCATTCTTACGCCTTCTCCGCCTCCGTTCGCCGCCAGCTCGCCGCCGGCATCCTCGAGGTCTCGCGTCGCCTTCATCAAGTTCGCGAGGTCGTAGCGAACCTGGAGGTATAACCCTCTTGTCCTAAGACCCTCCGGTCCGCTAGATCCACTGCGCGGCCGCGCCATCGTCCTCGTGGACGTCGGTAAGCCGCCGGCGTACTTAAGGTCTAACCTAAATCATTAGCCTTAAGTATCTCTTTAGCTGTTTGTATGTCGTGTGGGCCCATGAAGATTATTTGTGTTTAAGTTTAAATCTGGCGGTTATTTTAGTCCTCTGAGTCTATGTCCTGTGGGCCCATATTCTGGTTAAGTGGTGGTGTAATCTTCAGTGTTGCGTTTTCTCTGTTTGGAAGCGTATTTCCCTGTACGTTTAGTTTAGGTTTACGTTTTGATAAGCCGAAGGCGTATTCTCGGTGTACGTTTTCGACGTCACCTTAAGCCGTGGCCGAGTCAGAGCTGACTCAGTCAGCGCCCTCGCGCGGGCCCGCGTATCAGTGGCTGTGGCTAGCTCGTTGTCGGTAGAAAAAGGTTTTCATGCTTTTGTAATTCTGAAATGCTTTTCCTTTGTGCTGTTAATTCAATTAAACTTAGAAAATTCATAACTAATTCAATTTTTCTCCAAATCACTTGAAACCAGTTCTGTTAATTTTCATTTTAAATGTAATATTTACCAAAATTAGTTTCAACCATGTCTCTGTTAGCTAAAATATGGTTATTGATTTAAATGGTGTATATTGTAATTTCCAAATTAGAAAATGCATATCTCTTTCAATAATTGTCCAAATCCAGTGAAACCAATTTTGTAAATTGTCATTTTAGTATACTAATGATCAGAATAGGTTTTGGGTATGTTTCTGTTATTAAAATTTTGCTAAGTGTTTAACTAGTGCTTTAACGTGTATGTTAGCTTAGGAAATTGCTAGAAAATCCATCACCACTTCAAATAATTATTTCCCTGTTTCTAAAAATGTGTTAGATCATGTTTAGGCTGTTGTGTAAAGCTTGGAATGTTTTGATGTTGTGTATGTTTGAGTTTTGTCGGTGTTATTCGTTCTTATTCGCTGTTATTTGTTCAATCGGTAGGCTTCGACATTTGCGGTAACCCTGAGAGTGATCCTCTGCAACAGGTTGAGCCTATTGAGCAGCAGCAGCCAGGCAAGCAGTTTGATCATGTTTATCCCAGTATTTTAAAGTCTAATATTTTGTTTCAACTGTATGTATGCATCGCTTAATTTGTGTTAAATTGGTTAGTTAATCCTTTAGATGCATAATCTGTAGGCAAATGATTATCCTCTACTACCTGAGCCCAGGTTATTTGCTGTGATTAGAGATCGCTGGATGATCTCTTGTCACTTAGTAGATACGATTTTAGCTTCTTAGACATGCTTAGTATCGGTAGAAATGGGCGGTTATCGACTTAGTCGGTAACCTTGATCACACAAAATTTACTATAACTTTATGTTTCGGCATTTCTGCTATGTTTAATTGCAAAATTAAAAATGAAAACAAAAATGATTTAGACTTGGGCACAATGGTAAGACTGGTGTGATCTGTTGGGTGTGACCGAAAGGTGCCCAGTCGATTCAGACCGAGTTACTTGCGCCACCGTCTCGAGCATTTTGCGTGCTAACCACACTAGAGTATATGGGACCTCTCTTGACCTAGTACTTTGGCGTGTATTGGCTCGGGTCGCGAGGAGGTCGCGGGAGGGATGGTGTTGGGAGCATGGTAGTTGTCCAAAAGCTTTACCTGAGTGGGTAGTTGTCTTTCGGCTTTACCATGCAAGCGTATGGATTTCTATCCATACGAGCGCTCGTAGTTAATACACAATATTGGAAAAAGTCTCGTAGGACTTAGTGCGGCATACCTTGGTAGTGTGCTTTGGCTTAAAGGCGATGCAAGTGTGGAGTGCATGGTACACCCTGCGAGGTTAAAACTATTCGAATAGCCTCGTCCTAGGTTATGGACACGCTGGATCGCCCCAAGAACTAGACTACAACATTTAAATTAAAACTTGCGGTGGCACGAATCTGGGGATTCGTGCTATGTTGTGGTGACTATTGGGATAGTCACTTCTAGGTGGTTACTTGTATCTATTTTTATTTCGCAGTTATTTCAACAGTATAAATAAATTGCAAACTTGCCTTTAAACTGTATTACATTATTGTAAATAAAGTTGGCTTTATGCAAATGAAACATATGACCTCCACCAAATAAGCCTGCATGTAGCATATGAACAGGTCTGCTAGTTCACACGTCAGTCTTGCGAGTACAAAGACAATCTTTGTACTCAGGTGCTTCGCTTAATGTTTTTGTTGCAGAGGAAGAAGGTGAGCCCCAAGGGCCTCACTTCTGTGAGTTCTGCTGCCGCTTCGTGTGCGACGACTAGGCTTGGCGGTCCGGTCAGATGCCTTGTGGGTGAAGGCACGCTGATTGGCTTTGTTTATAGCCATCTTATGGCACTTTTGCTTCCGTTGTCTATCTTCTGTTATTTGTGTATCTTTTGGCGGTCGTGCCAGTGCGTAATAATTTCTGCTATTTGTTTATCTTCCGTTTGGTAGTTGCTGTTTGGACTCTATGTTTGGTATGGAGTTGAAGCATACTTTTGTGGGAGGTGTGTATACTGCTTTCTGGGAAGTATACATATCTCGAGGCTCGGTTTATTTGATTTGTGATGCTAGGACCAGGTGGATGGTTAAGCATTACAAGCCAAATAAACTGGGGTCCTCACAGGTTCTAGCATTACTAATTAAACATTCTAAGCCTCGATGGACATATGCTTCCCAGAATTGCAGCACATGCACATCATCACAAAATTACACATCATTTCCATACAACATACATTAACAAGTCTAGTAAAGGACATAGATAAAGTAAGTTATTACAAAAGAGCCGACCAGCCAAATGACGTAATAAACAAGAATGACAGCGGAAGCAAAAGGTGCCATAAGATGGCTAGAACAAAAGTCGACCGGTTAGCCACACCACCCACAAGGCAACCGAGCGGGCCGCCAAGCTAGTCGCCCCACAAGCTACCACAACAAAGCTCACAAAAGTGAGCCCCTTCAAGCTCACCTTCTTCCTCTGCAACAAATACATTTAAGCAAGTTAACTGAGTAAACAAAGGTACTCGCAAGACTGACATGTCGAATAGCAGACCTATTCATATGCTACATGTAGGCTCATTTAAGTGGAGGTTATATGTCTCATTTTGCACAAAGCCAACTTTATTTGCAATAATGTAATACATTTAAAAGCAAGTTTGCAAATCTGTTTTGATGTTGAAATATAACAGCGAATTAATAATAAATACAAGTAACCACCTGGAAGTGACTATCCCAATAGCCACCACAACATAGCACGAATCCCCGATTCGTACCACCCGTCAAGTTTTAATTAAAAGGTTGTAGTCTACCTCTTGAAAAGCTTACCTAAGCGTATCCATAACCTAGGACGAGGCTATTTGAATAGTTTTAACCTTGCAGGGGTGTACCAATGTACCCACACTTCAGACCGCCTTTAAGCCACAAAGCACACTTCCGAAGGTATGCTGGCATAGCTAAGTCCTACGAGACGTTTTTCAATATTGTGTATTAACTACGAGCCGCTCGTATGGATAGAAACACATACGCTTACATTACAAGCCGAAAGACAACAAGCCATCATGGGGGAAGCCTTTCGGACACTACAATGCTCCCAACACCATCCCTCCTGCGACTCCCTGCGACCCGAAACCAATACACACCAAAGTACTAAGTCAAGAGAGGTCACATACCCTCTAGTGTGGTTAGCACGCACAAATTGCTCGGATAACAGGTACTCACAAGATGTTCGGTCCTTAATTGACTCGGGCACCATTCGAGTCACACCCAAAAATCACACCGTCTTACCATTGTGCCCAAGTCTAAATTATTTTGTTTTTAGTTTTAGTTTTCATAAGTAGACATGGTACAAGGCTGAAATCATAGATCATAATAAGTTTTATGTGATCAAGGTTATCGACAAGTCGAAAACCGCCCATTTCTACCGGAAGCTAAACATGGCTAAGCAATTAATTCACAAACTACTAAGTGACAAGAGCTCATCCACGAGCCCTAATCACAGCAATAACCTAGGCTCATGGTAGTAGAGAATAATCATTTGCTAAGGAAATGCATCTACTAGGTCAACTAACGACAATAGTTTAACACAAACTAGCAATGCATACGTAGAATTTGTAAACAACATAAATACTTAAAATACTGGGATTAACATGATCAAACTGCTTGCCTTGCTGCAATTGTTCTTGCTGCAGAGGAGGATCCTCAGGTTCAATATAATCTTCGGAACCTAACGCGAAAAGGTGATAAAGCCAATAAGAACGAAGAACACCAAACAAAACCCAGCAGCAAAAGACATCCAAAACCCATGAAATTTATACAGCAGCTAGAGGTTGATTTTAGACAATTTTAGGAACAAGAATTACTTCATTGGACTTAGCATGAAAAAGTTATGGTTAAAATTCATTCTCTCAGCCTATAAATTCTCTAAATTAATTACTGGTACTGTTCATGGCAAAAATTTCTAGAAAGATCTAAAGTCTGAGATTTTTATAACAGGTAGATTATGACATCCTAATAACAGCAAAGTTGAGCTTACTAAATTTGGAGTTATAATGATTTACTTATGATTTTTCTAAGTTGTAAGCCTAGCACATTACATTTTTCAGAAACATAAACATGTTCAAAACCTATTTCTTATCAAAGTACACTAACAGAGGAATCTAACAAAATTGATTTTGCACATTTTGGAGTTATACATGAAAAGATATGCATTTTACAAGTTAAATTCTATTTTTGGGATAATCAAAATTGGCAGAAATCAAGTTATTTGAGTTACAAAATTTTCTGTGACAGAAACATGCCCATATGCATTTTTATATAAAACTACAAAGGCATAGAAATTTATTACAGTTGGAAACATCTAAAAAGGATTTAAAGCGAATTAGTTATGAGTTTCTAAAGTTTTGATACAATTTTTAGTTGATAAATAAATACTTACAGAAATAAAATCCAACTCAACCGGAAGTAAATGACGTGGACGCTCGAGAGCCCTCGATCTAACATCCTACGGCCCACGCGCGCCGGGAACAGCGCACGCGCGCGATCTCTAAAAGGAGCCTACCGTTGGATCAAGATCCAACGTCTCACGAGGAATGATGCATCCGGATGGTGCGGTTACCTCGGCCAACCACGACGGCAGATCTAAAGATGAACGACTCTGAGCACACCTCTAATCGGAGAGTCCGATTGCACATACGATCTCAGTCGCAGATCGTGGGATGGATGGTCCAGAATGAAGAGGGGAACCAGATGGTCCGAATGTTTCACAAATCTGGGCCGCAGATCGCAAAATGGACGGTGGCCTTTGATCGAAGTGCAACATGGAGCGCTGTCATGTGGGGCCACATGTCAGTGACTGCGAGTCACAAACACGAGCTCTAACACACGTGCATAGGGCTCGGGCCCACATGGCAGCGAGACACAAGAATATTTCAGGACAACGAATTAACTACTAATGACCAATGATTAGTGATGATTAGCAATTAATGTGTCCTAACGATTTACACAGAGGTGGACTTAGGGACTGAGGGCCCACCTGGCAGTGACACAGGATGGCGGCTTCGGACACATTTATTGCTAACAATGATTAGCAATAAATAAACCCAAAATTAGCCCTAATGACTTCTGGTTTTTTGTTTTAAGCTTACGGGCCCACCTCGCAGTGGCACGGGGTTATTTCCGATAGCCCTTTATACCGACACTTAACTAATCAATGATTAGACATTAATGATGTCCTAAACGCACTGATTAACGCCAGCGGAGGGGATTACAGGGGGTTGGACCCACATGTCAGTGAGACATTAGGCCGGATTAGGACACAATTAATACTTCTAATGTTGATTATGATTAGGCCTTTCCTAATAATCTGACGAAAACGGGAGGTTACGGCCGGCAAAACCCCGAGCGAGAACAACGGCTTGTCGCCGGCGACTCCGGCCGCGGCGGCGCCAACCAAATACCAAAATGGACTCGCAATAGCAATGCGGACCTAAAGGTGATGACCTCGCCGGCTGTGGAGATCTAGAACGCCGGCGAGCCGGAAAACACAGAAGGAGGCCATTTCGGCAAAACATGAAAACAGCAAAATGCTCCGCTGCGGTCCACGAAAGCGAGTGCCAACACTTCTAGGGACTAAATAGAAGCTACCTTAACCGAGAGGAGCTTCAAAGATGGCTGGGGAAGACTTGAACACGATGGAGTTCACCGGAGCCGAGGAAGACGAAGTAGAAAATGAGGTTCTAAGCAAAATGAGTGGAACCAACTGATTACCATAACTTCATTATAGCTCAGAGAAACTGTAACAGCAGGTAATTGCAAAATGAACCACTTACCGGAGTTGGAGAAGGGGGTGAAATCAGTCGAAAATCTCCAAACTTAAAATTGAGTGATTCCTGTGAATGCAACCCAAAATTAAGTTAGGAGAAATGTAAAGGAAGTTGAGGAGCTCAAAAGGGTACAAGAAAAATCGAAGATGAACCACTGGACACCAAGATCACCAATGGAGCTTCTCGGGTCAACAATGGTGCTTTGAGGATTTGAAGTGGTTTTGAGCTCAAACACAGAGAGTGAGCAAAGTGTGGTGTAAAGGAACACCAGGAGGACCTAGAGGGTTTTATATAGAGGAAGGATTAGGGTTTGAGCAAGAACAAGAGCTCACGGTGAGCTCGGTTCATGCTACGACCATGGACCAAGAAATGATGGGGGCAAGTGAGACTCGGGATGGAGGAGCGAAAGCACGGGCGCATTTAATGCCCCACGAGAGATGTTGGCGAGCAAGCTCAGTGACACAACGAAGCGCCCTCTCTCTTCCTCTTCACGCCATTGGCGCTTGCGTGTGCGGAGAGACCGAGGAGGAAGAAGAGCGAGAAAAAAAACGGTGACCGTTGGATTGAAAATGGGCGGCTGCGATTAAATGGGTCCGCCGGACGATCGAATGCTCGAAATGCGGGCGGTTGGATTGAGATCCAACGGTCCAAATTGAATAGTGCATCCGCACGGTCCGAATGCTCACGCGAACGTGGGCCGAGCGATTAAGATCTAACGGCTGAGATTGGACGCGCGCTTAAAAATGAGGCTCGGTGCAGTTAGTGGGTTCGACTGAGTCAAGTGGCTCGAGCTCGAGCCCGACTCGAACCCAAGGAACAGTGAACAGGTTTTAGGTTTTAAAAAGACAGAGGCTTTTGAGGATTTATTAGAGATAGCGAAATAACTCCAAAAATTCTGAATTTTTTACAGGAGCTGTGAGGACCCCGATTTATTTGGCTTGTAATGCTTAATCTTCCCTTGACTCTAGCATCCCAAATCAAATAAACCAAGCCCCGAGACATGTATACTTCCCAGAAATGCAGTATACACACCCCGTTACAAAATCACGCATCAATTCTATACATCACATAACATTAATCCTAACAAAAGACATACATAATAGAGTTGTTACACAAGAAGGCCAACCGGCCAAACAACATCAAAGTAACGTTAACAGCGAAAGAAAAAGTGCCATAAGATGGCTATAAACAAAATCCAACCGGTTAGCCATAAACCCACAAGGCAACCGACCGAGCCGCCAAGCTAGTCGTCCATACCGCAGCAATTCTCACCAAGGTCGATCCCTTGGGGATCAACTTCTTCCTCTGCAACAAATAAGCAAAGCAAATGAGTACAAAAATGTACTACGCAAGACTGACGTGTGGAATAGCAGACCTATCAATATGCTACATGCAAGCTTATTTCAGTGGAGGTTGTATGTCTCATTTTGCACCAAGCCAACTTTATTTGCAATAATGTAGTACATTTCAAAAGCAATTTGCAATCAGTTTTATTGAATGAAATAACACAAGATACAATAAGTACAAGAGTAACCACCTATTGGTGACTAACCCAATAGCCACCACACATAGCACGAATCCCAGATTCGTACCACCCATCAAGTTTTAATTAAAATGTTGTAGTCTAACTCTTGAAAAGCTTACCCAAGCGTGTCCATAACCTAGGACGAGGCTATTCAAATAGTTTTAACCTGCGAGGGTGTACCAATGTACCCACACTTGGACCGCCTTTTGCCAAGCTATTAAGCACACTTCTTTTGGTATGCCAAGCACGGCTAAGTCCTCGAGACGTTTCCAATGGAATGCGTTAATTAAGAGCCGCACGTATGGGGTTAACCCTTAGTGACCAACGGCGAAATGGGCCACTAGGACCACACGTTGTGGTGGAGTCAAGCAAAGCCAGAGTCATTAGCCATTTAGGGTAACGCTAGCCGGACATTTGCAAGACCCCACGGGTGGAGGGCCTAGAAAGGAACCACCCGGTCACGCCTCTGTGATCCTTTTTCTCTATAAACTACACCCCGACTCATTAATTAATGCCTCCCAAAGTACTAATTCAAGAGAGGTCCCATACCCTCTAGTGTGGTTATACGCACAAAATGCTGGATAACGGTACTCACAAGAAGTTCGGTCCTTAATTGACTTGGGCACCATTCGGTCACACCCAAAAGCACACCAACATACCATTGTGCCCAAGTCTAAATCATTTTGTTTCAGTTTTGGTTTTCACAAGTAAACATGGCACAAGGCTGAAATCATAAGTAATAATAAGTTTTATGTGATCAAGGTTATCGACAAGTCGATAACCGCCCATTTCTACCGGAAGCTAAGCATGGCTAAGCTATAATTCGCAACTACTAAGTGACAAGAGTTCATCCAGCGAACTCTCAATCACAGCAATAACCTAGGCTCATGGTAGTAAAGGATAATCATTTGTCTAAGGAAATGCATCTACTAGGCCAACTATCGACAATAGTTTAACACAAACTAGCAATGCATACATAGAATTTGTAAACAACATAAATACTTAAAAATACTGGGATTAACATGATCAAACTGCTTGCCTTGTTGTAGATCACTTTCTTGCTGCAGAGGATGCACTCACGTAATCAATAATCCCTTCGAACCTAACACGAAAAGCGATAACCAAATAAGAACAAGAAACACCAAACCAAACTCAACAGCAAAAGTTCTCCAAAACCTATGAAATTTATACAGTAGCAAGATCATGATTTTAGACAATTTTAGGAACAAGAGTCAAGTCATTTGGATTAGGTATGAAAAAGTTATGACTAAACTAAGTTCTCTCAGCCTAATAATTCAATTAAATTAATTACTGGTACTGTTCATGGTGAAATTTTCTAGAATGATCTAAGGTCTGAAATTTTTATGGTAGGTAGCTAAGGTCATCCTAAGAACAGCAAATTTGAGTTTACTTCATTTGGAGTTATAAAGAATTAGTTATGATTTTTCTAAGTTCTAAAACTAGCATATATCATTTTTCAGGAACATACATAAAGACAAAGCCTATTTCACATTAAAGCATGCATACAGACAAATTTTACCAAGTTGAGTTTGCTCAGTTTGGATTTACAGAGAAAAAGTTATGTATTTTACAAAGTTGAGATAATTTCTAAACGACCATTTCATATTAAACAAGTTCATATAGTTAAAGTCATTTTCTGCTACATAACAGTGCCTAAATTCATTCTCAGATTAAAGTTCATTCTATAACCGAGCTAAAGCAATTGGAATCATTCAAAAAGGAGCTAAAATGACAAAGTTATGCACTTTTGAAATTTGAAAAATTAAAGGACTTAGAAAGTTTGAGCTCTTGGAGGTCCAAATGAACTGAAGGAAAAAAAGGAGAGGTCGTGGGCCGTCGATCCTTCATCGCATGGCCACGCACCTCAGCTTCTTGCATAGAAGACCTCTTCCCACAGGGAGGTGCGGACCATTGAATTGGATCCAACGACCACGACCAGTGCATGCACAGCGCACACAGAGGAGGTCCTCGCGCCTAACAGAGGTCGTGACCGTCAGATCGAGATCTGGCGGTCTCGAGCACTAGGGGAGGTCCTAAGGCTTTAAATCCAAGGAAGGAGGTCTGGCAGTTAGATCTAAATCTAACGGTTTAGACCGATGAGGAGGTCCCAAAGCTACGGATCTAAAGGATGAGGTCCTAGGCGGTCAAGATCTCCGGAGGAGGTCTTGATGGTGTGATTTACGAGGAGGTCTTGGATGGCCAAGATCTACTGGGGATGTCCTATGCGATAGGGTTTCACGGGAGGAGATGCGGGCGGCTCAGTTAGGCCTAGCGAGGTCTGAGCGGTCCGGATCGGCGCGGAGGAGGTCCCGAGACTAAGGATTTTACAAAGGAGATCTAACGCTCGATCTAAATCCGGGAGGTCGTGAGCAGCTAGGATAGAGCCTAAGAGGTGCAGAGCGGGGTTTTCTCTGAAAAGACCAGGGGTGGCTTTTTACCAAGAGGACCCCGAGGGTGGTCTAGGGTGGTCTTTGCAAAATGACCAAGGGGAGGTCTTTTTGCAAAGAGGACCTTGGTGGAGGTCCAGGAGGTGGTTTTGGCAAAATGACCAAGGGAGATCTTTTGCGCACAGGGAAAGGTCTAAATGGCTAGGATTAAACCGGGGTGGTCCTAGACGGTTAGGATCAGCTCTAGGGAGGTCCTGGCACTAAGAATTTACACGGAACACCCCCTACGGTACAGATTTGACTTGGAGGTGATCTAACGGCTGAGATTATAGTAAGGGGAGGTCCTGAGGAGGGAGGTTCTAGCGGAAGTGCGGGAGGTGGTCCTACGGCTAAGATTTACCACAGAGAGGTCTTGAAGGTACTTTTTACACAAAGAACATGACCGCGGGGTGGTCACTTTGCACGGAGGTGATCCTAACGGTGAAGATTAACCCGAGGAGGTTCTCGATGGCTAGGATCTAACACGAGGAGGTCTGGCAGCTAGGTTTTAGCGACAAGACCCTACGGTCTAGATTGAATCTGCGAGGACTTTACGGCTAAGACCTAACCTAGGAGGTCCCGGGCGTTGCGGCGGGGGCTTTACCGTGCGACAAAATAAGCCGCGATCTACGGAGCGACACGAGCAACAATCCCGACGGGCATTAAAGGCTAAACATCGAGCTACGAGGATGGTCAGGTATGGCACGACAAAGCACGAGTTCGAGTTTGAGTTCACCGCCGCGAAGTAGTCCACGCGGCGAGAACCAACGGCGCGGATGCGCTCTAAATAGCGAAGAGAACCTAAAGGTGCCAAACACTAGGGCTAAAACACCTCCTACCGGCGGCTAGCCGGGGATGACCGCCGGAGGTACAAAAACGACAAAAGAAAACTAACGAGGTCTAATCAGGACAGAAGCTCAAACACTTGGGTACTAACCTGAGGACGGTGAAATCAAGGAACCCGTCGGAGGAGCTCCAGCGACCAAAAGGCTTGCCGGAGATGAGGAAGAAGGCAGATCCGGCCTCAAAGACAAGTTCCCACTTTGACAATCCCTGAGGAGGCCAACAAGGTAAGTTAGGGAAATGCCCAAGGTGCCCAAATGGACAAGTTGGCATGCCAAGAAATGCAAATGAACCACTATAGCTTGGATGGCTTCAAGGAGCTTCAAAGCTCAACAATGGAGGTCTCGGAGTTTTTGAGAAATGAACCCAAGTGACTACAATGAGGCCTGGATGAGGGAGAGGGACTCTAAAAGATAGAGTGAGGAGCTCAGGGTTTCAATAAAACCGAGAGAGCAAAAGAGTGGAGCAAGGTGGAGCTCCATGGTGCACTCGAGTCAAAGGTCCCTACCATGGAAGTACATGAAATGACAGGGCAGGTGGAAAGAGGACTTTGGAAAAAGGTGCTGACATGCATTAAAGGTTTGCAGAGCGAGCCGTTGACAAAAGCAAGAAATGACAAGGCCTTTGCTCAAAAGCTGCGCTAGTTCGACACACACGCATGCGTGGGAAAAGCGAGATGACCGATCCGGGGTCCCACCGATCGATGAGGCCCAAAAGAAATTGGTCAAGGAGCAAAGCGTTCGGGTGGACTAGAGCTCGGGTTAAGAGGTCTTCGAATGTTGGATTTAAATCGAAGGGCCCAGACTAAAAGAAGTGATCGGAGGTCTTAGCGCACCGGGAGGTCTGAGCCACAGATCTAAGGATGGTCGGCCCACGATCACCAAGGTGCAACAAAGGTGTTCGGGGAGGTCTAGAGGATGAGCTAGGGTGGTCTTTGCAAAGGTGAAAAAGGGTGGTCCGAGGGGAGGTCAAGGAGGGTTGTTTTGCGAAAGACCAGCGGGGTGGTCTTTGCAAAAGTGCCAACGTGGTTTGAGGAGGTCTTCGGGAGGTCCTGCGGGAGATCTGGAGGAGGTCTTTTGGAGGACTTTCGGGGAGGTCTCCAAGGGTTTCCAAAGGAGTTCTTGGAGGATGCCGGGGGAGGGTTGTCTTTGCAAAACGGACATGGGGTGGTCGTGCGAGCGGGAGGTCTGAGAGTTCCAAGATCGCAGCGGCAGGGCGAGATCCAGCGGCTTAGGTTGATTACATGCACGGGAGTGCTCGGGGTGGCTCTAACTTGGTTGGGCTCCACCTGAGCAAGGTGTCGGTCTCGAGTCCAATAGAACATTGACTAGGGTTTGATTTTTGAGTGAAACTTTAAGGAGTGTTTGAGATAGCAAACTAACTCCAAAATTTTATGGAATTTCTGATAGCTTGCTAATCTTGAGATGGACCTTGTACAAAATTTCTAGAGGTTTTTATCTTTGAGCATTTTCCAGAAATTTCCCAAGGTCTTGAGCTAGGGTTTTGACCAAGGGTCAAAGTGGTTTAATGACCTCTTAAAATGTTCAAACAATTTACTGTTCAAATAATTTCTAAAAATTGTGAAATTTTTGGAGGGTCACATACCATCCCAAGAACTTAGGAAAAATATTTCCGGAGATGATCAAAAGGTTTGACAAGAATGTTTTTGGAAGACAAGGTTTTCGATCAGTATTTGGTGACTTGTAATCCCATAATTCTTTTGCAAGAATTCTTTAGAACATACAAGAATTGCAAGATGTAAGAAAAAGTTTTAATTTCTACTCATTTTCTTACATTTGAAACGCAAGCCAAAACTTGGGATGTTACACTTGCTGACTTAGATATTGACCTTGTGTGAAATTTTCAGAGGTTTTTATGCAGTGCATTTTTCTCCAAAAATTCTGCAAGGTACTGGTTCATGGTTTGACTCATGGTCAAACAGGTTTGACTGCCCTCTAAAAATATTCAAACAATTTCTAAAAATTGTGAAATTTTTCAGAGGAGCCACATACCACCCCAAGAACTTAGGAAAAATATTTCCAGGAGATGATCGAAAGATTTGACAAGATTATTTTTGAAGGATCAAGATTTGGATCAAAGACTTGTGACTTTGTATTCCCATAATTGTACAAGAATTGTTTAGCACACACAGGAAATACACGATGTAAGAAAAAGTTTTAATTTCTACACATTTTCTTACATTTGAAACACAAGTCTGAAACTTGGGATGTTACAAGTCTCCCCCCCCCTTACAAGAATCTCGACCCGAGATTCCGTTTGCTAGGAGAAGAAGGATGGATAATCTGCACGAAGGCGATCTTCCCGCTCCCAAGTTGCTTCATCTTCAGAATGATTTGACCACTGAACTTTAAGGAACTTGATGACACGGTTCCTTGTTCTCCGTTCAGATTCCTCAAGAATACGAACAGGATGCTCGCGGTAGGTCAAATTCTCTTGCACATCGAGAACCTCCAACGAAGTTTCCTCAGTTGGAACACGGAGGCACTTCTTAAGGTGGGATACATGAAACACATCATGCACACCCTCAAGTGTAGCTGGCAGCTCTAATCTGTATGCAACAGCTCCAACTCTCTCAATGATGCGATAAGGCCCAACATATTGGGGAGCCAACTTGCCCTTAACGCCAAAACGCTGATGGCCCTTCAAGGGTGAGACTTTGAGATACACAAAGTCATTGGGCTCAAAGCTCAACTCATGGCGACGGCGATCCGCATAGCTCTTCTGCCTGGACTGAGCCGTGCGCAAATGCTCGTGGATCAACTGAACCTGACTTTCGGCCTCGTTGATCGAATCTGGGCTGAAGAACTGTCTCTCACCAGTTTCTGACCAGTTCAATGGGGTTCTGCATCTCCTCCCTGTTGGGAAACAGGTAGGCTACACTAGCGCAAATTAAAAAATTCTACACGTAAACCAAGATCACTGCAGTTATAGATCACGGTCTTACCACTAGGCGCGCAGTGCGGAAGTTGATGCGACACGTCGGGCGGTGTAGTCGTACTCGATTGATGCGATGCGTCGGCGAGTAGTCGTACTACTTCCTCGTCCTCGTCGCGGCGTCCCGTCTGACTCCTTTCTTGCGGTTCGTCCCAACGCCACGGTCGGCGCCTCAAAGGTATCCACACGTGCGGGAGGAGCGGCGCACGCCGGACTACTAGATCGCGCGGCGACTAGGGCGTGGGAGGGTGGCGGCGGGGTTTGAGGATGTCACGAAAAACTCAACTCAACTAGCGCCCTGCCCTCCTTTTATAGGCGTCCTTATAATGGGCTTCTACGAATAGAGGCCCATTAGGACTCAATGCCCGATCTAATTTAGATCCAATCCGAATTAGGCTTGACCCATAAGTGTGTGACCTATGGTTCACATATGTTTAGACATGGCAGTACACATACTTGGTCAATAGTTGGTAGCGGCCTCTAGCAAGACATGCCAACTCCTAAACATACGTAAAGATCATATCGGACGAACCATCACAGCGTTATGTACATGCCAATCCCTTTGCCTCACGATATTGATCGAGCTCCAAGCGACCACTCTTTCTCGATCTGTGATCCGGAATCCCTTACTAGGTTAACTCTTAACCTTAAGTAGCATGGCCATGCATTTACGGATCCGATCACTCGAGGGGCGAGATATCTCTCTCGGTAGAGAGGGCAAATCCCATCTCGTGACCATGCCTCGCGACATGCTTCATGACAAACCAGCTACCTTTATAACTACCCGATTCACGGAGTAGCGTTTGATAGCCCTAAGTAGGTCGATTCACATCTCAAGTACATCGACAATCTCGGGTCTAAGGACAAGGCGTACACATTGTGTAGAGAACCATAAGAATAATTACTATGTCTCATGTTGGGTCGGTCCAACCCCATGTTCTAAACATGTGTCCACATTATTGGTTTGACATCTCCATGTCTATGACACGTGAAACATGGTCATCAACCGATACATGTGCTAATCCATCATTCACGTGTGTCCTCACATGAACTCCGACTAGGGACAACTTTAGAATAACCATACAAGTAAAGAGTTTCACAAACAAGTCACATACTTGTTAATCAACACAAAGGCAATATTCAAGGAACATTTATTAAATCATGGATACAATGAAATATCATCATCAATATGATTGCCTCTAGGGCATATCTCCATGATCTCCACTTGCACTAGAGTCAATTTAGAAGATATCTAATACCCATAGCTCTTGTGTGCGCCTCATGCTTAGGGTGTGGGAGAGGCTTCGTCAAAGGATCTGAAATATTCAAATCCGTGTGTATTTTGCATATCTTTAAATCTCCTCGATTAAGGATCTCTCGAATGAGATGAAACCGCATGATATGTGTTTGTTCTTTTGGTGATTCCTCGGCTCCTTGGCTTGCGCAATGGCCCCACTGTTATCACGATAAAGATCCGGAGGATTTGCGCACTAGGAACCACACCTAGTTCGATTATGAACTTCCTTATCCAAACACCTTCCTTTCTTTGCTTGAAGCGCAATGTACTCGACCTCAGTTGTAGAGTCGCAACAGTCTCTGCTTGGAACTCTTCCAACTTACCGCACCACCGTTCAAAGGAACACAAAACCCGATTGCGATTTGTAATCATCTTTGTCGGTTTGGAAGCTTGCATCGGTGTAACCATTTACAACGAGCTCTTCCTCACCTCCGTAGACTAGGAACACATCCTTAGTTCTTCTCAAATACTTGAGGATGTTTTAAGCTGCATCGATGACTCTCACTGGATCGACTGATATCTGCTCGTAACACTTAGAGCATAGGAAACATCAGGCAGTACACATCATAGCATACATGATAGATCCAATGGCGAAGCATATGGAATCTTACTCATGCGATCTCGCTCATCGGTTGTCGAAGGACACTTGAGTCTTGCCAAGATTTATGCCATGAGACATGGGCAAGAACCCTTTCTTTGCCTCCTCCATGTTGAACCGTTTCAACACTTTGTCAATGTAAGTACTCGCTTAATCCTATTAGCCTTTTGATCTATCTCTATAGATCTTAATACCCAAAATATATCCGCTTCCCTAAGTCCTTCATTGAGAAACTATTTTTGGTGAGGTCTTAACGGACTCGAGCATAGGAATATCATTTCCAATCGGTAATATGTCATCTACATATAAGATTAGAAATACGAGTGAGCTCCCACTTGTCTTCTTGTAAACACAAGATTCTTCTTCGTTTTGATGAAGTCAAACCCTTTGACCACTTCATCAAAGCAGAATGTTCCAACTCGAGATGCTTGCTTCAATCCATAAATGGATTTTGAAGTTTGCATACTTTTCTAGCATTGTTTGGATCGACAAACCCTCAAAGGTGTATCATATACACGTCCTCGGTTAAATTTCCATTAAGGAAAGCCGTTTTGACATCCATCGCCATATCTCATAGTCGAAATATGCAGCAATAGCTAGAATGATCCGTATTGATTTAAGCATCGCTACTGGTGAGAAAGTCTCATCGTAGTCAACTCCTTGAACTTGCCGAAAACCTTTGCGACAAAGTCGAGCTTTATGGATATGAACATTTCCATCCATATCAATCTTCCTTTTATAGATCCATTTGCACTCTATGGTTTTAACACCATCAGTGGGTCAACAAATTCCAAACTTGATTGTCTCCCATGGATGCTATCTCGGATCTCATGGCACTATGCCATTTCTCGAGTCTGGGTCCATCATTGCTTCCGCATAGGTCGTTAGGCTCATCATTGTCTAACAATAATATATCTCGCGCATTGCGAACCTTCCGACCTTCGTGGTGGTGGTGCTTCCTTTGCCATGGGTTCCTCAACTTGTTCGCCACATGGGCATCATTCGTCGAGTCTTCCCGATTGGTTCATCTTGAACTTCTTCAAGTTGCACCGTTCTTCCACTGTCTCCCTATTGAGAAACTCTTTCTCTAGGAAAACACCACTTGAGCGACAAACACTTTGCCCTCTAGTCGGTTGTAGAAGTAATATCCAAAGGTTTCCTTCGGATATCCACGAAAATGCATTTATCAGACTTGGGTGTGAGCTTGTCCGATTGTGAGTAAACGACAAACGCCTCACATCCCAAATCTTTAGAAAAGACAAGCTGTGACTCTTCCCGGTCCATATCTCATATGGTGTCTTAACTACGATTTAGACGGTACCTATTAAGTGTGAAAGCTGCCGTTTCTAGGCGTAACCCCAAAGGATAATGGTAAATCGGTGGCTCATCATCGATCGAACCATGTCCAACAAGGTCGATGCGCCGCTCGGATACCGTTTCTTTGAGGCGTTCGGCGGTGTTAGTGTGGAACAATTCCGCAACTCTTGGATGATTGCTAAATTCATGACTCAAATACTCGCCACCACGATCGGATCGCGAGCCTTAATTTTCTTGCACGTTGTTTTCAACCTCATTACGGAACTCTTTGAACTTTTCAAAAGTTTGGACTTATGCTTCATTAAGTAGACATAGCCATATCTACTAAAATCATCGATGAAAGTTATGAAGTAATGAAATCCACCTCTAGCGATCGTGCTCATTGGTCCACATACATCGGTATGTATGATTTCCAACAAGTCGACGCTCTCTCAAAGAACCTTTGAAAGGTGATTTGGTCATCTTACCAAGCAAACAAGCTTCACATGTCTCGTATGATTCAAAATCAAGCGAGTTAGAAGACCATCGGCATGGAGCTTCTTCATGCGCTTTTCATATGTGACCCAAACGACAATGCCAAGCGTAGGTGGGATTCAAATTATTAGGTCGAAGTCTTTTAGCATTTATGTTAAAGATAGGCGCATCATCAAGATTTAAAATAAATAACCCATTCACAATGGGCAAAAAGCCATAAACATTCCATTTTAGAGATCAAACAACCATTGTCTTTACTTGCAAATGAATAACCATCTCTCATCAAACATGAGGGGATAAAATGTTTCGACTCATACTAGGAACATAATAACAATTATTCAATTCCATAATAAATCTTGAAGGAAGCTGAAGTTGCATGGTGCCGACGGTCAACGCGACAACCCTTGCTTTATTCAAGCGCAAAATCAACTTCACCTCTTGCGACTCCTCTACTTCTTATTAGCCCATCATCGAGTTGCAAATGTGAGCAAGCGATCCGGTATCAAATACCCAAGAGTTAATAGGAGAATCTGCGAGAAAAATGTCTAAAACATTTATGACAAGTGTACCATGGGTGGAAGTCTTACTTCACCTTCTTCTTCATTCATCGGAATCCATGTACTTCTTGCGTTTCTCTTCCGGTGGCAGTTTCTTTACAATAGAAGCATCTTGTCTCGGCTCGAGTCGACATTAGGCTTAGGCGTTGGCTTGAGATCATATCTTTAACCTTACCCTTATTCTTTGGCCATGGCTTCTTACCCTTTTCTTGAAGCTAGACTTGTTCTCACGACCATCACATGGCTAGGCCACACACTTCTTAATGTCATTCTCTGCTGTTTGAGCATCCCACAAAGCTCATTAAGGCCCTTATCCGCCCCATGCATATGGTAGTTCGAAATAAAATGCCCATAGCTAGGTGGAAGAGGCGCTAAAATGAAATCGATTGCCAACTCTTGGCCAATTGGAAAACCAAGTTTATCAAAGTCATTGTAACCAACCATTTTGATCACATGTGGGCCTCGGTGCACCTTACATTAACTTGCATTCGAAAAAGCCTTAGAGACATTGAACCGTTCGGTCTGGCACGTATGCGGAACATGTCCTTAAGCGCTATGATCATATCATACGCTTCTGATCCTCAAGCTGCTTTTGAAGGTCGGGTTCCATGCATGCAAGCATAAGACAGACTAATCTCAAGAGAGTCATCACATGCTTTCTTGTAGGCATTTTTAACTGGCAACAGACGCATTATTTGCGGGTTCTTACGGGATTGGGGTGTCGAGCGTTTTCCTTTTATACGCCACGAGAACAATTCTCGATTACGGACCATCCGAATAGTTTATTCCATTTAATTTCTCTTTCTCAAGAATCGATCGCAAAGCAAAGGGTGTGCGTGGTTGCTAGATGCCATTGATCTACAATAGGAAATGCAAAATACTAAGACAAATAAAACCATGATAGAGTAAAGCTGTATTAAACAAATTTAATAGAATGTACTCCCACTAAAATCAACATCCCTCTGTTGATTCTTAGCGATTCAAGATCCGCATGATTAACGAGTCTACTAGTGAGCTTTTGCATCACCGCTAGGAGACAAGGTACTTGATAAGCAACATCTTGCTAATCATATCTCTATATGACTCTTGTTGTTGGGTGACATCTCTATGCCCGGCGCCCAACCTTTATGCCCCAAGGCCCATAACCTTTATGATAACCTTGTTAAGTTCACCAATCCTTATGCATGTAAGTATCAGATACAAAACCCATCTAGTCAAGGAAAGTTGATGGTGCCTAATTTTATAGACCCACCACCAATTTACAAGACATGGGATGGTGCAAAGTTTAATTGGGAGGGCATATGTTTAACAACATTTTGTGAGGATCGCTATACTTCTACCATTCAAACATGCATAGGAGTAAAACAATAGGAATAACATTCACAGGTTGTGACTCGGTATGGCCCATTTTCTCATGGTGATCTCCATCGCCATAGAATGGCCCACCATGATGATCTCCATCTCCATGGTTCATGTGTGCCATCCTCCAAGTGATGTGTCCTCAGAGTACTACTATAAGCTATTACTCATAACACTAGTAATAAAATACATGGATACTAGGAATCATCACAAGTCGACACGCAGTAGTTAATACAATACTTTGGCAACACAATGGCTCCAGTAGTGTTGCCGTACCATTCTGCAGTCATGCAAATATTACAAACATGCATCACATACACATTAGGCCATACTGGTCACATACATCCTGCAAAAACAAGTTTATGCATAGAATGCAATCTGGGATAGGGGTGGAGGGGTTTCCCCATCAGGTTCGAAGGCGGCGCCCCATCGGTATCTCCGGCGTCAGGAAATCGTAAAAAAACAGTCAATCTATGCAATTTTTACATAGGATTTTGATCGGCAAATCATATTTACCACAAATCGACTCATTTAGATTCGACCAATTTGTCTTGATCTTCGCATGCGCAACGGTTTCGTGTCACTGTCTACCCGATGGCGAATCCGGCCGGTAGGGTATGTTGTTTCACGACCTTAGCGACATGATCACGGTACATCGATTATTAATCTAGGTTCCGATTCGATCAATCATATTGATCTTCGCATTCCGCATAAGCGGTTTCGTGTCGCCGTGTCTGCCCCGATGGCGAATCCGGCCGGTAGGGTATGTTGTTTCACGACCTTAGCGACATGATCACGAAGCGGATCAATCCATTACGAGAACTATACAATCGATCACATCGATCATACCGATTACATATCGCCATATGCAAATCACGAACCTATAACATGGCGGCAGCGCTCGATACCATCTGTTGGGAAGCGGGTAGGCTACACTAGCGCAAATTAAAAATTCTACCGTAAACCAAGATCACTGCGATTATAGATCACGGTCTTACCACTAGACGCGCGAGTGCGGAAGTTGATGCGACACGTCGAGGCGGTGTAGTCGTACTCGATTGATGCGATGCGTCGGGCGAGTAGTCGTACTACTTCCTCGTCCTCGTCGCGGCGTCCCGTCACGCTCCTTTCTTGCGGTTCGTCCCAGCGCCACGATGCGGCGCCTCAAAGGTATCCACACGTGCGGGAGGAGCGGCGCGCGGACTACTAGATCCGCGCGGCGACTAGGGCGTGGGAGGGTGGCGGCCGGGTTTGAGGATGTCACGAAAAACTCAACTCAACTAGCGCGCCCTTTGCCCTCCTTTTATAGGCGTCCTTATAATGGGCTTCTACGAATAGAGGCCCATTAGGACTCAATGCCCGATCTAATTTAGATCCAATCCGAATTAGGCTTCACCCATAAGTGTGTGACCCTATGGTTCACATATGTTTAGACATGGCGAGTACACATACTTGGTCAATAGTTGGTAGCGACCTCTAGCAAGACATGCCAACTCCTAAACATACGTAAAGATCATATCGGACGAACCATCACAGCGTTATGTACATGCCAATCCCTTTGCCTCACGATATTGATCGAGCTCCAAGTGACCACTCTTTCGATCCCGTGATCGGAATCCCTTACTAGGTTAACTCTTAACCTTAAGTAGCATGGCCATGCATTTACGGATCCGATCACTCGAGGCCCAGAGATATCTCTCTCGGTGAGAGGGCAAATCCCATCTCGTGACCATGCCTCGCGACATGCTTCATGACAAACCAAAGCTACCTTTATAACTACCCGATTCACGGAGTAGCGTTTGATAGCCCCTAAGTAGGTCGATTCACATCTCAAGTACATCACGACAATCTCGAGGTCTAAGGACAAGGCGTACACATTGTGTAGAGAGAACCATAAGAATAATTACTATGTCTCATGTTGGGTCGGTCCAACCCCATGTTCTAAACATGTGTCCACATTATTGGTTTGACATCTCCATGTCTATGACTGTGAAACATGGTCATCAACCGATACATGTGCTAATCCATCATTCACGTGTGTCCTCACATGAACTCCGACTAGGGACAACTTTAGAATAACCATACAAGTAAAGAGTTTCACAAACAAGTCACATACTTGTTAATCAACACAAAGGCAATATTCAAGGAACATTTATTAAATCATGGATACAATGAAATATCATCATCAATATGATTGCCTCTAGGGCATATCTCCAACACTCCCATACAAGGCCTCAAATGGTGTCATGCCAAGACTGGCCTGATAGCTGTTGTTGTAGGAGAACTCAGCAAACGGTAAGCATTTCTCCCACTTCTTCCCATAGGAAAGAACACAAGCACGAAGCATATCTTCCAACACTTGGTTGACTCTCTCTGTCTGACCATCAGTCTGGGGATGGTAAGCTGAGCTGAAAGAAAGACGTGTCCCCATGGCCTCTTGCAACTGATGCCAAAACCGAGAGGTAAAAAGAGAACCACGATCTGACACAATCGTTCGTGGCACACCATGTAGGCACACAATGCGAGATACATAGAGATCCGCCAACTGACTGACACTGAGGTTGGTACGCACCGGTAGGAAATGCGCTACCTTTGTCAACCGATCAATGACAACCCAGATGGCATCCTTCCCAGAAGAAGTACGGGGCAACCCGGTGATGAAGTCCATGCCAACGGAATCGCACTTCCATTCTGGCACCGGCAAAGGCTGAAGAAGACCTGCTGGACGCTGATGCTCGGCCTTTACACGACAGCACACGTCGCACTCGGCAACGAACTTGGTAATCTCGCGCTTCATTCGAGTCCACCAGAATCTCTGACGAAGGTCCTGATACATCTTAGTAGCCCCGGGGTGAATAGACAAAGGAGAGTCATGGGCTTCGCGGAGAATCAAATCCCGCAATTCTGTGACCTTAGGAACCACAAGACGCTGCCCAAACCACATAACACCGTGCTTATCCTCATAAAAGCACTTGGCTATCTCATCCTTGATGTTCTGCTTGATTTGGTTCACACCAACATCTGTCTGCTGAGCAGCCTTGATTCGGTCCACCAAGGTTGGTTGCACAACCAAGGTAGCAAGAGAACCGTGCTCGATCAAACCCAAATTGAGGCGCTGAAATTCCTCCACGAGTGTAGGTTGCTTCTCTTGGAGCATCAACATGTTGCAATACACCTTCCGACTGAGTGCATCCGCAACGACATTGGCCTTGCCCGGATGATACTGGATGCCCATGTCATAGTCCTTGATCAATTCCAACCATCTTCTTTGCCTGAGGTTCAGATCTGACTGGGTGAACAAGTACTTCAAGCTCTTGTGGTCAGAGTGCACCTCACAACGGTTACCAATCAGATAATGCCGCTAAATTTTGAGTGCATGAACCACAGCAGCTAACTCCAAGTCATGAGTAGGATAATTGAGTTCATGAGGCCTCAACTGCCTTGATGTATAGGCCACAACCTTGCCTTCCTGCATAAGAACACAACCAAGACCCTGACGAGAAGCATCACAATAGATATCAAAACTCTTGTGAATATCGGGAGAACAAGCAGGGTGAGGTCAACCGCTTCTTGAGTTCCCGAAAACTCACATCACAAGCAGCGAGACCACTCAAACTTCTTATCTTTCTTGGCAGTTCGGTCATAGGCCGCAATCTTGGAGAAATTCTCGATAAAGCGGCGATAGTAGCCAGCCAAACCAAGAAAACTCCGCACATCGGTGACTGACTTGGGCTGACCCCAAGATAGCACATCACTGACCTTGCTATGATCCACAGCCACACCTCCTGCTGAAAGAACATGGCCCAAGAATGCCACTTCCTTCAACGAGAACTCACACTTGCTGAATTTTGCATACAATGGTGCTCATGTGACTGCCCAACACAAGCTTAAGATGCTCAGCATACTCTTCTTCATTCTTGGAGTAGATAAGGATATCATCGATGAACACCACCACAAAACTATCCAAATACTCCATGAATACCGAGTTCATAAGGTTCATGAATAAAGCGGGAGCATTGGTTAAGCCAAAAGACATGACGGTGTACTCGTAAAGACCATAACGAGTAGTGAAAGCCGTCTTCGGAATATCCTCACCCGATTCGGACTGATGATAGCCAGTCTCAAATCAATCTTAGAGAACACACAGCTCCACCAACTGATCAAAGAGATCATCAATACGAGGCAAAGGATACTTGTTCTTCACCGTCACCTCATTAAGCGGACAGTAATCAACACACATACGCAGGGTCTTGCCCTTCTTCTTCACAAAAATAATCTGGACAGCCCCAAGGAGATGAGCTGGGGCGAATGAACCCTTTGCTTGAAGCTCACCTAGTTACTTCTTGACTCCTCCAACTCATTAGGAGGCATTCGATCGGCGCCTTAGAAATCGGGCGATGCAGGGCAGCAACTCGATCACGAACTCCAGGTCTCGAACGGGAGGCATTCTAAGCAAATCTTCAGGAAAGACATCCGCGAAGTCACACACAGTGGGGACATCGCGAATCTCCAAAGCTGGCTTTGCTTCAAGGGCATAAAGATGTGGCCCTTGCAGCTGCGGTGAAAACCCAACCTGTTCACCTAAAGGACTGGTGAGGTAGACAATCTTCCTAGCACAATCGATTTGCCCTAAGTGTTGGGACAACCAATCCATGCCAAGAATCACATCCAGGCGCGCCGAGTCAAGTAGGATAAGATTCGCCAAGAATCCCACTCCTTCGATGTGGATAGGAACGTCCCGGCATCCTTGGTCAGCTCTCATTTCCGAACTCGGAGAGCGAATAAGTAGTGGAACCCCCAAGGGAACATAGTGGAGACCCCCATCAGCAGCAAACGATCTCGAAATAAAAGAATGCGAAGCTCCATAGTCAAATAAAACTGTAGCAGGACGTAAATTAACAAGAAGCGTACCCAACACAACGTCGGGCGCCTCCTGTGCCTCCTCAGCCGAGATGTGGTTGACTCGGCCACTCCCATGCCACAGGTCTTACGGTCGGTGGGTGACCACTCCCTTGCCTGCGTCCTCCATTAGGACGAGGGGCCGCTCCAATCTTCTTAGGGTAACTACTCGCATAGTGGCCCTTGTTGTGGCGATAGAAGCGGTGGCGTCGGCGGTGGGTTGCGGGAACACCACATTCTTGGATCGCGGCGCGACGTGGTGAGTCACGGCCTGCGGAGGACGTGGAGCTGGTGCCGAAGGCCTCGGTGGTAGGGAAGCCTGAGAGCGGGCTACCGGTGCTGGCCCAACACGAGGACGAACAAGGCCAGCACGAGCCGACTGATGGGCCTCCCACTTGCGCTTGCGGGACTAGCCCAGCGCTCTCGCCTTGTGCTCGGCGACGATGGCCTTGTCCACCAAGGTCTGGAAGTCGGGGAAGTCCACAATAGAGAGCTTGTCCTGCAACTCCTCAGACAAGCCCTCCATGAACTTCTCCGGCTTGGCCTCATCAGTGACCACCTCAGCAGGAGCATACCTCGCAAGATGGTTGAACTCATGGAGGTACTCAGTCACAGATTTGCGCCCCTGTTTGAGCACAAGAAACTCCTTCTTCTTCAGCTTCATCAGGCCGGCGGGGACATGGGCCCGACGGAAAGCTGCTCGGAACTCCTCCCATGAGACCACGTGTCCCGCGGGCTGCATGGCGAGGAAGTTCTCCCACCATGAGAGTGCCGCACCCTCCAACCGATGGGATGCGAAAGTGCGCTCCTGCTCCGGCGAGCAGCGTTGAGCTTCCGCTCAACGAGCGCGACCGATCGTCGCGTCCAGAGGATCCTCAGACCTGGAGAAGGTAGGAGGCTGAGTACGGAGAAACTCCACAAGCCCCCCACGCGCCTGATGTCCACCACCTCCAGATCCAGAGGCGCCAGAGAGGGTGGAGGTGTTCCTCGCGATGACCTCCAACATCCTGCGGTCCTCCGAACGGTTGCGTTTGATCTGCATAAGGACTTCCGCCATGGTCGGACGAGGGGGAAGCTCCTCATCGGAACTACCCGGCTGATTCCAACCACTACGGGTTCCTCCAGCCATCCTGTTTCACTAAGACAAGTTAGCTACAACTCGAGACCCAAAAGCACGAAAATCCAAACTCAATTAAAAGGGCTCAAGAATAACCACAAAAGAGCATAAGACCATAAGTCACTAAATCAACTTCCCGAAACAACTAACCCGTATGGAAAGAATGAGTAATCGTTTGAGAAGACCAAAATTTCAGAACTCAATTCTAGCTCTAAACAGCCCAAAAATCAAGGTATAACCACCTAATAGAGTATAGGCATTTAGCTAATTTCATATCACTTCTTACCCTTTTATTCTCACAAGTTTTAGTTGAATTAACCTCACATTTTTAACACTATTTACTAACCACTAGCTAGCTGTCCAGATTTCTTTCTCCAAGCTCTCATGGTTCTCCCAAAACCAATTTAATCGATAGTGGCTAACTTTTGAAAGGAAGAGAGGAACAACTTTTTCAAAACTTAAGTGAGAGTAAGGTGAGATAAGCAAGCTAAGATAGATAAGAAGTAAAATCTGAGAACTTACTTAATCTTCATGAACTATTTGAAAGTAAGTTTTCAAAATATCATAAAGGCGACCAAGCTAGGGGTTTCTACGGTCAGTATGGCTCTGATACCAACTTTGTGAGGACCCGGAATATTTAACTAGTAACACTTAACCTCCAAATGGTTCTAGCATTACTAATTAAACATTCTAAGCCTCGATGGACATATGCTTCCCAGAATTGCAGCACATGCACATCATCACAAAATTACACATCATTTCCATACAACATACATTAATAAGTCTAGTAAAGGACATAGAAAAGTAAGTTATTACAAAAGAGCCGACCGGCCAAATGACGTAATAAACAAGAATGACAGCGGAAGCAAAAGGTGCCATAAGATGGCTAGAACAAAAGTCGACCGGTTAGCCACACCACCCACAAGGCAACCGACCAGGCCGCCAAGCTAGTCACCCCACAAGCTACCACAACAAAGCTCACAAAAGTGAGCCCCTTCAAGCTCACCTTCTTCCTCTGCAACAAATACATTTAAGCAAGTTAACTGAGTACACAAAGGTACTCGCAAGACTGACATGTGGAATAGCAGACCTATTCATATGCTACATGCAGGCTCATTTAAGTGGAGGTTATATGTCTCATTTTGCACAAAGCCAACTTTATTTGCAATAATGTAATACATTTAAAAGCAAGTTTGCAAATCTGTTTTGATGTTGAAATATAACAGCGAATTAATAATAAATACAAGTAACCACCTGGAAGTGACTATCCCAATAGCCACCACAACAGAGTACGAATCCCCGATTCGTACCACCCGTCAAGTTTTAATTAAAAGGTTGTAGTCTACCTCTTGAAAATCTTACCCAAGCGTGTCCATAACCTAGGACGAGGCTATTCGAATAGTTTTAACCTTGCAGGGGTGTACCAATGTACCCACACTTCATACCACCTTTAAGCCACAAAGCACACTTCCGAAGGTATGCTGGCATAGCTAAGTCCTACGAGACGTTTTCCAATATTGTGTATTAACTACGAGCCGCTCGTATGGATAAAAACTCATACGCTTACATTGCAAGCCGATAGACAACCAGCCATCACGGGGGAAACCTTTCGGACACTACAATGCTCCTAACACCATCCCTCCTGCGACTCCCTGCGACCCGAAGCCAATACACGCCAAAGTACTAAGTCAAGAGAGGTCCCATACCCTCTAGTGTGGTTAGCACGCACAAATTGCTCGGATAACAGGTACTCACAAGATGTTCGGTCCTTAATTGACTCGGGCACCATTCCAGTCACACCCAAAAATCACACCGTCTTACCATTGTGCCCAAGTCTAAATTATTTTGTTTTCAGTTTTAGTTTTCATAAGTAGACATGGCACAAGGCTGAAATCATAGATCATAATAATTTTTATGTGATCAAGGTTATCGACAAGTCGATAACCGCCCATTTCTACAGGAAGCTAAGCATGGCTAAGCAATTAATTCGCAAACTACTAAGTGACAAGAGCTCATCCACGAGCCCTAATCACAGCAATAATCTAGGCTCATGGTAGTAGAGAATAATCATTTGCTAAGGAAATGCATCTACTAGGTCAACTAACGACAATAGTTTAACACAAACTAGCAATGCATACGTAGAATTTGTAAACAACATAAATACTTAAAATACTGGGATTAACATGATCAAACTGCTTGCCTTATTGCAATTGTTCTTGCTGCAGAGGAGGATACTCAGGTTCAATATAATCTTCGGAACCTAACGCGAAAAGGCGATAAAACCAATAAGAACGAAGAACACCAAACAAAACCCAGCAGCAAAAGACATCCAAAACCCATGAAATTTATACAGCAGCTAGAGGTTGATTTTAGACAATTTTAGGAACAAGAATTACTTCATTTGGACTTAGCATGAAAAAGTTATGATTAAAATTCATTCTCTCAGCCTATAAATTCTCTAAATTAATTACTGGTACTGTTCATGGCGAAAATTTCTAGAATGATCTAAAGTCTGAGATTTTTATAGCAGGTAGATTATGACATCCTAATAATAGCAAAGTTGAGCTTACTAAATTTGGAGTTATAATGATTTACTTATGATTTTTCTAAGTTGTAAGCCTAGCACATTACATTTTCCAGAAACATAAACATGTTCAAAACCTATTTCATATAAAAGTACACTAACAGAGGAATCTAACAAAATTGATTTTGCACATTTTGGAGTTATACAGGAAAAGATATGCATTTTACAAGTTAAATTTTATTTTTGGGATAATCAAAATTGGCAGAAATCAAGTTATTTGAGTTACAAAATTTTCTGTGACAGAAACATGCCCAAATGCATTTTTATATAAAACTACAAAGGCACAGAAATTTATTACAGTTGGAAACATCTAAAAAGGATTTAAAGCGAATTAGTTATGAGTTTCTAAAGTTTTAATACAATTTTTAGTTGATAAATAAATACTTACAGAAATGAAATCCAACTCAACCGGAAGTAAATGACGTGGACGCTCGAGAGCCCTCGATCTAACATCCTACGGCCCATGCGCGCCGGGAACAGCGCACGCGCGCGATCTCTAAAAGGATCCCACCGTTGGATCAAGATCCAACGGCTCACGAGGAAGGATGCATCCGGATGCTGCGGTTGCCTCGGCCAACCACGACCGCAGATCTAAAGATGAACGGCTCTGAGCACACCTCTAATCGGAGAGTCCGATTGCACACGATCTCGGCGCGGATCGTGGGATGGACGATCGAGAATGAAGAGGAACCGGATGGTCGAATGTTTCTCATATCCGGCGCAGATCGCAAAATGGGCGGTGGCCTTTGATCGAAGTGCAACATGGAGTCTTTGTCATGTGGGGCCACATGTCGGTGATGCGAGTCACAAACACGAGCTCTAACACACGTGCACAGGGCTCGGGCCCACATGGCAGCGAGACACAAGAATATTTCAGGACAGCAAATTAACTACTAATGACCAATGATTAGTGATGATTAGCAATTAATGTGTCCTAACGATTTACACAGAGGTGGACTTAGGGACTGAGGGCCCACCTGGCTGTGGCACAGGATGGCGGCTTCGGACACATTTATTGCTAACAATGATTAGCAATAAATAAACCCAAAATTAGCCCTAATGACTTCTGGTTTTTGGTTTTAAGCTTACGGGCCCACCTGGCAGTGGCACAGGGGTTATTTCCGACAGCCCTTTATACCGACACTTAACTAATCAATGATTAGACATTAATGATGTCCTAAACGCACTGATTTGCGCCAGCGGAGGGGATTACAGGGGGTTGGACCCACATGTCAGTGAGACATTAGGCCGGATTAGGACACAATTAATACTTCTAATGTTGATTATGATTAGGCCTTAAATGTGTCCTAATAATCTGACGAAAACGGGAGGTTACGCCCGGCAAAACCCCGAGCGAGAACAGCGGCTTGTCGTCGGCGAATCCGGCCGCGGCGGCGCCAACCAAATACCAAAATGGACTCGCAATAGCGATGCGGACCTAAAGGTGATGACCTCGCCGGCGGTGGAGATCTAGAACGCCGGCAAGCCGGAAAACACAGAAGGACGCCATTTCGGCAAAACATGAAAACATCAAAATGCTCCGCTGCGGTCCACGAAAGCGAGTGCCAACACTTCTAGGGACTAAATAAAAGCTACCTTAACCGAGAGGAGCTTCAAAGATGGCCACGGAAGACTTGAACACGATGGAGTTCACTGGAGCCGAGGAAGACGAAGTAGAAAATGAGGTTCTGAGCAAAATGAGTGGAACCAACTCATTACCATAACTTCATTATAGCTCAGAGAAACTCTAACAGTAAGTAATTGCAAAATGAACCACTTACCGGAGTGGGAGAAGGGGTGAAATCAGCCGAAAATCTCCAAACTTAAAATTGAGTGATTCCTGTGAATGCAACCCAAAATTATGTTAGGGGAAATGTAAAGGAAGTTGAGAAGCTCGAAAGGGTACAAGAAAAATCGAAGATGAGCCACTGGACACCAAGATCACCAATGGAGCTTCTCGGGTCAACAATGGTGCTTTGAGGATTTGAAGTGGTTTTGAGCTCAAACACAAAGAGTGAGCAAAGTGTGGTGTAAAGGAACACCAGGAGGACCTAGAGGGGTTTATATAGAGGAAGGATTAGGGTTTCGAGCAAGAACAAGAGCTCACGGTGAGCTCGGTTCATGCTACGACCATGGACCAAGAAATGATGGGGGCAAGTGAGACTCGGGATGGAGGAGCCGAAAGCCTAGGGCGCATTTAATGCCCCACAGAGAGATGTTAACGAGAGCAAGCTCGAAGTGACACAACGAAGCCGCCCTCTCTCTCTCCCTCTTCCTGCCATTGACGCACGCGTGCACGAAGAGACCGAGGAGGAAGAAGAACAGAACAGAAAACGGTGACCGTTGGATTGAAAATGGACGGCTGCGATTAAATGGGTCCGCCGGACAGTCCGAATGCTCTCAGAAATCTGGACGGTTGGATTGAGATCCAACGGTCCAAATTGAATAGTGCATCCGCACGGTCCGAATGCTCACGCGACGTGGGCGGCGATTAAGATCCAACGGTGAGATTGGGCGGCGCTTAAAACGAAGCTCGGTGCAGTTAGTGGTTTCGACCGAGTCAAGTGGCTCGAGCTCGAGCCCGACTCGAACCCAAGGAACAGTGAACATGTTTTAGGTTTTAAAAAGACAGAGGCTTTTGAGGATTTATTAGAGATAGCGAAATAACTCCAAAAATTCTGAAATTTTTACAGGAGCTTGCTGACTTAGATATTGACTTTGTGTGAAATTTTCAGAGGTTTTTATGCAGTGCATTTTTCTCCAAAAATTCTGCAAGGTACTGGTTCATGGTTTGACTCATGGTCAAACAGGTTTGACTGCCCTCTAAAAATATTCAAACAATTTCTAAAAATTGTGAAATTTTTCAGAGGAGCCACATACCATCCCAAGAACTTAGGAAAAATATTTTCAAGAGATAATCGAAAGATTTGATAAGATTGTTTTTGAAGGATCAAGATTTGGATCAAAGACTTGTGACTTTGTATTCCCATAACTCTTGTACAAGAATTGTTTAGCACACACAGGAAATACACGATGTAAGAAAAAGTTTTAATTTTACACATTTTCTTACATTTGAAACACAAGTCTGAAACTTGGGATGTTACACATACAGACATAGAATGACTCCCTCGCCCCCACCATGGCGATAATACACACATCTGTCAGCTTCATTCACAATAAAGCCTGCAGATGTTAAAGTTCTATCGAACTTTTCATGCCACTGCTTAGATGCTTGTTTAAGACCATACAAAGATTTCAACAACTTGCACACCTTTCTTTCTTGACCATCTACTACAAATCCATCTGGCTGTTCCATGTAAATTTCCTCGTCCAACTCTCCATTTAGGAAAGCCGTCTTAACGTCCAACTGATGAATGAGAAGACCGTGTGAGGCAGCCAGAGATAGTAGTACTCGAATAGTGATCAATCTAGCCACAGGTGAGTAAGTATCAAAGAAATCTTCACCTTCCTTTTGGGTATAACCCTTGGCCACAAGCCGTGCCTTATACTTCTCGATAGTACCATCAGGCCTAAGCTTCTTTTTGAACACCCATTTACATCCTACAGGTTTTGATACGGGGGAGGCCCGATCTTCTCAGTGAGAAACCGTGGATAGTTGATGCGAAGTAGACGATGTCGCTAGCTGAACACTCGCGCCAATGCACGAACCCTCAACTCTTGAATACGCCCACAACACACGGGTAGTTGTTCGTCGCGAGACCACGAACGCATTTAACGCCAAGTCCCAATTCCCAATGGAGCGACGGCTTGACCCTAAGTTGCGAACAAACAATGGATCGCCTAATTCTCTCTCAAAGTCCTCGCATGAACTCGGTGTCGAAAGAACAAGCAATAGCTATGTTTCAATCTTATGCATAAACTGGTCTACCTCTATGGTGCGGCCATGGGGGTTTATATAGCCTCCCGCAAGCACAAAATTCGGATGAACGATGGCAAGTGCTATAGTAATCCGAGTCCGACAACGTTCATTGCTACAAGATCAGAGTCCGATTCTTGTTCACATGAACAAGAATCCGATTGAAAACGCCCTACTTTAATTTGGAAATTTAAACTAGTCTCCTCTCGGTTTCCCTTGTATTGTGAGCTTTCCTTCTCTTAGCTTGCTGAATTTGTTCGATGCACTTGATGCTTCTTTTATGCCAATGTAACCCTTGTTGCCATGTCACCATATGTCTTTCTTGATCGCCCGCATGAGCTAGGGTTTTATCCGAGAGCACGTTCCTCGTTGGCCACATGGGTTTCTTCTCCTTGTTGGCCGCATGTGTTTCTCCTCCATGAATTTGTTCCCGGCCTCCTCTCCTCCCTCTCGGTTCCAAAGTCTTTAAATTTTTCAAACTGAGAATGCACCAAGTATTGCTTTAGGTAGTAACCAATTCTCATTGGCAACAAAAGGAAATTCGTTAAGAAACAAATGCACTGTTGTTTGAGAAGTTTAGCTCCACTTCACGAATAACCTCATAAGTAGTAGGGATATCCTCATCATCCTCCTTTCTTCAAGAAAAGCCGTCCTCGGCTTTTGATAGCGTGAAGATGTGCTAGACAAATAATACAACGTATATGCATGGTATATATATTTATCATCCAAACTCCTTTAAACTTAGCACATGATGATTTCTTGAAAGTGTAATAAACAAAAAGAACAACGATATATCGTGGTATATGTATGCATCAATTGTTGTGACATTCTCGTTGTTGCGCACAAAATAATTAGGATCATAGCAGCCATAGGATGTATTTGATATATACATTGCGATACTTTCAGTCACATCATTCTCCCTCCCATGAGAAAAAATCGTCCTCGACTTTGGTAAGTACATGGACAAGATATAAGAGGGACCCACTAGATCAAGTTGTTCAAATATTGGAGAGAAAATTTTAGTTTCTTCCATGCTTCAACTCGACTACGTTGTTTACATGTATAGGAGAAACAAGTAGGCATCATATTGCGTTCTAAACAATAGACACTTGTATTAAAATCCATCTCAAAATGATCATGATATTTCTCAATAGATGGTTTGCGCAAAACATGCAAGTTTAAATCAGCAAGATTATCACAAGTAATGCATATTCGATAAACATAGAACTTGTCATCTACACCATAATCTCCAATCAAATTGAATGTATATGTGTAGGCATAAGTACTAACGAGTGATTTTAAACATGAAACTTTAGCAAGATTCTCAATCACACTAGATAGCTCTCTATGAACATCGAACATGATATAGTATAAAAGATCATCAAAAGATATTTTAGTAAGAACGTCCTATGGGTAATCAATTCCACATTATGTAAATTGAGCGTACAAATTTCGAACATGGAATATTCAAAGGAACACTAGAGATCGAACTCGACGTACCTCTTCTTGATGAGTATGCAATTCAACACCATTATCAATTACCTTTACCATCCTCCTCGGTTGTTATAGGTGTTGTAGATATCAAATCATCATCATGAAACCATTGGATCGCAAGCACTCTATCCCCACCGTGGTTATCTCCTCGTCTTTCACGTCCAACGGTCTTTGGTTGTTCAACTTTCAACTCATTTTCTTTAATATCAACTGCACAATGCACAATGTGAGAAACAACACTAGAAGTAGAAAATAAATCGTGAATTTCATAGTAACCTCACTTTGACTATCATCTACTTCTCTCTTTTCACATGTGATTGGTGCATCTTTCTCACACTCAATAGAGATGCTCTCAACCTCACATATGGTGGAATCACACAGCTCACTCTCTTTATCATTCTCACTCCCAATTTGGCTATGTGGCACTCATTCTCATATGGGTTTGGATACATCCCGTCCCCAAAGATTGTGGGTCACAATTGAGCAATTACCAACGGTCTCGAACATTGGTTGTTCAACTTTCAACTCATGAAGCAATGGGGAGATGCAACCTCACATATGGTGGAATCACCAGCTCACTCTCTTTACATTCTCACGGCTAAACTCATATGGGTTTGGACATCCCGTCCCCAAAGATTGTGGGTCGAAATTGAGCAATTACCCATCTTCATGAAGCAATGGGGCACACTACGAAACATGTACCGAAGGGAATGTCCCATGCTCGGTCGCCTTCACATGTGATATACTAACGGCATTTAAACCTTTTAGTGGACAAGTCAACTTGTCAAGTAGAGAACGCTTGTAGTGGCGGGTACAAAACGTGCGGAAATCTTTGCTTCATCTGCTCCCACGTGATGTCGGCAATTCATGGCGCTCCATACGCTTCTGAATAAACTGCTCCCACCAATGTGTGGCATAATCAGTAAGCCACTAGACGCAAGTAAGAGCTTCCTCTCATTGGTATAGTTGTGCATCCGAAATAGAGTATCAATTTCTAGCTCCCAAGTGAGATATTCTTGTACATCATGCGACCGAGAAAATATAGGGATAGAAAATTTGGGCTTATCGTGAAAATCCTTACGATGCACGTTTGGTTGATTGAACATGGCGTGTAGCTCCAAGAAGTTGTTGTTGATGTCCGTGCGTAGTTGCGTAACCTCCTCTCGAGGTTGTTCAATCCATCCGAACGGACCGAGCTCATCGCGCACACCATTATCACGATCATGAAGTTGCTTTTGTAGCGTCCCACACAACCGTGTATACTCCGTCCACGTGCCGGTGGATTCTCCCGATGACGACATGGATACAACTCACAAATAGCAAACGAAATTATATACGGGTTAGTAAAAAAACTTGCTCTCTACGCCGCAACTCAGTCACGAACACAAGACAAGCTTACGGTTCCAAAGTGAATCAAGGGCGACAAATCGACGATTGTGACGATGCGACCTTAACCCGTAATGTATGAGCGTAACCAAGAGCAAGGGAGTACACAAGCGGGTGTAGGTGGAGCTCGGACGGTATGTGTATATCCTATGCAATCGATATTCAAGGTATTGTAAAGCTAAGTAATGATCCAAGCTAGAGTATTTTGCCTATGTCTGATCCAAAAGGTTTAAGCGAAGTGTACGAACGCACAAACAAAGATAAATGTGACTTAATGCAAACAAAGGAATGAGCTAGTGAGAGACAAACTGAAATTGAGATGAAAACTAGCTCGTTTTTGCACCAAGTACTATGAGAGACGCTAGCCAATTGCAAAGATATCAATGTTAGGGCACAAGATTGCTCAAATAGATTAAATACACAATCTGAAATTGTGGACTAAGGTTTACTCTTCCCAATTTGGCAGCCCCTTTTGTTTGTTTTTTTTCAAAACGCATGAAAAAGCTCTTAGCCCTTCGGCTATTAAGCAAACCGAAAGGAAAAATTTGGTCTGGTATTTGCGGGTTTGATCTTTTTGTTTTTTTAATATCTTGTCAAGCCGTGGCTTTTTCTTGTAACCACTGCCTTTTCCTCTTTTCTTATTGCAATGGCGAAATAGGGTTTGCTCCTCTTGATTGCACAAGTCTCACAATTCAACAACGTGTAAATAAACCAAAGAACAACCCTAGTGCAATGTACAAAAGCTAGTCTCAAGGATGAAAGGATATAAGTGAAGCTCAAGAAACCCAAAGTGTTTGATTGGCTATCTCTTTTTGGGTGCTAATTGAGGAGTTCAATCAGACAATTTGGTACGGTTTATGTGAACACAACGATTAAGCAACGCAAAAGGAACACATGGATCAGCACTAAAAACAAAAACTCTAATGGATGAAAACTTAACTAAACGCACAAGAAATAACAGATTAAACTACGGTTTTGGTATTGCAATTTTCGGTTTATTGGGCGATAGGATAGAAAGCGAATCTAACTATGGGTAAAGAAATTCTTCCTAGAATCGATACCATATGATACGGGGAGGCCCGATCTTCTCGGTGAGAAACCGTGGATAGTTGATGGAAGTGAGGCGATGTCGCTAGTTTGAACACTCGCCTGCACGAACCCTCAACTCTTGGAATACGCCCACAACACACGGGTAGTTGTTCGTCGCGAGACCACGAGCGGCGAACGCCAAGTCCCAATTCCCAATGGAGCGTTGACCTAAGTTGCGAGAACAAACAATGGATCGCCTAATTCTCTCTCAAAGTCCTCGCATGAACTCGTGTCGAAAGAACAAGCAATAGCTATGTTTCAATCTTATGCATAAACTGGTCTACCTCTATGGTGCGGCCATGGGGGTTTATATAGCCTCCCACGCAAGCACAAAATTCGGATGAACGATTGCTATAGTAATCCGAGTCCGACAATCGCTTCATTGCTACAAGATGTCGAGTCCGATTCTTGTTCACATGAACAAATCCGATTCAAAAACGCCCTACTTTAATTTGGAAATTTAAACTAGTCTCCTCTCGGTTTCCCTTGTATTGTGAGCTTTCCTTCTCTTAGCTTGTGCGAATTTGTTCGATGCACTTGATGCTTCTTTTTATGCCAATGTAACCCTTGTTGCCATGTCACCATATGTCTTTCTTGATTGCCGCATGAGCTAGGGTTTTATCAAGAGCACGTTCCTCTCGGACATGGGTTTCTTCTCCTTGTTGGCCGCATGTGTTTCTCCTCCATGAATTTGTTCTACTGAAAGTCTTTAAATTTTTCAAACTGAGAATGCACCAAGTATTGCTTTAGGTAGTAACCAATTCTCATTGGCAACAAAAGGAAATTCGTTAAGAAACAAATGCACCTGTTGTTTGAGAAGTTTAGCTCCAGCTTCACGAATAACCTCATAAGTAGTAGGGATATCCTCATCAGGTTTACAACCATAAAGACGCTCAGTGATCTCCCAAGTTCCATTAGAGATAATGGAATCCATTTCACTACGGACTGCTTCCTTCCAGTATTCAGCATCTGGAGAAGCATATGCTTCAGAAATGGTACTTGGAGTATCATCCACAAGGTACACAATGAAATCAGGACCAAAAGACTTTGCAGTCCTTTGTCTTTTACTCTTTCTCAGAATTTCATTGTCTTCCTTCTCAGGAATTTGCTCAGGGGTTTGCTCAAAATATTCCATTGGAATGGCAGGTTCAGGAGTTGTATCAGGCTCCTGACTTAATGAAATAGGCATATCTTTCATCGAAAAAATATCCTCAAAGAATGTAGCATCTCTGGACTCCATAATTGTACCGACATGCACGTCAGGTACTCCAGATTTCACCACTAGAAATCTATATCCAACGCTATGATGAGCATAGCCTAGAAAAACGCAATCCACGGTTTTTGGTCCAAGCTTACGCTTTTTGGAAATTGGCACATTGACTTTCACCAAACAACCCCAAGTGCGCAAGTATGAAAGTAATAGTCTTTTCTTCTCCTATTGTTCATATGGGGTTATCTCTTTATTCTTTGTGGGAACCCTGTTTAGGACATGACATGAAGTCAATATAGCCTCCCCCCACCATACTTTGGAAAGACCCGCTGTTTCTAACATGGCATTAACCAAATCAGTTAGAGTACGGTTCTTTCTTTCAGCAACCCCGTTTGACTGGGGTGAATAGGGAGGCGTCCTCTCATGGATTATACCATGTTCCTCACAGAATAAATTGAACTCATTAGAAAAGTACTCGCCATACGATCAGACCTAACCCTTTTGATTTTCTTTTCAAGTTGGTTCTCAGCTTCTGCTTTATAGATTTAAAGTAGTGAAGAGCTTCATCTTTAGTTTTTAAAAGATACACATAACCAGAACCTAGTGGAGTCATCAATCAAAGTCATGAAATATCTATTACCACCTTTTGTCAACACACCATTCATCTCACACAGATATGAATGTATGAGTTCTAATGGTGCCAAGTTTCTTACTTCCGCAGCCTTATAAGGCTTACGAGGCTGCTTTGATTGCATACAAACTTGGCATTTAGAACCTTTGGCAAGGGTGATTTTCGGGATTAACTCTAAACTGGCTAACCGTGTCATGCAACCAAAATTTATGTGACAAAGTCGTGAATGCCAAATAGTAGTCTCATTACCACTGAAAACATGGTTCACAACATTATTACATAAATCTGAAAGAGATAGGCGGAACAAGCCTCCGCACACATAGCCTTTACCAACAAATTGTCCACACTTGGACATTACAAATTTATTGGACTCAAATACCAGTCTAAAGCCATCTCTACACAGAAGAGATCCGCTCACGAGATTCTTATTTATAGATGGTACATGACGCACGTTCTTCAGTTGCACAATCTTTCCCAAAGTAAACTTTAGATCGACCGTGCCAACACCATGAACAGTGGCATGTGACCCGTTCCCCATTAGAACGGCTGAATCCCGAGTGACCTGGTAAGAAGAGAACAATGAAATATCAGCACACACATGTATATTAGCACCAGTGTCTATCCACCAATCGGTAGATTGACATACGGAAAGAACGATGAGGTAAATTACCATACCACGATGTTCCGTCTCGATGAGTACCAACAACAACATTAGCAGACTTAGAATTCTGCCCTTGCTGATTCTTCCCACCCTTGCGTTGACGGCAATCCTTGGCCCAATGACCAGGTTCACCACACACAAAGCAAAGGCTATCCTTTGTGTTCTTCTTCTTCTTCTTGAAGCTAGTTGTTTGTGTGGTCTTGTTCTTGCCTTTGAACTTTTGAGCTTGGCCATTCTTCTGTACCACATTGGCACTAGAATGTCCCTCATTACCTCTAATGTGTGTATCTTTTGCCCTCGCCTTCTCTTCAACATCAAGAGACCCAATGAGATTTTCGACAGAAAACTCTTGTCTCTTGTGTTTCAGAGAAGTAACAAAATTCCTCCAAGAAGGAGGAAGCTTGGCAATAATGCCTCCCGCGACAAACTTGTCCGGTAAAACACATTTGAAGTGCTCTAGTTCTTTGGCCATGGATTGTATCTCATGAGCTGCTCAACTACTGAGCAGTATCAACCATTCTATAGTCATGGTATTGCTCCATGAGATACAATTCACTTTGCTGCATCAAAACCCCAAACTTGGCCTCGAGTGCATCCCACATCTCTTTCCCAGTTTTGATCACCATGTATGCATCAACTAACTTCTCACCAAGAACGCTAATCACGACACCTTTAAAAAGGTTATCAGCAGCCTCGAACGCTTGCTCCTGTTCAGGAGTAAGTGTTCCTTCAGGCTTGCCACTTGCCACATGAAAAACGTTCATGGCAGTTAGCCAAAGCACCATCTTGGTGCGCCACCTCTTGTAGTTCGCACCGTCGAATTCAGAGAGTTTTAGCGCAGCGGCAAAACCAGTTGACGAAAAATACCTATTATAAGGTTTTTGGATTGTTAAAAGTATGAGTATTTTTCGAATTACTTTAATCCAGAAATATGATAGATAAATCATGAGAATTACTCTAGTCATTTTCACAAAGTAAATGAACAAGAACACTATAGACATACTAAGATCCAGAAGGACATAAACTAGTATACCTATCTCAGTGTTCAAGTTAACAACAGATAAGAAAACTAACAAACAAATATGTGTAAGATAGACATACGGATCCGAAGAGAAGGAGTAGCGGCGCGAGAGGAGTTCGAGATCCGATGCGCGGCGGAGTCTTGTCGTTCGTCATGGCGTAGTGGTAGTAGTCGTGCAGTTGATGTAGACGTAGCAGAGAATCGAATAAAGTAGAAGAAGCGAGTAGTCGCGCGAACGCTCCCCAAAAACCTTATTCGTCGTCGCTCGTGCAAGCCTTCGACGACGAGGGTTCCGGAGGCCTGCTCTCCCAGTGTAGCCGTACACGCGCCTTACCGGAATGGAGATCGCTAGAGACAGCAACAAAACCCAGTGGTATACTATTGTCTTTCGTGGAGAGTACTAGAGAGACAGAAGAAAAATTGCTCTGTTCCATATAATGGCAAAAACCCAGAGACCAGAAACGGTCGTCATTACTCACTAGTAACCGCAGCCATTACTGCTGGCGATTTCTGAAACAGAGCATGTTCTACTTAACTGAACCGTTACTACCAGTCGTTTGTTAATGCCATTAACCGCGAGTCAGTGTGTTTCGATTTTTGAATAGATAAAGAAAAATGCGCACGAACCCGACACGCCTGCGTACGCGCGCACACGCACGCACGCACTCACGGCACGGCACGGCGAGGCGAGGCGAGTGAGCGAGCGAGCGCGCGCGTGTATTGGCTCTCTCCAATTCCATAAGGGGGCTACCACATTCCACCTTTTAAAGTGGTGTAACTCCCATTCAACTCTCCATATGGGACTAAATAGTTTTAGCATATGCATATAGGCATTTGGGATTTTTCAGGAATTAATTAGAATTAAACATGGACTCAGCCCGTATTAATTCCAACAAAAGATTCTCCATCATCAATTTTGTTTCTCTTTATGTCGTAAATAATTGATCAAAACATACCTGTACTATGTTTTTCTCAAATATCCTACTTTAAATGTGGCATTTTAACACACGGACTTTCAAATTTGCGTACTTGTGCTTAGATTTCACAAATATCGATTGGTAAAAAGAACTAAGTGTTCTGAAGTATAAAAGTATGGGAGCTGTTAGGGTCGGACGTACGAGTAGAAACTTCCATCCGTACGCCCAGTGACCTGCTCGCCTCTCTTAGCTGCATGCATGCATGCCGTCTCCACCCGAACCCCCTCCACCCGCTCTCAGCATGCATGCACGCGCGTGACGCCTTCATTCCTTATCTCCCCCGCCGACTGTCCTGTGCGCTATGGTACCATCCGTTCAATATTCAAACAATCATGTATCTTGTTTCTTAACTAATCATTTGCCTCCCATGGGTTATCAGAAATATCATATATTGTCAACATGTATATAGTATGGGTGATACTAGCAATATTTTTTTACAGATACAATATTTTTTTTACGGATGCAACACTTGCAATATCCCCAGACAACAATTGCAATATCCTACGACAATGGTTGCAACATCCCTGGACAATGGTTGCAACATCCTCGAACAATGGTTTCAACATTCCTGGACAACAGTTGCAACATTATAAGACAAATGGTTGCAACATCTCCGGACAACAGTTGCAATATCCTAAGACAATGGTTGCAACATCCCCAGACAACTGTTGCAACATCGTAGGATAACGGTTGCAACATCCTCGAACAACGGTTGCAACACCGCCGGACAATGGTTGCAACATCATAGGAAAATGGTTGCAACATCCTCGGACAACAGTTGCAACATATCCGGACAACGGTTGCAACATCTCCGAACAACAGTTGCAACATCACTGAACAATGGTTGCAACATCACAAATCGGACGTCCGGGTGCTAGTATCACCCGGATAATGCTCATGCACATACGTCCGAAGCGAGCCAGTACATCGGACACGGTTGCAACATCATCATACAACGGTTACAACATACTAGGATAAAGGTTGCAACATTATGAAGGATGGTATGGATACCAATTTGTCAAATCGCAATTTATTAACGCATTGCACCCATTCTAAAAAAATTGCTTGTATTTTTCTTGGTATATTGACTAATTGACAACCTTTCTTTCGATGGTATGGATGTATACATGCAGGAGGAGGAGCATGAAGCGACACTAATTAATACGTGGGGGCCGGGTTGGGTGGCAGATTTATGGACGCATGGAGATGGATGTACAGATGCATACATACAGTACACGGTGGAAATAGAATACTCGAGTGGGAAAAGTAGACACCGACGGCTCGGGAAATCATCTGGCTCGTCGCTGCATGCTTAAAAGTGAAACCGTCCGTTCACAACGGACGTACGTGTATTATGATTACCCTAAAAGTATTTATTGCAAATTAGTAATTTTCAAACTACATGTACCTCTGGTGCAATTTTCTCAAATTGATACTGCACCTATAATCTCAGCGATCATAATGAAATATCTTAATACTAATGTAAAAAATGATGGACGAATTTGTGTAGTTTGCAAGCCAGAACGTATGCTCATCAACAGCAATTGTTGAATCATCTATCGAGGGGAACCAGCAGCGCTAAAAAAATGGAAGAATCGTCCACAAGTTTTTCCTTTCGCACCGTTGGGCGTTGGATGCCCAGCACAAGCAACGGCGGGGATCCCGGCCCAATCCACGGTAGAGAACCCACGTGGGAACAATCCCTGGTCCAAGTCGCTGGCACGTTTCGATGTCCACAGGGACATCGATTTCCAGGCCCACTCCTCGCCTATCCACGGGGACAGGGAAAAATCAAGAGGGCTGGAAAATTTCCCTGCGCGACGCGCTCGATCCCTCTCGCGGCGCCGCTTTCTCCGCGCCGTCCGTCCCTCTAGCGACGTCGCCTCCTTCGCCGCGCGTGTCAAGTCCTCCGCAGTAGCCCATTTCCGAGGAACTGCAGCAGCAGCGTGAGGCGCTCGACGCGGACAGCTACGATGAGACGGACACGGCGTTGAAGAGCCCTTGCAGAAACGTCGAGTCCCACCTACGTCGTCTGCTCCGTGCTTCTTGCCGAACAATCTCCTAACTGATCGATGGCGCAGGCGTGGGGCGGCGGAGCTTAATCGGAGGCGGTATGGGGGAGACAATGGCACTCCACCATCGTCCTGGCCGCCGGGCACAACAATTCCGTGCAGCCCTCTTAATTTCCCCGTATCCCTATCTCCCAAATGACCACGGGGATTATTTCGCCATGGGATCCTAATGACAACAATTATCTCGGCCGGTACGTATTTCCCTGGGAATGTCTTGTACAGGCAAACAAGGTCTTAGTTCATTTCAATTAGAGGAGTGAAAAATGGGTCGGAGAAGAATTTGATCTGTTTCCTGTAAAATTCTTATCTTCGAAATGGACCTAACCGTTCGAGAAAATTTGCCAATCAGCCAACTGCATGCGTGACAAGAATAAGCAGATCGAGGCCACGACGCATTACAGACCTCAGCCGGGCACGCCATGGAAGATCCAGACCCTTATCCTCCCACGAAGACACTGACGTCCAGCAGTGACAACTCAATGCTACAGTGCCCCCCACAGCGAGTCACTCCCTGCCATTCTCACCCCAACTCCTTTCTGTCTCCCTGTTGGAGTTCAGCCTGCCTCCAAGCAACCAAGGTCTCTTCTCTCTCTCCACCCTGCAGCACTGCACCAAACAATGTGCCCTTGCTCATGCAGGAAAAATTAAACTCACTTTTGCAGGCTTCTTCCTTTTGGAAGGCAGTCCAGGAAGAATGGAGAGAGGGAGAGAGAGTGAATGCTGCATTTGTTGTAGATGAGGGAAATAATTATCAAATCAAGAAAAGGGAAAGAAGGACAAGTGGTGGTGATTAGGGGTATACAGGTGGATATTGTTTTTGAAAACGGATTGGATACAGATGGATATTGCTTTTTTCATATTCTAATTCATATTTTTACTCGGGTTTGGAGTCGGATTCTGATACTCCGGAAATAGATGCAAATGCGGACTTTTTGGGATAATGGCACGGAGCGGATGCAAATCGGATTCAAATCGGCCACAGATAAATTGATAGATAGTGTATACATAAAAAAAGATATAACTTCACCAACAAAAGTGTCAAATTATACTACTTATTAGAGAATTATTTATCCTACTTAACAACATAAATATAATTATATATAAATTCATATTATATATTAGTCAATGACTAGAGCACCGTAGAGGATATTAAAGAATATTGATGTTTATCGAATATCTATTTTATTTATTTATCGGATATCCTATAAAATACAGATGCGGATATTGTTCTTTCCGTATCCTAACCCATATTTCATAATATTTTTCAGATACGGATACGGATAACATCAGATGCGGATTAGGGTTGAAAAATAATACCTTGGACGAATGAATACGACGTCGGACGGAGGAGAATTATCGACCTCATTTTCAACCCTAGTGGCGAGGAAAACAGCAGCACAAGATGAGAGATGGGACCCCATATTCTGTCTTGATATCTCACAAGGTAAGCTTGGAAAGCCATGGGGCCCAAACACAAGCAGCAGCCATGTCGAGCTTGCTCACGAGCTCTGATTGAGCAACACAGAATCACATGAAATCACATGGGCTACCGCTAGCAGCTGATGCGCATCATGCAAAGGAACGGTATGGGCTGGACGTCGAACATTCAAATACCTAATAGGTATGTACTGCTGGGTACAGTTATGCTCTTTCTTGGATTTATCCGAGTGAATTTGAAATGTTGTTTCACAATATATACGTTCTCGTTTGTAACGAAATCCTAAAGAGTGGAATGTGTCTTTTCCTGCAAAGTGCCCGTGTGTTCTAAACGGGACCTAGCTGGTTCCACTTTTTCGAGCTAAGTTTATCATGCTTTTCCATGCATCCAATATAATTAATCCTCCCTCTGATTGCAACATACTATACGTATTCTATGTGAATGCTTTCTAATATACTACCTTCGTTCTTTTTACTTGTCGTTTTAGACATTGAGGCTGTCTTCAATACATACATTTGATCATTACTTTTTTCTACTTATATATTAGTGAAAAATATTAAAAATGCAGCGATATTGAAGTAGTTATAATGAAAATCTAGTAATATCATTTCGACATGACAAATCTAAATAATTTTGTGTATATTAGGGCTGTTTGGGACCGCTCTGCTCTAGTTTTTCTAGCTCCGCTCTACCAACTCCACCATGGATCAGCTCCACTGTGGAGTTTCGGAGCAGTGGTCTGTTGGCACGTGACCTAGCTCTAACTCCGGGAACATGAGGTTTCTCCGAGAAAGGTCTAATATGCCCTGAATGATGTTTGGTGTATGTTTTGATGTATGTGGAGCATCTGTAACTGAATAATTTTTTTACCTATTCAAATATGATGTAAAATATTATAATCGCATTTAATTTATTGGAGAAAACCAAAAAACAAATATTCTGTTAATTTGATGTATGTGGCGATTTAGGCGATTTTATTGTGGTACCGGGACCCACGCGTCGATGTCCGTGTCTTGCGCCCGCGCGTGTCGGCAATTGATTTGCACGCGGAATGTTTGTCGGAATTGCTTTAATTGTGTACAAATCCTTTATTTTTTGTGCACTGCTAATTAGATTAAACTTTGAAATATTATAAGTAAAGCATTAGAACTCATTTTTGCAAATAATTGTCCATAATTCGAATACAAATAATTGTCCATAGATAACTAATGATAGATAATTAACAAAGTCCATCATTCGAATAGAAATAATTGTCCATAGATAACTAGATAGTAGGGGCCAATACATAATTCTAGTTCCAAGCTAGAGAAAGAGCGGTGGCCAACTCATCACGGAATACATCCATAGTAGGAGCATTCGGTTCTGTAGTAGACCCATTTGATCTAGCTACATATTTGTGATACCTTTCAGGAATCGTTGGAACAAAATTTGGATCACGGTCGAACGGAGCGAAGTCCAAGTCTTCACCGCCATGCTCACGAATGAAGTTGTGAAGGACCATAGTAGCGACAACAATCATTTTTTGCTTGAACATCGGGTAGGGCGGCATTTTATAGAGAATTTGCCATTTCATTTTTAGCACTCCAAATGATCGCTCAATAACATTGCGGATGGATGAGTGAACACGATTGAACCTTTCTTTTGGAGTCTTTGGTTCCATTGCTCTATGCCACTCCGGCATATGATACCTCTCACCTTTATAAGGACAGAGGTATCCTGGACGATTAGGATATCCCGCATAGACAACATAATACTTGCCTATAATTTAGGAAAAAAAATCAGCTCACATTTGTAATATTTGATCAAACAATAATTTACGAAAAAATATCAGTTCACATTTGTAATACCTTTTGGAGGGTGTGGAAAAAAGCTTTCATCCACTCTTATTCGTTATACAGGATACTAGTATCATGCATAGATCCCGTTGTCCGTCGACACATAAGTAAACCTCATATCAAAGTCACAAATTGCTAGAACATTTTGAGTAGGTATACCAGACTTTCCAATATATCTTACTTGATCATCAGGTGGCAAGGAAACTCGAATATGAGTACCATCTAGAGCACCGATGCAATCTTTGAAATGTGGGTATGCTCTACGGTCATCTCTTATCCTTCTATGAACAGTTGGGAAATTGGGGTTCTTTGATCTAATAAAATCTTTAGACATTTCCATCAAAGCATTGAGTACCTCATCAAATTTCCTATGAACAGTTTCACCCGAGTGCTTGAACCGGTTTTGTGCTTTTCTATTAGATTCATTTCCAGCACATACAAATAAGAACACTGCCAACATCTCCTGAGTGTTCATATGTAACGATGGTTTCAGACCATACCTTCCAACCAATAAATCATGAAGGTCGTAGAACATTTCTGTGCTCATCCGAAGCTGCGAATGACACTCACCAAGTGTGTTCAATGTCTCTAGCAACCAGCCCATACCACTAAGGTTTGAAGTCCTAGGTGGATTTTTGTTAAAATATAAATCAACATAAGGTGCAGCAAGTTTAGCACCACCCATTGCAAGATTCCAAAATGCCATGCTCTCACTGTCAGAGTCGCTTTGGTCACTACCAGTTTCGTCACTCTGCACACACAGAGAAAAAAAGGACATACATGTTGCCAATCAGAGACAAAAAAAACAACACAGACAGAAAAAAAAAGGACATGCAGTTTGCCAAATAGCAATACATAGACAAATCATGGTTCAAATAGCAATACATAGGTCCATGTTCACAAATAATAGCATGCAGGTTGCCAAATTATTTTTGAAAATAGCATACAAGTTCAGATTGCTAAACTGAACTTTAATAAAAAAAAATCTAGCTTCCATATTTGTCATTGTGCCTCTTCCTAAGCCAATTGAGTCTAATTTCTCTAGTAGGAAGGGTCATGAACATTTCTCTATAATCCTTCTTCACAAACAGCTGGGTGGCAATGTCATGCTCATCTGAACCGTACTCACTTTCCACAGTCCACAACATGCTCCATTACTTCCCTGATGGTGACTCCTTCTTGCTTCTTTGCTGTAAAGGAACTTGAACAATCAGATATCTTCGAAATTGCTTCATGAATTAGTAGTGCTGTGCTTGACTTTGCCTTTTTCCTATCAACAGCGGCAACACGAGGCTTTTTATTTGGAGGCGCACTTGGGTGACCTCTGGACCTCCTCATCCCCTCATTGTTGGCATAAAATGGGTGACCTCCTGGACCTCCTCTCCCCTCCATATTCACTGCTCTACGTCAAAGGTTGTTCTTGAGTGCTAGGGATAATAGGATTGTCACTCAAAGGGTTCCAATGATCTGCTTCCTCATTTGTAATATTTCTAAACATTTCCTAAGTAAATCCTCATTTTGGAGAGGCTTTTTCCTAAACTTGCCACATCTGGAATGTCCTATACAATAAAAACACAAACATCGAGTACATATATATATCGATTACAAGATACAAAATTATTGACAATCGACAACACTCACATTTCTTGCCTTCTTCCACCACTCGGCCTCCATGTCAATTGTTTTGTCGCATTGTTCCAACCAGTACCTGTTTGCCTCCTCTTCAACTTTAGCCAAATGGTCCAATCAGCCTTTAATTTATCCCACTTGTTCTTTATTTGAGTCTTTGATAATGAGATACCGGTCAATTGTAAAAACCTATCTGAGACCTCAGTATAACCTACAGAGTTCAAATGAGTATTTGGGCGATTGCCTCTACTAACTTGTTCAGCCATCAACTCACAGGCTAAAGTCACATGTGCATCGGTCCATTCCATTTGATCACCCTGACCATGATATTGCAATAGTATGTTCAAGACAATCTATTAAATTTATGCAAGCACTATGTCGCACAGGTACAATTTATTCAAGGCATCATGAAGCTCATATTGAAATTTTATAGGAAGGAGCAATACCTGTTCATCTTTCTTCTTCGCTGGTGCTGCGGCGTTTAGTGGAAGCGGACCCGATGAGGGCGTTGGCGGCGGAACCACCCCATGGCCGGCCGTTGCTTGGGTCCTGGCAGCTTGGGCGGCTGTTGGGTGGCCGTCCGTGGCCATCGTGTGTGGGGCGGCCGGCCCTGTTTGGCCAGCAGCCGACACGGCGCGGCCAGTAGCCGGCCCAGCGTGGACGGGGGCGGCCGGCGGAGCCACCTGAGGAGGCCTCGGCAGCCCCACTCTTGGCGCCGGCGAGCTGCCAAGGCTAACGGCGGTGGCAGCAGTAGCGTCTTGCTCAGTTGGGGAAGAAAGAAAGGAGGAGATTTGGGGGCCAGAAAATAGGTCATCCGGTAGAGGATCGCTCGATCTATCACCTTCGTCCATCACCTCGTTGGAGTGCTCGCCGTGGCAGCCGGAATCAGAGGCGGCGCGAGCTAGGGTTGGGGAGGAAGAAGCGCCGTGGGAAGGGCGGCTCGGGCGCGTGAAAGGTCGGGGTCGGGTGGGAGACGGAAACAAAAGAACGAATCGTTACCTTGTGTAATCAGTGGCAGTGGTGGGTAATTACCCCCCAACTCCACGAGGAGATACAAAATGTTGGTTTCTGAAGTACCCCTTGAGGAGCTCCCTGGAAAAACGTGGAGTTGGCCCAAAACTCCACCTTTTTCTTGGAGTAGAGTTTCTGGAGCTGGACCTGTTTGGCAGGCAAGTTTAAGAGCGAAGCTGCAAAAGTTGGAGCAGAGCAGTCCCAAACAGGCCCTTAGTGACCAAAATATTAAAAGGTTGACTGTATGTATTCTAGAACCACATCTAAAAAAACGGAGAGAGTGCCAAGTATGTTAAATAGGGTTAATTTAGGTCCTTTTAGCATGCATCATAATATTTTGAAGGGCACCCCATTTCAGTCCTGACATATAAACCATAAAAGATCACCATGTACACGAGCCTCGCAGAACGCATGCACCAAGGTTAGCAAAGGGGTGTGTCGGTCCGTCAGTAGTAGCAGTAATTAGCCCCGTTCGTGTTTACAGCCAGGAGTTGCAAGCTGCAACTGCTCAGACCTTTAATGCATGCTCTCTCTCTCTCTCTCTCAGCTCGGCAAGCTTTCTCCATCCTTCGGAAAAGTGATACTCTCCTTCATGTCAATTGTCATATGGGCGCGCTTACACCAGCAAAGTAGAGTATATTTTAAACCAAATAGCAACGCTAGTCTTCATGCGAAGGAAATAGCATTTCAATCTCGTAAAACCACCGCGAAAGTTGATGTGCTGCACAAAATTGTCGCTGAAAGCCACATGCTGCGAAACTGAAACCGCGGAAAGCTGCCTGCCATTGCGTGGTAGGGTGCCGTTTCGTTCGCACTAAGACTAGTTTTGTTATTTTATTTCACAAAAGGCTATTTCGGCCGAAGACTCAACTATATTTATGGCCGAAGGGGGAGAGAGATCTGCATCTGCATGCCATGAAGATTTTGTTTTCTTCGATGGTGCGGTTATCAGCTAGCAAGCAGCAGGACGAACAGTCACTAACAGCTGTAAGCAAGTGAATTTTTATCTGAGATAGTGCATCGATGATTTTTTTTCTCTAAATAAACTATATTTTTAATAATTTTACAAAAATAACCCATGTTTTTTTAACAAAAAAAAATCCAGTCACAGGTCCACCAAGCGACTAGGCTGAGTTGCACGATGGGCCAGTGGCGGGACCCGGATTAACACATCTGAAACCCTATGTGTATTTTGAACTAGTCCTATGATCAGTAGCTAGGTCGCACAGTGAAACATCAATGAAATATCATCCATTCAACGATTTAACTAAAAAGGTAATAAAAGAATAGTAAATAATAATAACTAGAGCTTATGATCAACATTTACTTAACTTGCCACGTAGGGCTTAATAAACAATTGAAATACTTGTAGCGGAATGGAAACTTGGGTGACCATTCGACATGCCCACAGGCAATTGAGTGGAGAGCGCATCCTAGTTTGCAAAGTCTTCAAAGAACTCATATTCGTAGAACTCTTAGGTAGCTTGACCTTCTTCAACTGAACAGTAAAGTTTAAAGTCATGAGTACATAAAGTACTCAGCAAGTCGTAGGGAACAATATGCAATTAATATTCATGCAAGGCTTAATCAAAAGAATAGCCATATGGTTCTTTTTGCAGAAAGTAAGTATTGACAATAAATACAATAAGTAGATTGTAAAGCGAAATTGAAAAGATAATAAATAAATAGAGTAAATAATTGTTTTGAAACAACCAGTAAATCTCCTATTCAATTCCCAACCAAACCAAACCAACAAGTGAACATCCCATCTACCAAGCGAACATCCCACTCATAGAGTGAACATCCCATTCACCTCCCAACTATTTTTTTTAATAAAAACTCTACCTCTTGTGTGAAATCCTCGAGCATTGTCCATAACCGGGGCACAACTATTTAAATAGTTTTAACTTTGCAGAGGTTGTACAGCTTTACCTACAAGAGATAAATCAACTTATAATGTTTGTTCACACATTTTCATAGGTGCAAAACTAAGTGATTATCACATGACCTTTACAAAGCTCATTCTCAACCCAGTTCCGCCCAATAAGGTTTCAACATTGAATGTCATCATGACCAGACAAGACCCCCTCTAGCACCGTTGTGAGTATCCATCCTGGAGCTCACGCCACCAAAAACAGAACTAGAGTTGAGACATTACTAATTAATTAGCCAGGTCCATCCCATACTAGACATGTGATTGTACGATATGACTTAGTTCAATGGTGCACAAGATTAAGTCATTAACAATTCACCCAAGCGAGACTACCTCATCCCAAAAGTGCCAACTGCGCCCCCTTTACTACATGATCACTCGCCTGAAAGTAAAACCATTTTGTTTAACCAAACCAATAACAATCCCTGCTATGGCACACAAATTTATAGTAGCGACATCACACCATAACTTGTACAACAGTAGTATCACACCACAGTTGCACAACAGTGACATCGTGCACAATTCCATATACCGTTAGGTCAAATTAATATTATTGATCATGTGACATGAGCCTATCGCAACTAAGCATGACTAAGCATCTTTACGATAACTCATGTTGGTGATACAAATATGTCTAACTAGTAATGACTATACTATGGTAACAAAGGATTCATGGTATTCAAATAATCAATAGTGACATAATAACAAATAGGTGATTAACTACTCCCCAAAAGCACTTGATACAAAGGTAGCATGCAATATGAAATAAAATAATATACTTTTGAAAACATAGGTTCAATATGATCAATAACTATGACTTTTCTTGGCCTTGCTTAGTTACCACACTTTGATCTTCAAACCTTGCTCTTGCTCCTGCTCCTTGAAAAAGGTTGTCTAAATGAGAGTGACAAAGAACGAAACACAAATAAATAAAAAATTCAAAAACAAAAAAAAAACCAACTCCAAAAGAAAGAGCTCAATTTTAGATGAATTTAGGAATTTGAACAGGCTAAATCGAGTTTAGACGAAGCAGAATGGGCTCACAGAAGATTTGCGAGAAAATGAAATTGCTGGAAAAGAGAGAGAAAAGAATATTCTAGAGAATATTCCTTCGACGGTGGCTAGAGGCAAAGAAGATGGCGCGGCTACGATGACACACTACAATGGTAGATAGGTGAAATTGAGGTGGGGAAAAGCTTGAGGAAGGTTCGGAACGCAATGTGACGCGCTCGGGATGGCAAAGCACTCACTGGAGAGGGAGATCGGGACGATGTTGTCACAGCTGGAGTTGAAGAAGAAGGAGGCGGGGCAGAGTTGATGATGGCGAGGGCACGGGCGGAGACTCAATGTCAGTGATGAAACTAGTGATGAAGACTTGCGGCGGCCGACTGCTTTTTGACGTCGATTCGATGAGATGACGGCGAAATCGGAGGGGTGAGCTAGGGTTCCGAGGGAGGAGAGCGAGGTAGAGCTTTTGATGCGGGTGATGATGCTTATAAAGGCTTGTGTGGTGCAGTTTGTGTCGGGGACAATGACGACAGCATGTGGGACGTGGAGACTGAGTCCCATTCGAAGACGATGGTAGCCGAAGGAGGCTAACGTGTGGGTCCCAACGGTAGCGACTGCGGCTCGGGTTGTTGCGGGAAAGGAAGTGGGCCAAGTGACTAGGCTAGGAGGAAAAAGAAACATGGGCTAAGGAACAAGAAATCGACTCGAGAGAATTTTCTGGAAAATAAATGATTTAGGATTTTATGAAAAGAGATTAAATAAAACAGAGCTCAAAGGAACAACAAATAGACTCGAAAATTTCGAAGAAAATTACAGAAAATACTATGGAACAAAAGGAACCCAAATAAAATGATTTTAAAATTTAATTGAAGTTTGGTTTATTCACATTAAATGATTTTAATTTATGAAAATTCCATTTAAGCTTTAACTTAAACAAGGAAATTCAAATGATTATTTTTGTTTTGAAAGGCTTCAAAAGACTCCAAATTTGGGATGTTATAGCAAGCAACTAGCTGATGTGGGAGGGCTGGCCGTGTGATGGAACTGCGACTGAGCCCTTGGTTTGCAATGTGTCTCAGTAGCGCTCTGGTTGCGTGACTAAGGCCCGTGTCGTGCACAGTCGCCGATCTAGAACGCGACTATGACCAATCGCCGATCAGGCCAGCGACGGAGCATAATCACGTTCCCAACCACCGATAGAAGGCTAATTTTTTAAAATAATTTAAATAAACTTAGTTTTAATTTTACAAAATTAAATGGTTGTAAGAGTTGTAAAAAATCTGGAGTTTATTGGTTATAATTGTTTGTAAATAAATCATGTGTTAATCATTTTACATGGACAAACCCCTTTTAAGTTTTTACACAAAGAACTTAAAATCTGGCGAAATATTTTGTGAGCTTCTGTTCGAGAGAGATGATAATGGAGAGACGAAGATGATATTGCAAGCCCGGGTGCGTGTGGCGGCCGAGAATGGCAAGGAGGCACTACATTGGTGCAAGGGTGCTAGTGTTCCCCTAGGCGACCGCCTCGGCCGCCTAGGCGCTGGGCGCGGGGCAACCGCCACGACATGGCCTCAATCGGGCCCCTAGGCGCTTGGCCCGCCTAGGAGGTCAACGCCGGTCGGCGGACCAGCGGGCGAGGCGGGCAAGCGCGATAACGGTGGCGGTCGGTCTTGCGCAAGGTTGTGCGAGCGTGGCCGGTAGGGTCGGCGGGCTGGGCGCACGTGGGAGAAAAAGAAAAGGTAAGTGAAGACCGAAGAGGACACACCCGTGGCGCCGCCGCCTCCCGGGATCCTCGTCATGCGCCACCTCCCCGGATCCCTGTCACGCGCCGCCGCCTTCCCGAGTCCCCTTCGTGCGCCGCCCTCTCCCCATCGCGTGCCGCCTCTAGGCCGGGCTCCCCGTGGCCGCACCTTGTCCCGTCGTCTCCCAGGTCGAGGGGATGGGAGAGGGGAGAGAAGGATATGAGGAGGCGGTGACGGAATGGGAGAGCGGAGAGGAAGAGAGAGAGAGAGAGAGAGAGAGAGAGAGAGGAAGCGAAGCAGAGGGAGGCGGCGACGGGATTGGGAGAGCGACTAGGAGACCTAGAAATGCAACGCACTTGGGCTGATGGGCCGGCTGGGCCAGTTAAGTCCTTTCTTTTCCTCTCAGTCGTTTTTCTTTGCCTTTCCTTCTAATTTTTTTCTCCCCCGACTACTCCTTCTCGTTTGATATGCCGATTGCTACAGCTGCAGCTGCTCTGTTCCGACACCTAGGCGACGCCTAGAGGGCGCCTAGGCAGCCTAGGCGCTAGTCGGCTACCCTCCGTCCGCCTTCCGCCTAGCGCCTAGGTGAACACTGAGGGGCGCTAGCAGCCCAAACCCGAGGGCATGACAGCTGTGCGGCACACGACGGCCCAACCGAAGGTGAGGCCGGTGCGGTACATGGCCGGCATTGGCACACCGCATGTGTCGACACAAAGACAAAGAGGCAGCCGAAGCTGTGCATGTGGCGGCGCATGCGCGCATGTAGTCGGTAGGCATGCATGCATGCAGCGCGGCCAAAGCCGAGGGCGTGGTGTCTTGGCTCGCTAGGGCTTAGCGCATGCAGCGGGACGCGGACGTGGATGTGGACGCAAACGAGAGGCTGAGCGGACACCGGATCGGCGATGACTTCGGTGGATGCGGACGACTACTGATAAGATGACTTCTAGTGGTAGTCGCACGCCTAGCGTGCGCGGCGGTAAAATCTTTAATGTTAAATCGTTTTACCGCATTCCGATATTTCTTGTGCATGATGCATTATCGTCCTAAGCATGTCATCTTTTTATGCAGGTTTAAGTATTGATATGAATATTTAAAACAAACAGTGAACCATAAGTAGTTAAATAGAAGGATATTTAGTGAACTAATTAATCAAAGAATGATTTGATTAGGCAAAAGAATTAATATGATAGAAAAAAAATTCTCGTAAAACAGTAAGAACATCTGAATGCATTGCTTAAACCTTTTGAATGACTGATTGAATCACTCAAATATGTTTGACAAATGGATAATTGAGTTAGTGAGAAGATTAGTTGACAACTTAGTATAGTCCTCTGGATGAATTGATGAACAGAGAAGAGAAGAAGGAAAGTTTGGAATGTCAGTGGAACCCATTTGCAAAACCATCTTTTCTAATGCTAACAAATATTGTGAATGTCATCTTGGTCACTCAAATGAACTAGCAATTTGAAGTTTGAGTGTTGTAGGAAGCTTGGCTAGCAGTTTTTTTAGTTCAAAGTGATGTCCTCTTGCAAGATAGTTGAACAGAGAAGGTAATGAGAATACATTTAGGAACAACAGTAAGCTACGGTCATTTTGAATGCAAGTAAATGGAAATGTTTTTGTTGGATTAAATAGCATTTAGAGATTGATATAAAAGAGCACACTAATCTGAAAAACAAGTTTTGAGAATGGTCATTTCAAAATAAAGCAATGAACCTCTTTTAGATAAGTGATTAGTTGGCAAAGTAGTTAGTGAGATGATGAAATGAGCTAATGCTTCCTAATAGAATCGTTAAGCTTTTAGAGGGAATTAGAAGAAGAGCAATTAGAAGAAGAGCAGTGAGCTAAAGTCTTGTTATATACAAAGATCAGTTAAGTAAACCTCATATTAACTAGCCATTAGTAGTTGATCTAAAACGGTAAGCATTGGTCATAACTAATTCAAATTAACTCCAAATTGAGTGAAATCAATTTTGTTAGTTTTTATTTTTATTATACTTTAACTTAGGATAGGTTTGAAATATTTTACTGCCACAGAAAATTTTGAAACTAGAATTAAATTCGATAAAGAATTATTTTTACATTAGAAATTGAATTAACTTAAAAAATTCATAGACAATTTATTTGAACTCCAAATGGGGTGATTCAATTTTTATTGATAATAAATTTTTATTAACTTTCATACCATGTAAATCTTATCTCCACCACTAATCTGCAATTTTTTTCGAAAGCAGTAAAAGTCGGAGAGAAGCAACAGAACCTTGAAAATTCAACATTTTTCTCCTTTTGATTTTCCAAAGGCTATAACTTTCACATATGAACTCCAATTTGAATAATTCTTTCACCTAAATTCATCTAAATTCATGATCTCACTACTGTATAAATTTCATCCATTTTTGAGCAATTTGAATTTTTTAGCTTTTCTCGGTGTTTATTTGAGATCATCTTTCTATAGATTCCGAAGTACCGGAAGTGAACGATTTGTTGAGAATAATAGCATTTTTCGAATTACTTTAATCCAGAAATATAGTAGATAAAACATGATGAATATTCTAGCCACTTTCATAAAGCAAGTAAGCAAGAACACTATAGACATACTAATATCGACGACGAAACTAGCATATCTATCACGATGTTCAAGGTAACAACTAGTAATATTACTAACCAAGAAGAACATATGAAATAGACATACCCGGATCGATGGAAGGAGCAGCGAGTAGTAGAAGCGGCGGTGAGTCTTTGTGAGATAAATCGTTTGTCATGGCGTAGTGGTAAGTAGTCGTGCGATGGGCGTCGCGGTAGTAGTCGTGCGGTTGTAGGCGTGTGAGAGTCGAATGGAGAGGAAGCGGCGGCGATCGCGAGCGCTCCCAAAACCTTATTCGCCCTTGCTCGTGCAAGCCTTCAGGGCGAGGTTCGGAGGCTGCTCTCCGTCGCGATCGTACCGCGCGCTTGGGATGGAGATCGCGGAGAGCGGCAACAAAGAAGCGTGGTGTCTTTCGTGGAAGAATTGGAGAACATGACTCATTCGGATAATGACTATATATAACAACGGACGAAAACACCACCATCACTCACTAGTAACGGCGGCGTTCTTGCCTAGTCAAGAGGCGAGCGGTCACCATTATTCACTAATGCGGCGGCGTTCTTGCCTAGTCAAGAGGCGAAGCGGTGCGCCATTACTCACTAATGCGACAACCGTTCGCGACCATTATTTGAATCGATGCCTGTTCTTTCAATTTGCAAAAATGAAGAGACCGAAAAGCGATCGCAGTGTGCCAACCGTTTATTGCGAGTCGGTGCGTTTCGATTTTCGAATAGATAAAGAAAACGCGCGCACTCGACTGCGCTGTGTGCGCGCGCACGCGCACGCGCACACGCACACGCACCCGCGCACCGCGCACCGCACCGCGCGCGCGACGCGGCACGGCACGACGCGGCGCGGCTCGGCTCGGCTCGGCTCGACGCGGCTCGGCGAGCGCGGCGGCGAGCGCGTGTATTGGCTCTCTCAATTCCACAGAGGACTCCCGTTCCCACCTTATAAATTGGTGTAACTCCTTTAACTCTCCATGTGGGACTAAAAGGTTTAGCACATACACATGGGCCTTTGGGATTTTCGAGTTTAATTAGAATTAAAGTTTGGGCCTAGCCCATATTAAATCAACAATCCCCACCGAATCCCAAGGGCACATGTCAAATTCCTTGATCCACGATATTGTTTTAATATATCGGTGTTTGATGGAGACCGGTTAAGGTTGAACATCCATCTAGAACGAAGCTACACTTATCCACAAGCGCACAATGGACTAAGCCTTGAATTGGCGGTTTGTGTGAATAAGTTTCACTTAAGTCCTTAAGCGATACTAGTGCCGAGCATCCCAGCGGGTTGGAGCATATAAGTCATACTCTGGCCTATTCATGAGCTTCCTAGAGATTACCTATCTCATAGGCTGTGACTAGCGATCGGGCTCATATAGGTGTGTTCTTTCAAGGCGCTCTGTGTAGATGACATCTTTGCTTAAATAAGCCACAGAACACATTAAGATAAAATCAACCTACCATACTGATTTAGGAGAAATTGCATCTCCAATGGGTGGGTCTATAAATGTACTCTCCTCCCGATTAACCAAAAGCTTGTTTCGCCAATCCTACTTCACGGGATCTCCGATCATATAGGATGGGTTACCACTATGGTATAACTCACGTGGGTCTCAAACCCATCTCCCTTGATGCATTGTCTATCACATTCCGTGATAAACCCTTTGTGAAGGATGCGCGATTCTTAGTCGTTTGGATATAATCCAAAGCTATTACTCGGAGTTTCTCATTTTTGCGGACTTGATCTTCTCTTCACATGTCTTGATGATTTCATATTATCCTTAGAACTATTCACCTTGGCGATCACGATCGATTGTCACGATTCATCGAATAGCGATGCGGTTTATCAACCACCGGCGAGTCCATCAAAGCTCACGAAGCCATTCGGCTTCAGCGATGGCGATATCTAATCTTTGTGAGTTACGCTTCCATTGTTGACCTCGTTAAGATGGTACGCGCAAGACTTCCATGAAACAGCGCCACCTCCAAGTGTGAAGACATATCCACTTGTGGCCTTAATCTCATCGACATCGGATATCGGTTTGAATCACTATAACCTCTAGTACCTAGGATACGGTATAGTGAATGCCATAACTCATATTACCCTTTAGATAGCGCATTACCCTCTCAAGAGCATGCCAATGATCATCTCGGATTAGAAACAAACGGCTTAGTTTGCTCACGACAAGCGAGATGTCGAACACAGTACGCTAGCTAAATACATAAGTGAACCAATTATCGAGAATATCTCAATTGGTCTCGGCTATTCTCAGATTCTTCCTAAGCAACACGCTAGGATCATAAGGTGTTGGAGAAGGTTTGCGATCGCTATAACCAAAGCGACTGAACCTTTTCCACATAATGAGATTGCAACAATGTAATCCCACCATCATCACCTCTCAACGACTTGATGTTCAAGATAACATCGGCTACTCCCAAATCTTTCATCTCAAAATTCGAGACAAGAAATCCTTGACCTCCTTAATCACATTAAGGTTGGTCCCAAAGATCGATATGTCATCAACATACGGACATAGAATGACTCCTCGCCCCACCATGGCGATAATACACACATCTGTCAAACTTCATTTACAATAAAGCTGCGGATGTTAAGGTCTGTCGAATTTTTCATGCCCTTTGCTTAGGTGCTTGTTTAAGACCATACAAAGATTTCAACAACTTGCACACCTTTCCTTCTTGACCATTTACTACAAATCCATCAGGTGTTTCCATGTAAATTTCCTCGTCAACTCTCCATTTAGAAAAGCCGTCTTAACATCCATCGATGAATGAGAAGACCGTGTGAGGCGACCAGAGATAGTAGTACTCGAATAGTGGTCAATCTAGCCACGAGTGAATAAGTATCAAAGAAATCTTCGCCTTCCTTTTGGGTATAACCCTTGGCCACAAGCCGTGCCTTATACTTCTCGATAGTACCATCGGGCCTAAGCTTCTTTTGAACACCCACTTACATCCTACTGGTTTACAACCATAAGGGCGCTCGGTGATCTCCCAAGTTCCATTAGAGATAATGGAATCCATTTCACTCTGGTGCTTCCTTCGGTATTCGCATCGGAGAAGCATATGCTTGAAGATGGTACTTGAGTATCATCCACAAGGTACACAATGAAATCAGAACCAAAAGACTTTGCAGTCCTTTGTCTTTTACTCTTCCTCGAGTTTCATTGTCTTCCTCCTCGAAATTTGATCGGGGTTTGCTCAAAATATTCCATTGGAATGGCAGTTCGAGAGTTGTATCGGGCTCTGACTCGATAAACTAGGCATATCTTTCATCGGAAAAATATCCTCAAAGAAAGTAGCATCTCTGGACTCCATAATTGTACCGACTTGCACGTCGGTACTCAGTTTCACCACTAAAAATCTATATCCAACGCTATGGTGAGCATAGCCTAAAAAGCGCAATCCACGGTTTTGGTCCAAGCTTACGCTTTTGGAGATTGTACGTTGACTTTCGCCAAACAACCCCAAGTGCGCAAGTATGAAAGTGATAGTCTTTTCTTCTCCCATTGTTCAAATGGAGTTATCTCTTTATTCTTTGTGGGAACCCTATTTAGGACATGACATGAAGTCAATATAGCCCCCACCATGCCTTGAAAGACCGATGTGTCTAACATGGCGTTAACCAAATCGATTAGAGTACGGTTCTTTCTTTGGCAATCCCATTTGGTAGGGTGAATAGGGCGTCCTCTCATGGATTATACCATGTTCCTCACAGAATAAATTGAACTCATTAGAAAGTACTGCATGCCACGATCAGACCTAACCCTTTTGATTTTCTTTTCAAGTTGGTTCTCGACACGCCTTATAGATTTTAAAGTAGTGAAAAGCTTCATCTTTAGTTTTTAAAAGATACACATAGCGAGAACCTAGTGGAATCATCAATCAAAGTCATGAAATATCTCTTACCACCTTTTGTCAACACACCATTCATCTCACACAGATCTGAATGTATGAGTTCTAATGGTGCCAAGTTTCTTACCTCAGCGGCCTTGTGAGGCTTACGAGGTGCTTTGATTGCACACAAACTTGACATTTAGAACCTTTGGCAAGGTGAATTTGGGATTAACTCTAAACTAGCTAACGTCATGCAACCAAAATTTATGTGACAAAGTCGTGAATGCCAAATAGTAGTCTCATTACCACTGAAAATATGATTCACAACATTATTACACAAATCTGAAAGAGATAGGCGGAACAAGCCTCCGCACACATAGCCTTTACCAACAAATTGTCCACATTTGGACATTACAAATTTATTGGACTCAAATACGATCTAAAGCCATCTCTACACGAAGAGATCCGCTCACGAGATTCTTATTGATGGATGGCACATGATGCACGTTCTTGATTGCACAATCTTTCCCAAGTAAACTTGGATCGTAGTGCCAACACCATGAGCAATGGCATGTGACCCGTTCCCCATTAGAGCAATTGAATCCGAGTGACTGGTAAGAAGAAAACAATGAAATATCAGCACACACATGTATATTAGCACGGTGTCTATCCACCAATCGGTAGATTGACATACGGAAAAACGATGAGGTAAATTACCATACCACGAAGTTCCGTCTCAGTAGTACCAACAACAATATTGGCGGACTTGGAATTACGCCTTGCGATTCTTCACACCTTGCGTTGGCGCAATCCTTGGCCCAATGACCGATTCGCCACACACAAAGCAAAGACCATCCTTTGTGTTCTTCTTCTTCTTTTAAAGCTTGTTGTTTGTGCAGTCTTGTTTTTGCCTTTGAACTTTTGAGCTTGGCCATTCTTTTACGCACCACATTGGCACTAGAATGTCCCTCATTTCCTCTAGTGTGTGTATCTTTTGCCCTTGCCTTTTCTTCAACATCAAGAGACCCAATGAGATTTTCCACAGAAAACTCTTGTCTCTTGTGTTTGAGAAATAGCAAAATTCCTCCACGAAGGAGGAAGCTTGGCAATAATGCCTCCGCGACAAACTTGTCATTAACACACACTGAAATGCTCAAGTTCTTTGGCCATGGATTGTATCTCATGAGCTGCTCAACTCTGAGCGGCCATCAACCATTCTATAGTCATGGTATTGCTCCATGAGATCTGATTCACTTGCATCAAAAACCCCAAACTTGGCCTCGAGTGCATCCCACATATCTTTCCCATTTGTAATCACCATGTATGCATCAACTAACTTCTCACCAAATGCGATCACGGCACCTTTAAAGGTTATCGCACCTCGACGCTGCTCTGTTCGGGAGTAAGTGTTCCTTGAACTGCCTTTTGCCACATGAAAACGTTCATGGCGATTAGCCAAAGCACCATCTTGGTGCGCCACCTCTTATAATTCGCACCATCGAATTGAGAGGGCTTAAGCGCGGCAACAAAGCGATTGTTGAAAAATGCCTATTACAATAAGGTTTTGGATTGTTGAGAATAATAGCATTTTGAATTACTTTAATCGAAATATAGTAGATAAAACATGATGAATATTCTAGCCACTTTCATAAAGCAAGTAAGCAAGAACACTATAGACATACTAATATCGACGACGAGAAACTAGCATATCTATCACGGTGTTCAAGGTAACAACTAGTAATATTACTAACCAAGAAGAACATATGAAATAGACATACGGATCCGATGGAAGGAGCGCGATGTAGTAGAAGCGGCGGTGGAGTCTTTGTGAGATCGTGCGTTTGTCATGGCGTAGTGGTAAGTAGTCGTGCGATGGGCGTCGCGGTAGTAGTCGTGCGGTTGTAGGCGTGTGAGTCGAATGGAGAGGAAGCGGCGATCGCGCGCGCGCTCCCAAAACCTTATTCGCCCTTGCTCGTGCAAGCCTTCAAGGCGAGGGTTCGGAGGCTGCTCTCGGTGCGATCGTACACGCGCCTTGCGGGATGGAGATCGCGAGAGCGACAACAAAGAAGCGTGGTGTCTTTCGTGGAAGAATTGGAGAACATGACTCATTCCGGATAATGACTATATATAACAACGGACGAAAAACCCACCATCACTCACTAGTAACAGCGGCCGTTCTTGCCTAGTCAAGAGGCGAAGCGGTCACCATTATTCACTAGTAACGCGCGGCCGTTCTTGCCTAGTCAAGAGGCGAGAAAGCGGTCGCCATTACTCACTAATGCGACAACCGTTCTTGCCGCCATTATTTGAATCGATTGCTGTTCTTTCAATTTGCAAAAATGAAGAGACGAAAAGCGATCGCAATTATTGCCAACCGTTTATTGCGAGTCGGTGCGTTTGATTTTCGAATAGATAAAGAAAAGCGCATACGCACCGACGCGCTGTGTGCACGCGCTGCGCACACGCTGCGCACCGCGCACCCGCACCGCACCGCACCGCACCGCCGCGGCCGCGGCACGCGGCACGCGCTGCGGCTCGGCTCGGCTCGGCTCGGCGCGGCTTCGGCGAGCGGCGGCGGCGCTGTGCGTGTATGGCTCTCTCAATTCCACAAGAGGACTCCCGTTCCACCTTATAAATTGGTGTAACTCCTTTAACTCTCCATGTGGGACTAAAAGGTTTAGCACATACACATGGGCCTTTGGGATTTTCGAGTTTAATTAGAATTAAAGTTTGGGCCTAGCCCATATTAAATCCAACAATCCCCACGGATCCCAAGGGCACATGTCAAATTCCTTGATCCACGGTATTGTTTTAATATATCGGTGTTTGATGGAGACCGGTTAGGTTGAACATCCATCTAGAACAAGCTACACTTATCCACAGCGCACAATGGACTAAGCCTTGAATTGGCGGTTTGTGTGAATAAGTTTCACTTAAGTCCTTAAGCGATACTAGTGCCGAGGCATCCCGCGAGTTGGAGCATATAAGTCATACTCTGGCCTATTCATGAGCTTCTAGAGATTACCCTATCTCATAGGCGTGACTAGCGATCGGGCTCATATAGTGTGTTCTTTCAAGGCTGCTCTGTAGGGCAGGCATCTTTGCTTAAATAAGCCACAGAACACATTAAGATAAAATCAACCTACCATGATTTAGGAGAAATTGCATCTCCAATGGGTGGGTCTATAAATGTACTCTCCTCGATTAACCAAAAGCTTGTTTCGCCAATCCTACTTCACGGGATCTCAGATCATATAGGATGGGTTACCACTATGGTATAACTCACGTGGGTCTCAAACCCATCTCCTTGATGCATTGTCTATCACATTCGTGATAAACCCTTTGTGAAGGATGCGCGATTCTTAGTTGTTTGGATATAATCCAAAGCTATTACTCGGAGTTTCTCATTTTACGACGGACTTGATCTTCTCTTCACATGTCTTGATGATTTCATATTATCCTTAGAAGCTGTTCACCTTGGCGATCATGATGCGATTGTCACGATTCATCGAGAATAGCGATGCGGTTTATCAACCACCGGCGAGTCCATCAAAGCTCACGAAGCCATTCGGCTTCAACGATGGCGATATCTAATCTTTGTGAGTTACGCTTCCATTGTTGACCTCGTTAAGATGGTGCGCTTGCAAGACTTCCATGAAAGCAGCGCCACCTCCAAGTGTGAAGACATATCCACTTGTGGCCTTAATCTCATCGACATCGGATATCGGTTTGAATCACTATAACCCTCTAGTACCCTAGGATACGGTATAGTGAATGCCATAACTCATATTACCCTTTAGATAGCGCATTACCCTCTCAAGAGCATGCCAATGATCATCTCGGATTAGAAACAAACCGGCTTAGTTTGCTCACGACAAGCGAGATGTCGAACTGGTACCGCTAGCTAAATACATAAGTGAACCAATTATCGAGAATATCTCAATTGGTCTCGGCTATTCTCAGATTCTTCCTAAGCAACACGCTAGGATCATAAGGTGTTGGAGAAGGTTTGCGATCGCTATAACCAAAGCGACTCAGAACCTTTTCCACATAATGAGATTGCAACAATGTAATCCCACCATCATCACCTCTCAACGACTTGATGTTCAAGATAACATCATTACTCCCAAATCTTTCATCTCAAAATTACGAGACAAGAAATCCTTGACCTCCTTAATCACATTAAGGTTGGTCCCAAAGATCGATATGTCATCAACATACGGACATAGAATGACTCCTCGCCCCACCATGGCGATAATACACACATCTGTCGACTTCATTTACAATAAAGCTGCGGATGTTAAGGTTCTGTCGAATTTTCATGCCCTTTGCTTAGGTGCTTGTTTAAGACCATACAAAGATTTCAACAACTTGCACACCTTTCCTTCTTGACCATTTACTACAAATCCATCTGTTACATTTCCATGTAAATTTCCTCGTCCAACTCTCCATTTAGAAAAGCCGTCTTAACATCCATCGATGAATGAGAAGACCGTGTGAGGCGACGAGAGATAGTAGTACTCGAATAGTGGTCAATCTAGCCACAGTGAATAAGTATCAAAGAAATCTTCGCCTTCCTTTTAGGTATAACCCTTGGCCACAAGCCGTGCCTTATACTTCTCGATAGTACCATCGGGCCTAAGCTTCTTTTGAACACCCACTTACATCCTACGGGTTTACAACCATAAGGGCCTCGATGATCTCCCAAGTTCCATTAGAGATAATGGAATCCATTTCACTCTGGTGCTTCCTTCGATATTCGCATGCGAGAAGCATATGCTTGAGATGGTACTTGAGTATCATCCACAAGGTACACAATGAAATCAGAACCAAAGACTTTGCAGTCCTTTGTCTTTTACTCTTCCTCGAGTTTCATTGTCTTCCTCCTCGGGAATTTGATCAGGGTTTGCTCAAAATATTCCATTGGAATGGCGAGTTCGGGAGTTATATCGGGCTCGACTCGATAAACTAGGCATATCTTTCATCGGAAAAATATCCTCAAAGAAAGTAGCATCTCTGGACTCCATAATTGTACCGACTTGCACGTCGGTACTCAGATTTCACCACTAAAAATCTATATCCAACGCTATGGTGAGCATAGCCTAAAAAGACGCAATCCACGGTTTTGGTCCAAGCTTACGCTTTTTGGAGATTGTACGTTGACTTTCGCCAAACAACCCCAAGTGCGCAAGTATGAAAGTGATAGTCTTTTCTTCTCCCATTGTTCAAATGGAGTTATCTCTTTATTCTTTGTGGGAACCCTATTTAGGACATGACATGAAGTCAATATAGCCCCCCACCATGCCTTGGAAAGACCCGATGTGTCTAACATGGCGTTAACCAAATCGATTAGAGTACGGTTCTTTCTTTGGCAATCCCATTTGGTGGGGTGAATAGGGAGCGTCCTCTCATGGATTATACCATGTTCCTCACGAATAAATTGAACTCATTAGAAAAGTACTACGCATACGATCGGACCTAACCCTTTTGATTTTCTTTTCAAGTTGGTTCTCGACACGCCTTATAGATTTTAAAGTAGTGAAAAGCTTCATCTTTAGTTTTAAAAGATACACATAGCAGAACCTAGTGGAATCATCAATCAAAGTCATGAAATATCTCTTACCACCTTTTGTCAACACACCATTCATCTCACACAGATCTGAATGTATGAGTTCTAATGGTGCCAAGTTTCTTACCTCCGCGGCCTTGTGAGGCTTACGAGGCTGCTTTGATTGCACACAAACTTGACATTTAGAACCTTTGGCAAGGGTGAATTTCGGGATTAACTCTAAACTAGCTAACCGCGTCATGCAACCAAAATTTATGTGACAAAGTCGTGAATGCCAAATAGTAGTCTCATTACCACTGAAAATATGATTCACAACATTATTACACAAATCTGAAAGAGATAGGCGGAACAAGCCTCCGCATTTATAGCCTTTACCAACAAATTGTCCACATTTGGACATTACAAATTTATTGGACTCAAATACCGATCTAAAGCCATCTCTACGAGAAGAGATCCGCTCACGAGATTCTTATTGATGGATGGCACATGATGCACGTTCTTGATTGCACAATCTTTCCCGTAAACTTGGATCGGCCGTGCCAACACCATGAGCAGTGGCATGTGACCGTTCCCCATTAGAGCGGCTGAATCCCGAGTGACTGGTAAGAAGAAAACAATGAAATATCGGCACACACATGTATATTAGCACGGTGTCTATCCACCAATCGGTAGATTGACATACGGAAAAAAGCAGAGGTAAATTACCATACCACAAGTTCCGTCTGATGTACCAACAACAATATTGGCGGACTTGGAATTCGCCTGCTGATTCTTCACACCCTTGCGTTGGTGCAATCCTTGGCCCAATGACCAGTTCGCACACAAAGCAAAGACCATCCTTTGTGTTCTTCTTCTTCTTTTTAAAGCTTGTTGTTTGTGCGATCTTGTTTTGCCTTTGAACTTTTGAGCTTGGCCATTCTTTTACGCACCACATTGGCACTAGAATGTCCCTCATTTCCTCTAGTGTGTGTATCTTTTGCCTTGCCTTTTCTTCAACATCAAGAGACCCAATGAGATTTTCCACGAAAACTCTTGTCTCTTGTGTTTGAAGAAGTAGCAAAATTCCTCCACGAAGGAGGAAGCTTGGCAATAATGCCTCCCGCGACAAACTTGTCCGGTAACACACACTTGAAATGCTCAAGTTCTTTGGCCATGGATTGTATCTCATGAGCTGCTCAACTTCTGAGCGACCATCAACCATTCTATAGTCATGGTATTGCTCCATGAGATCTGATTCCTTTGCATCAGAAACCCCAAACTTGGCCTCGAGTGCATCCCACATATCTTTCCCATTTGTAATCACCATGTATGCATCAACTAACTTCTCACCAAATCGCTGATCACGGCACCTTTAAAAGGTTATCGTGACCTCGAGCGCTTGCTCTGTTCGGGAGTAAGTGTTCCTTGAACTGCCTTTTGCCACATGAAAACGTTCATGGCGATTAGCCAAAGCACCATCTTGGTGCGCCACCTCTTATAATTCGCACCATCGAATTGAGAGGGCTTAAGCGCCAAAGAAAAGCGATTGTTGAAAAATGCCTATTACAATAAGGTTTTGGATTGTTGAGAATAATAGCATTTTGAATTACTTTAATCGAGAAATATAGTAGATAAAACATGATGAATATTCTAGCCACTTTCATAAAGCAAGTAAGCAAGAACACTATAGACATACTAATATCGGTGACGAAACGAAACTAGCATATCTATCACGGTGTTCAAGGTAACAACTAGTAATATTACTAACCAAGAAGAACATATGAAATAGACATACCGGATCGATGGAAGGAGCGGCGATAGTAGAAGAAGCGGCGGTGAGTCTTTGTGAGATCGTCGTTTGTCATGGCGTAGTGGTAAGTAGTCGTGCGGTGGGCGTCGCGGTAGTAGTCGTCGGTTGTAGGCGTAGCGAGAGTCGAATGGAGAGGAAGCGGCGATCAGCGCGACGCTCCCAAAAACCTTATTCGCCCTTGCTCGTGCAAGCCTTCAGGGACGAGGGTTCGGAGGCTGCTCTCCGGTGCGATCGTGCAGCGCCTTGCCGGGATGGAGATCGCGGAGACGACAACAAAGAAGCGTGGTGTCTTTCGTGGAAGAATTGGAGAACATGACTCATTCGGATAATGACTATATATAACAACCGGACGAAAAAGCCCACCATCACTCACTAGTAACGGCGATCGTTCTTGCCTAGTCAAGAGGCGAAGCGGTCACCATTATTCACTAGTAACAGCGTTCTTGCCTAGTCAAGAGGCGGCAGCGGTCGCCATTACTCACTAATAACAACAACTTCTTTCGCCACCATTATTTGAATCGATGCCTTTGTTCTTTCAATTTGCAAAAAATGAAGAGACGAAAAGCGATGCAATTATTGCCAACCGTTTATTGCGAGTCGGTGCGTTTGATTTTGAATAGATAAAGAAAAACGCGCCGCACCGCACTGCGCTGCGTGTCTGCGCTGCGCGACACGCACACGCACCCGCACCGCACGCGCACCGCACGGCACGGCACGGCACGGCACGCGCACGGCGGCACGGCTCGGCGAGGCGAAGCGGCGCTGCGCGTGTATTGGCTCTCTCAATTCCACAAGAGGACTCCCACGTTCCACCTTATAAATTGGTGTAACTCCCCTTTAACTCTCCATGTGGGACTAAAAAGGTTTAGCACATACACATGGGCCTTTGGGATTTTCCAGGATTTAATTAGAATTAAAGTTTGGGCCTAGCCCATATTAAATCCAACACGATTACACAACAGAGAGTGAGAAATTCGAATTCCAGCAAGGCAAGCATCATTTAAACTTTGTTTTTGCATCATATTGATCCCAGATTTTGTTAAGTTAGTATTTTGAATTGCAATGACACTTGCTTGCATGCTATTTTGGTATATCGATATTTTTGTGAGTTGTAGTTAGTTATGTCATACTCTTACTGGTTATCCTTGATATTCCTATTACAAATATGCTTAAGTTAAATGTTGTGATGATGTATCTATTTGTAGGATTGTTAATGATAATCAGAGGAGGGATGAATGATTGTGGAAGATTTTTCGCACCTGATAATCTGATACGAAAGACTCGGAGGGAGGAATCACTAAGATCAGTTCCAATCAAGAACAACAACCGTGTCCTTTACTCCTTGCCAAGAACACAAACCAGCAGCACAACCAGACTTGGACGTGGAAGCGAAACCGAAAGTCACAGAAGACGTTCGTACGCAGAACACACCCGCAGCAAAAAAATCATATAATAATCTTCTGGATTAAAGCACGTGCTATTGATTAACACAACAGCAAAAGTTCTCATGTACAAAACCAAGACATGGCCGGCATCTAATCACCTACAAGCTCCTGCTAGGACATACCTCATGTGCAGCCGCTGTTAGCGCACGTCATGGAGCCTCCACACACAAATCCACATCCAGAATTCTCAAGAACCCCAAAACTGTGGCCAGCACCTTGTGCTTTTCACACCACCATATAGCTAATCACCTCAAGCCGCTAGAGCAACCTCCTGTCGAGAGTCTCTCGCCTCTAGAGTTTCTGTTCTCAAGCCGCCGACCCTAATCACCCATGTACGTCAAAACCGCTCGCACTTTATACCCTAATGCCAACCGACGTGACGTTCACACGTAATCACCTAAAACGTCACGTACGGCCCATCAGTTCTAGAGCTCGATACGTGGGCTTAATACCCTATTACAAAATTCAATCTAATTTATCTCAACTTTCCAATTTTGGACACCCCAAAATTATCACGTGTCATAGCCTTCGGACTACACCTCCGTAGCTCCAACACACATCATCCAACTTTGGTCTCCACATGCCCTAACTCGAACTCGACCGTCTCCTCTAGCATTTTCGACCCTTTGGACCATGACTTCGCACCAAACTATCTCCCGGTCCTTACCATAGACCATGATCGCCTCCGAGTTACCCTGCACATGCAAAGACCAAAGCACCATCTTTTCCTGGCACAAGTTCTTTCCAACTTGACCAGCATAAGTCCACACATACCACGCGTCTCAAATAACATTAGTACTCAACATTGTCAATTATTCATCAACTAAAATATACTAGATCTAGCCACATGGTCTAACACTATTATTCATATTGTTGCTTAGCCATGCAAGTCTAGTAGTTACGGTAGTCCGATTGACGGGGTTATCCCATCGATCGTGAGAAACAACTCACACTTATCTTTTATGCTTTTGGTCCAGATCTTTGTATTTGGTTGTTAAGTTTATATTTGTCAAATTAAAAATGATTTGGGTCTAGACAAGTGGCTAGTAGTGTGAGTGCCTTCGTGCACGAGACTCGGGTATTATGGTAGTCTTGTCCTGACCACTAAGAAACGAACTTTGGGCTGTCAATTCTAAGTACCACTCATACTACCACACGCTGGGTTGGGAGCCGGCATGGTCAAGTAAGGAGAGGGTCATGTTGGGTTGGATCACGGGTGGTGTGAGGGCATAATTTATTGCGATCTTATGCTCGTAGGAGTCCAGTGTAATACTATAATATGCAGGTGAGCATTGTTTTCTTATGTTGGGGGTTCTACCTTACGCTAGCCTTCTTCAACACAACTTGCGAGCCCGCTTAGCAAGTTTTATAAATAGCTTGTACTAAGTTGGGGTTTTATCTCGCAAGGGCGATTCATCTCAATGGGGTCATCTTGCTAAAAAGTATCGAATCTCGATTTCCCCGGCCGGCATACCTTAGGAAGTGTGTCATTATCTGAAAGCTTACGGGCTAATCGAGTCGTGTGGGTAAAATAGTACTCTCCTGCAGGGATTAATCTATTCGAATAGCCATGTCCATGGTTACAGACGACTGCTTGGTATTGAATGATATCATCATTAGACTGTTATTAAAATTTGATGTGGGTAACACCTTGGTATCGGCATGAATGTGTATTCATGCATTTTACTTTATCAAAGTGGGCTGCCACTTTGGTATTGTTTGAAATATATATCTATCACTGTTATATGTACTTCTCTTACTAAAATTATGTTTACCAAATGACAATTTTTAAGCTAGTATGTATAGGATGAAAATGGTTGCATTTTCTGCTAAACTAAGCCACTAATGCGTTCTCATTTGTATAGCCTCTAGCATGTATAATTTTTATTTTGTGTAAGACTTGCGAGTACAATTTTGTACTTAACCGAAATGTCCATTTATTCAGGTGACGAAGACTTTACGCTCGATCAATTCGTTAGCTCCAATATCGGCGACGCTAACGAATAGATGTTGTTTCTAACACCCAGTCGGTTACCTTGGGTTTTGGGCACACCTTGCTGAACCTTTTGGTTTATTTACATTACTTTCGCTGCTACTTGATGTTAAACATTGAATTTGGCCGGTCGGCCACTTTTGTAATAGTTGTAGGCTTATGTATTATGTTGTATGTCACTTGATATATCAATGTATGCCCATTGTATAACTTTGAATGACGTTGATAAGGGTATGTGTGTGTTGGTCGCTGATCTTAGGAGCCAACATGTGATACATACCTGCTGTTTTGAAATCCTTTTTAACTTGTTTAAGTGTGAACTTAGGCTGTTGGGGAACCGGCTACCATGTAGCACCCGCAGGAGCGGTATGCATAGTCACCGTGGCTCTAAGTCAGTCGGGTCCTCTCACTTAGATGGAGTTAAATTGGATTTTGATCTCTTGAGACCCAGAGTTATTTTCCTAAGATCGAGAAGATCTTAGTCTTATAAAAATAACTCGGGGATCCTCACAACAGACCTCAAATCGCTGGCCTATTGTGCAGTTGGACCTATTAGCTAGCTTGGTGGACCAGCGACCGAGGGTTATTTTTGTTAAAAAAAACTTGAATTATTTTTGTAAAATTATTAAAAATGGATTATTTAGAAAAATCCGTGCATCGATCCATGTATCGAAGTTTTAATTTCTTGCTGTCGACGTAGACTTACAGGGGAGCTAGACACGGAGGTACGCAGTGCAGTGCAGGACTAATACTGGCCGTAGCCTTCAGTTTTGAGTTTTGACCCGGCGATGTGAACCTTCATCTGCATGCATGTACCAATTCAGCAAGCTACGTACCACTATACGTCCACGCAAAGCTGTAACGTTGCGTGCCTCGGGCACCTCCGATTTTTCATTTGTCACATGTCAACGCTTCCATCTTTTTCACGTGTTCGAGGTAACAGTTGGTGAGTTTAGTCACATTCCTACCTGTACTGTACTACTCTAGTCTATGGGTAAGAGAAAATCGAACACGGATCGGCTAATGGTCAAACAAACTGGTTATTTCGAACATGGTCAAATACGAATATAAACCAAATGTTAAAGTGAATGTTAATGCGTACTGGTGTTATAAGAGTAAATTTAAAAAAACTGCAACTTTACTGGCACAACTATCGGTCTACTACAATTTTAAGCAACGATTTCAGGTAGCTGCATCTTTAGGAGACAAATTTTTCAAAAAATACAACTCTGTCCCAAACGGCCATACTGACGAGCCAGACTCACATGTCATACACACATGCGATGCCAAGGCCGTTACAAAGTGTCATGCAAATGGCAACGCCAACGCCAACACCAACGCGACTCTCGTATCAGTGGCCCAAAATTTGAAGTTGATTGACACTTTGGACAAAAAAAAGTTGCATGTGCAAAATGTACTCTTTTATAAGAGGGAAAATTTTATTCCTGCCACTCAAAATGTGTGAAAATTCAGTCCTGCCATTGAAAATTTGACCATTTCATTTATGTTATTCTTCCGCCAGTGCGCATTCGTTCTTCCACTCCGTTCAATTTTTCGTCAAGTCAACGGGGTTTAATCGTTAAGAAATATGCAAAATTATTAGGGAAAAAGAGAAAAATTGAAAATACCAACAAATACAAAACAATTAAGGGACCACTTCTGAACAAAAATTTAAAAGTGCACAAAAGTTTTATATCATGGAATTTTAGCAATGCTCCGTAAAATTTGAGAAAGATTAAAATATTTTTCTTAGTGTAATTTTTTGAGAAATTTTACTAGTGTATTAAAAAAACAAAATTGTTCAAAATTTATTCTTGAATTTTTCTATATTGTTTCTCTATTTTTCTTGTTTTTTCTGTCTCCTTTGATTTTATTTGTTTTGTTTTTCCTCATATTTGTTTTATCGTTGTCGAACGCGGATTTAACACCCCAGATTTTCTGTGTATTCTACACTATTTTATGGAATAATAGCTAGGGTATACAGTAAACAAATATGATAACATCCACATCTTGCATAATTTTATTAATAATTATCAGAGTTTGACGAGAACGGCTACCAGAAAATAAAGAACACAACACAGAGTGAAGTAGAAATAGTAGAGCCCATCGAATTTGCCACAAGCAATCAACTGGAGTAGCGGCTTAGTCATCAAGATCCTCAGTAGCGGCAAAGTCTTTATCCTCTAAACAATTTTTTATCAAGCAAAGGTGAGTACAAAATGTACTCCGCAAGTTACACCAATAATAGAGTTAACGCATGCATAGATAATATGAAAAGAAGGTCTATAGGGTTATTTGTGCAAAAGCAATGTTTGATATTTTAAATACATTTACTAAGTTTCAAAGCATTTATACTAAATCTAAAATTAAAATTAATTTTAATTGTAAAGTTTTTATGTAGGATAAACTCCGTACATTTTTGGTGAAGGATACTCTTCTAACACAAGGCCAACTGCCCAAATTTCCCACATGGATTAACCATCCAAAATCACTCGTGTCAAAATTATTTTGAAAACAAAACCAAGTCTATTATGTGAAAGACTTTACTCAGTATGTCTATGACCATAGACACAGTTATTCGAATAGTTTTGCACTCTACAAGGGTTTTATCCACAAGAGATAATCAACTCAAACTGTCCGCTTCACACACTTCTATTGGTGTGTGACTAAGTAATTATCAAAAAGCATTTATAATACACTATCCCAAAGCAGTCGTGCTCGCTAAGGTTTCACTGCCGTTGGACTACCAGCCAAGCCGAAAGTCCCCCTCTTGCTCCAAGGTGGAGAAGCAAGAGGGCACGGCAGGCCTGGAAGACGTGGGAGAAGAGGCCAGCATCCGATTAGAGGGCGCCACGGAAGCGGTGGTGGAGTGCATCCTTCAAGCGGCCACTGGAGGAGGGGCAGACGAACTCGTCCTTGGCTTCCTGTGGCACGGTGGTGAGCATCTTCAGTGCCGGCCTGGCCATGTGGTTATGCGACTGTGCTTGCTAGGAGGCAACCACAGTGGTGACCGACGCCGCCCCGGAACATGGCGATTTGGGAAGGCGGCGAACTGGCAATGTACGTGTAGACTGTATATTGGCTTTGAGAGGAAAATGCTTCTAGGATTTATAAATGATCTACCCTCCTTATATGAAATTCACCTTGGTCCACATGTCATTGACCCATGGTGACCCCACATGTCATTGAGGTGGGAGGGTAAATCCGCGGGCCTTGCCCATGCACCACAGCGCCACCGCCGCGTCCATGGGGAACGAGTCCCTCAGCCTCCGGTCGTGGATGGTATCGGCCTGGAGGTGGACGTAGTGGAGGGCGTCACAGATGTTGGCAGTGAACTGGAGGCCAGAGTGCCAGGAGGAGAGCAGGGTGAAAGATGGGTTCTTTGAGTTGCGGAGGAGGGTGGAGAGTGGGGAGGCATCCGAGACGAGCTCATAGGCGATGAAGAGGTATCGGTCGGGGAAGGCAGCGGCGCTGAGGAGACGGGTGATGACGGCGTGGTGGCAGTGGCTGAGGACGGCGAGGCGAGCGCAAACCTCGTGGGGGTCATGGCGGAGGGGGGGACGAAAGATGGCAGCGGGGTGTCCGCTGAGGGAGCAGCGGAAGGAATTGGGGGAGGAGGCATTGGTGGGGGTGAGGCGGTGGGAGGAGGAGAAGTTGGCGGTGGCGGCGGTGAGCTGGTGGAAGGTGAGGAGGAGGGGGAGGTCAGGGAGGGAGTCGTGGAGATAATGAGAGTGAGACGATGGGGGCACGAAGGTCGTTTTGCCTACATAAAAAAGCAAAAGAAATGAAAATCATTAAAATATCTGAGAAATGGCAAAATATAAAGATTACAACTAAAGGTGTGGTATAAGATCTATTGCATTGTTCTCTATGGCATTTTGATGAGTGTCAACTAAAGGTGTGATACCCCCTTAGATTATGGTTAGGGAAATGAAATAATCAGATACATATAATGTCGGTATTTGTATTTGTATCCACACGTATTTTCTCATGCCTTACTCGTATTAGGAAAAAAAAGATTCTATCGTATTCGTATTTAGATAGCAATACAAATGGCATTTTGCTTCCTAGACTCTCACTACCATAGTTATTAAACCCGGCTCGGTCATCGACCTGACCGAGGGGTCACTGGTCAGACCGGTGGATCAATGGTTGGACCGCACGTTTTATTAAAATATATTTTAGTATATACACCATGTAAAAATTACACTTGCGAACATAAAAAATTAATCCTCTACAAATATAGAGGCAAATCTAAGCATAGAGCACAGAGAGGAGTTGCTGGCCGGAATGAGAGTGAGAAAGATGGAAAAAATTTATGTGTAGCAGCCAATTTCATAAGGGGATTCCTACTTAAACCTTAGCAACACCCAAAGTATGAACATGGCCTTCAGTTTTATCTTGAAAAACTCTTTTATTTGAGGGTTTTTTTTTTGTCTATTGGCCTCATGAGCAAAACCCGACCGGGTTAATTAAAATTGATCGGGTCAGCCGAGTCGACAAAAACTTGGCCAGATTTTCCCAGGTCAACTTCATCTCTGGTCCTATTAGTGTGACTGGCCTGGCAAAGCCTCTGGGTCCATATTTTTTGGTTCAACCGCCTGCCAGTCTGGGTTCTATAACTATGCTAGCTACCATCCAGGTCTAGATGTTGGAATTGTTTTACACCCATAGTCGAGCCACATTAGAATTGTGTATAAATCATGGAGAACCATTCATACTAGTTGAGTTTATGGCTTTAGGCGAAGTGAGAAGACGCACTTAAGGTGTTAACTCTAGAGAAATTTTGCCATTTAGAAATGTTTTCCCTTCTCAGATTCACTGACCATCACTTTTGGACGGAAAATATAAAGACGATGCCATTTTCAGTAATAAAATAAAATAATGTTCTATGTGATGTTATTTTCTGTTGCCCTTTTCTTATGTTATCTATTATCTATTATACTATTAAAAAACATTTAAAAAATCACCATGTGCGTCCTTAAGAGCTAGAAATTACCACGTTAATCAAAGAAAAAACAAGAAGATCTACACTATAAATTGTGGTAGGTCCAGGTTATAACGGTGCAGATTAAACAAGTATAGATACAAGAGTGGTAACAATTGTATTTCATCGTAGAATTATAGTTGTATAACAAGTGCGACTCTAAATTTAAATATAAACATAGGCATTATGGTATCTAGTCGTGTAATTGCGCGGAAAATTTGGCTAGTTTCTCTAACCTCGGGTTTTTTCTAGGACCTATCTAGCCCCAAGGCTATTTCAAAATGCCTTTGTAATCCAAGGATCAAATTCTGAAAAATCATAGTGGAAAATCCACACAAATAACCTGTCCAGTCTGGACACTCTGTATAAATTGTACTAGTCTAGTATCATGCTAGTGCACATAGTGGCGACATCGATGAAATACCATTTCATATAAAAAGATAACTAATAAATAGGCAATTAACGGTAATTATCAGAGTAACGACCATAAGGTCAAAGCTTACAATTAATGCCTTAGAAGGCGAGCAACACAAATAAGCTACAGCGGAAGTAAAGATAATAACTTTAGTGAAGCCCATCCATATGACCACAGGGAATCGACTGGGGTAGCGCGACCTAGTTCTCCAGGATCCTTGAAATAACCCTTGTCGATCGACTAACGATAAACTGTTGCAGTCTGCATCCACTGAAAAACATTATTTATAGCAAGAATGTGTAGATAGATGTCGGGACCCAGAATTACGATTCTGGAACCCTCTGTGTATACTGCACTAGTCCAGAATCACGCTAGTGCACACAGGGTTAACACAGGTAAATATCGATCCACACAAGCGATAAATAAAGTAAACGATTAGTTTGAATAACAAATAAGGGTTTTGACCTTATGGTCGAGTTTACACTTATTAAGCCACGCAGGGCTAACAGTAAATAAAGCAGCAGCGGAACGGAAATAACTCCAGCGTAGATCCCACCAATTCACCACAGGCAACCGACTGGGATCCAGACCTTAACGAACGATCAGCCTTCAGCGAACTCCTCCTCGAAAGCAGGCGTAGACTCCTCCTCTTCTGTAGGTTTGGGCGCAAGTTTTACAACAAGCGTGAGTACACAACCGTACTCGCAAATCATACCACAGAATGCAATGTATAGATGCAGGCTTATTCCAAATAAAAGGCTTCTGTGGTTCTTTTGCGTAAAAGCAACATTTGCAATTGAATACAATAATAGATTGAGAGCATCATTCAAAACAAATAGACAATACTAATTTAACAGTTGTTTCCACAAAGACACACAGCTAAACAGATTATTTCACATAGCCATATGATTGAGGTCACACAGCTCCCATCCCACCTTTTATGAAAACTACCCCTCGTGTGAAATCCCCGAGCATGTCCATGATCATGACGCGCTATTCGAATAGATTGTTTAACACTCTGCAGAGGTTGTACACTTTACCCACAAGATACAACTAGTGTAGCAAGCACCAATCATAACAAAACAGTTCGGAAACTTCATCTCAAACATTGACATTCCCAGTGTGCTTACAAACCGCTATACCAGCTCACATAGAATTGGTATAACACACACCGCTGGAGAGGGAAGACGAATCGTCCCGCGATTCAACTACCAAGTAGTCACACCTCCACCCTGTCACACAGCCTAACCTATCCACCTGAGCATCAATGCCGAGAATCCATAACTTACTAAGTTAGGCCCGTCCCATACCGGGCATGTGGTGCATGCAATGGCCTCGGTTCAATGGCGCACAAAGTTAAGTCCTTAATTGACCAAGGCAAGACTTCCATGTTCTAACTAAGTCACAAAGACTATCATTCCCATCACATAGAATACCATGTCACATAGTCTCCACCACTTGCCTCAGTCTAAATCCTTTACCACCCAGTTGGTTTTAGTGCAACACATGCCATCACGCCATAACACATAGCACACAGTTTTACACAAAGTTCCATAGTCACTTAGTCATAATTAGTATTTGCAACTTACATATGATGTGAGACTCGTAGCATGGCTAAGCAATTGTACTCGCATCTAACCAACCCACGTTGGTGCTATAATATTACCAACTCATAACCAATCTAGGGTGACAAGGAATTATGACATACAAGGCCAAGGTGTGATAACAATTTGGATAATAACTATGCCCAAAGCATTTAAATAAATAATTAAAATAGAATGCAATAATTTAACACAAAGTAATTTGAAAACTGGGTTCAAGATGATCAAAGGTATTACTTGCCTTGGAAAAGGTCTATGTACTGGTCTTGATCTTGGGGTGCTCCTTCTTCCACAAAATTTCCCGACGAATCGACGTCTACTCGCAAACGAAACAAAAATAAACAAAACAAATAAATAACAGAGGCAAAACAAACTCCAAAAATTAAATAAAAACCTCAGATAAATAGAGCTTGAATTTAGACAAATTTAGAAATTTGAATGGGCTCAATCGGAGTTAGGATGCAAAGTTATGAGCTCGAAGATTGAAATTACATAAAATGCTTGAAAATCAGATTTTATGAATTTATGAATTATTTTCCTAAAGGAAAATCAGATTTAATCATGAGTTGACGTCGCGAGATTTTCGGAAAGAAAAAAAAATAAATCTCGACATGTGGGACCCACATGTCGAGGCTAAACTCACGGTGGACTAGGTCCACCGAGCCTCGACTCGAGGTTCGGTGGGTTGCACGCGTGCACCCGTGTGGTCGCCACGTAGGCGCCACGCACGCACAAGGCTGAGGTGGTGTGACACGCAGGCAGCCAGGTCAGCCCGACGGCGGCGATGCTCGGGACGACCCGGCAACGGCGATCGGCGGCGCTCCGGCGGGACCGGGTGGTACCAGAAGGTAGCCCTCGTTAAAGCGAAACCGGGGATGCACTCACGAGCGGCGGAGGGGCTCAGGAGTGGCCGGCGGCGAGCTGGAGGCGGTTGAGGGGTCACGGGTTTTGTCGGACGGGGCAATTGGCGAAGCTCCGGCGAAGTGGATGGCACCAGGAGATTGCTTATGCTCGTGCGATGCTGGTGATGCAGTCGGCGGGCTCCGGACGGCACTGACGGCGGCGGAAGAGCTCACCGGAGTCCTTGCAGGTGAAAACCCTAGAATCGGCGCGGACGGCGGCTCAGGGGCTCTCGGGTTCTGGGGTTTGGGGGTTTCTGATGCGGGGAGAGAGGCGATCCTCGGGGGCCTTTTATAGGGGGTCGGGAGGGCTCTGGTGGCGTGCGGCGGTGAAAACCCTAAAAGAGTCCGAAACAGCCACGAGATCGATTTCCGATTTTGAACCAGATTCGGGATATGATTTTACCGGCAATAGGTGCGGTTGAGATGGGGATAAGATTTGGCCCGTTTTCTAGAAGCGGTTTAGTTGGAAAGGATGCGTTGTCGTACGGGCTTGGAGCTCGGAAACATGGCGGCGGCGCGGCGTCTTGCGAAGACGGCCGGCGCGGGGCGAAGACGACGTCGGGCCCACACGTCGATGGCAGGAGGCGCTTGCACAGGTAGCAGCGGCGGGAGATGGGCGGCAGACAATGAAGGAATGGGCCGGAGGTGGGAAATTCGGCCCGAGACTATTTCTGAGATTTTAATAGGTTTTCCAATTTAGAAAATACCAGAAATTCAAATAAGTAATAGAAAATAGCAAATGAACTCAGAAAAATTCTAGAAAAATCTAGAAAATATATCTGAGCACATAGAACCCAAATAAAATAGTTTTGGCTATTATTCATGTTGGGATTATTCACATTAAATGTTTTTGATTGTAAAGTCCAATATTAAGCTTTTGAAATTAAATTCAAATAAAATCCAAATGGTGAATTTTCTCCCTACTAACTATTAAAAGATTTTTAAGCTCTGAAAATTGGGATGTTACAAACCTCCCTCCCGTTAAAGGAATCTCGACCCCGAGATTCAGGCTAGCTAGAGAAAAGGCTAGGAAACTCGGCTTTCAGCTCTTCTTCACGTTCCCACGTTGCTTCTCCTTCTGAGTGGTTGCTCCACTGAACCTTGCAAAAATGAACCGTCTTGCTTCTTGTGAGGCGCTCTGCGACATCCAAAATCTTGACTGGCTGCTCCTTGTAGGTAAGATCCTCCTTCAAGTCAATTGATTCCAACAGGGCTTGCTCCTCTGGCACACGAAGACACTTCTTCAACTGCGAGACATGAAAGACATCATGTACTCTGCTAATGATCTGGCGCACTCAAGCGTAAGCAACTTCTCCACGGCGTTCCAAAATCTTGAGCGGACCAACATACCTAGGGCAAGCTTCCTTTGGCATGAAACCTTTGACACCTCGGCGGGGTCACTCGAAGATACACAAAATCTTACGGTTCAAAGATGAGGTCACGACGGCGATTATCGGCGATAGCTCTTACTCGCTGGTAGCTATCTTGATCTTTCTCTTATCATGGCCACTTGTTCTTACGCTTCGAATGATGTCGGACCAAAAGCGATCGTTCAATTTGTTTCGACCAATTCAACGGGGTTCGGCAGGCACGACCATACAAAGCTTCAAATGGCGACATTTGCAGACTGGCTTGATAACTGTTGTTGTACGAAAATTCTGCATACGGCAAACTTTTATCCCATTGGGTAGCATTAGCTAGAGCACAAGCTCTCAGCATATCCTCCAATATCTGATTAACTCTTTCAGTCTGTCCATCTGTCTGTGGATGATACGCGGTCCTGAAATTCAGATGGGTACCCAATGCTTCATGCAAGCTCGCCAAAAACGAGGTGAACGAGATCCTCGATCGACACTATCTTCTTGGGCACTCCATGCAAGCCGACAATTCGGCCATGTACAACTCGCAAGGCGGTCTCACGAGTCACGTGGTTTTGATCGCGAAAATGGCGACCTTGGTCAACGATCGACTATTACCCGGATCGAATCGTAACCCGATTGAGTCTTGGGTAAACCGGTAATGAAATCCATACCGATCTCTTCCCACTTCCATTCTCGGAATCTTCACGGTTGCAAAGCAAACTCTGCTGGTCTCTAGTGTTCGCCTTTACTTTCGGCGGTGTCGCACAAGGCAACGAACTCGCGACTTCGTTTCATTTGGCCACCAAAATTTAGTATTAACATCCGGTACATCTTGGTACTTCCGGGGTGAATCGAATACTTTGAGTCATGGGCCTCCTTTAAGATTAATGTCTTAGAACATCGATATTTGGTACACGATCGACCATTAATCCAGTATGTCTTGATCATCCTTGGTGAAATCTTTGAATTTCCCTTCTGCCATTTTGACCTTGATGTCTGACAACACAGGATCCTTTGGTTGTGCTTCACGAATTTGCTTCTCCAGGATAGACTGTACTTCCAAATTGGCTACAAATCCTTCAGACACAACTTCTAGCTTTAGCTTTTGAAATTCTTCATAAAGTTCTGGGCAACTTTCCTTTACTTCCAAAGCATTGAGGTAACTCTTATGACTTAGAGCGTCCGCAACTACGTTGGCTTTTCTGGGATGGTAGTGGATTCCAAGATTATAATCCTTGATCAATTCCAACCATCTTCTCTGTCTCATGTTCAAATCTGAATGGGTGAAGATATACTTTAGACTCTTATGATCCGTATAGACTTCACAGCGATTACCGATGAGGTAATGACGCCAAATCTTTAAAGCATGCACTACGGCAGCTAATTCCAGATCATGAGTAGGGTAATTCTCTTCGTGGGGTCTCAACTGCCTTGACGCATAGGCGACTGCTCTTCCTTCTTGCATCAGGACGCATCCTAATCCTTGACGCGAAGCATCACAATAGATATCGAAATCCTTGCGAATATCTGGCAAAATCAGCACTGGGGCTGAAGTCAAACGTTTCTTCAACTCTTGAAAACTTTCCTCACAGGCTGGAGTCCAAGTGAACTTTTTCTCCTTCTTCAACAATTGCGTCAGAGGCTTAGCAATCGATGAGAATCCTTCGATGAAACGGCGGTAATAACCTGCCATTCCCAAGAAACTGCGAATCTAAGTCACGGTCTTGGGCTGCTCTCAATGTAGCACTGCTTTAACTTTACCGTGGTCAACTGCTACTCCCTCGGCTGTCATCACGTGACCAAGGAAATCCACTTCCTTTTTTCAAAAATCACACTTACTGAACTTGGCATACAACTGATGCTCTCTGAGTTTTTCCAATATTATCCTTAAATGCTCGGCGTGTTCTTCCTCCGACTTGTAGTACACTAGAATATCATCAATGAACACAACTACGAACTTGTCCAAATATTCCATGAATACTTTATTCATCATGTTCATGAAGTATGCAGGGGCATTAGTCAGACCAAAAGACATGACTAAGAACTCATAATGTCCATACCGTGTTGAGAACGCGGTCTTCGGTATATCCTTAGGACAAATCTTTAGCTGGTGGTAACCTAATCGCAGGTCGATTTTTGAGAATAATCCGGCTCCTTTCATCTGATCAAACAGATCATCTATCCGGGGTAGTGGGTACTTGTTCTTGATGGTAACTTCATTGAGAAAACGGTAATCAATACACATCCTCATACTTCCATCTTTCTTCTTGACAAACAACACTAGCGCTCCCCATGGCGACGAACTAGGTCTCACGAAACCTTTCTCAAGAAGTTCTTCTATCTGCTTCTTCATCTCCACCAATTCATCGGCTGGCATCCGGTAAGGTCTCTTTGAGATTGGTGCTGTCCCTGGCACTAGGTCGATGACAAACTCAATGTCACGATCTGGTGGCATTCCTGGTAATTCCTCCGGAAACACATCTGGGTATTCACTGACCAATGGTACTTCTTCCAAGGAAAGGGTCTTCAAACTGTTTACTAGCAAATGTCCATCACGAACTGAGGTGGCTAGAAACTCTACCTTGTTTCCTTTGGCATCCTCGACTGTTACGGCTCTTCGTCCACAATCTAGCACGGCTTTGTGCTTGGATAACCAATCCATGCCAAGAATGACATCTAAGGTTTGGGTATCTAGGACAATTAGGTTGGCTAGAAACTCAACTCCAGCTATGAGTAACTTAGCTCCTAAACATCCCACTCTAGTACTTAGATCTGCTCCAGGCGACTGGACTAACAGAGTATGCTTAAGTTGCATAACTTCCAATTTATTCTTGGTTGCAAACATTCCAAAACAAGCGAATCGCGAAGCTCGTAATCAAACAAAGCGATGCAGTAATCGAGTTAACGAAACTTACCCGATCGACGTCCGGTGATTCCTGGGCTCCTTCCAGAGTGACGTGGTTGACACGGCCTCTGATCATGGACTGTGGTGCTCCTCCGGCTTGACCGGCAACTTGTGAAGCTCCTTGGTTGATGCCTGGTGCTGGCGTCTTGGATGGAGTAGCTCCAAGGTTGAAGCGTCTTCGAGTGATTGTTCCCCTTTGCGGACATCGGTTGGCAAAATGTCCGGCCGACGACAGCGTAATGCACCTTTGTGCGTTCTCTGGTTGCTTCTGGATTGGGGTTGACGGTGCGGGTTGCGGAAGTTACGGCGGCTTTGCGGGTGTTGAAGTTGGTGCGTGCTCGAACGAAGTCCGGGTGGAAACTCGTTGAACTATCTTGCACTTGTTCTTGCTCTGCTGTGATTGATGGTTCCCTTGCTGAGCCATCCGGCGCTACTGTTATCCTCCGCTTCCTTGCGTTTGTCCTCTAGAACAAAGGCTTTGTTGACCAGCTCTTGGAAATCAGGAAAAGTATGGGCGATCAAACTGACTTGTAGTCCAGTGTTTAGTCCCTTCAAAAAGCGACTTTGGCGAGCCTTGTCCGTGGCTACATCTTCTGCTGCATAGCGAGCTAGCTGAGAAAACTTGTTGAGGTAGTCAGACACCGACATAGCTCCTGCTTGAGAGCGCGAACTCATCCTTCTTGAGATCGATAATTCCTTCCGTACATGATATCGCGGCGGCGAAAATTCTTCCTGTGATATCTGTGGCGTCTCATGGCGGCACAAGTTCTCCCACCATTCGCCAGCGGTGCCTTCCATCCGGTGAGTGGCATACAGAACCTTTTCACGATCGCTGCACTGGGTGATCAGCAGCTTCCTTTCGATAACTCTGAGCCAATCGTCTGCTTCCACTGGAGAGACGTGTCCGGAAAATGTTGGTGGACGAGTCCTCATAAATTCTGCAAGTTTGGATGGTCCATGGTGACCATGAGCAGCTGGGGCTCCATACTGTTGATTATTGTTGTTGTTGTTGGCCTGGTTGTTCATAGCTTGCACCTGAGTCATCATAGTATTCATCAGCTGAGTCTGTGCTGCCATGCAAGCTCCAAAGTTTTGCAAGTCAATTGGGGGTGCTTGCGGCGGGCGCTCTGCGGTGGTTGCTCATTGCTTCTGGTCTTTGGAACCGGAACCACTAGCGTTAGATCGACGAGTTTGAACCATCTGGCGAAGTTCCATGGGTTAGATAAGGTAGCAAGCACAAGATAAGTTGAGAACTAAGCAGGGGGTAGGTTAAACCCAACAAAACACAGCTCAATAAACTCAAATGAAATACCTTTATTACTTAGGGTCTTAGCATGGCTGCAACAAATGCCTAAGGGCCTTTGCAGCTCATACTCGCACACAAAAGAAAACAACGACCTAAGCACACAAAACTACCGCCTAAAGGGCGACTCACTAAACTGAAACTGGCTAAGCCTGAAAAGACCGAGACTAAAACGAACTACTCAAGAAAGCCTCCACAACCGCGGCGACGCTCCTGACGGCTGTAGACTCGGAAGTGAGCCGGCATCTTGGCAAACTGATCCTGATGCCCTGGAACTGGTGCAGCAGGAACAGGCGTTCCCGGTGCAACTGGCTCCGCTGGCTCCTCTGGCTCTGCATCTTCTTCGGGCTCAACTGGGCCTTCCTCTGGATCTTCTTCAGAATCCTCCTCGGGGTCTTCCTCTTCTTCGGGGACTTGGTCGTAGAGGATCTCTTGCAGAGTGGCGACTTTCTCGTCAGCTCTCTGCAGGGCTTCATAGACATGATCCAACTCCGTGATGGTTCTCTCCAAGGCTTCCTCCTGGGCGGCCACAAACTGTGCGAGGTGCACGACGGTAGCGTTGCTCTCCTTACGTGGGCGGGTAGCGTCTTTGGCAAGTCCACGGTGCGCTACGGGGTGGTAACGGAAGACGGTGTCCTAAAGCTCCCGTGCGTAGATGTTGCAGATACGCAGTATGGCCAAGCGCGACGACTCCTGGATACCTTCTAGCCAAGTGATCTTCCTCACAGAGACGTGCGAAGGTTGGCTCGCCTTGTTGTTCCTCCTGGCGTAGATCGTCAGGCGACAGATCACTCCACGGTTCTGTCCATTCACAATCCAGTTGTTGCCGACGTACAGCGGACGATCAAAACCTCCAAGAACCTGCAACAGCTTCCAAAGCTCGGCAGCATAACCTCCAGTGCGCTCACCATAGCTCTGAAGACGAGGCATCTGTCAAGACAGACGAACTGGGTAAGAGCAACTTTAAAACAGCGGGGAGAGAAGAGATTATAGCAAAAGTTGAGGCAAGAGAGACATGAGAAGAGTTAAGCAATCAATTAACTTTGCAAGTTAATTTTTCCTTTAGAAAATAGTTTGGACACTCTAAAGACGGCCAATCTAACTAAGGTCAAGACCTACGATCGGTATGGCTCGATACCACCTCTGTCGGGACCTGCATCACGATTCTCGAACCCTCTGTATACTTGCACTAGTCCAGATCACGCTAGTGCACACAGGGGTTAACACGTAAATATCGATCCACACAAGCGATAAATAAAGTAAACGATTAGTTTAAATAACAAATAAGGGTTTTGACCTTATGGTCGAGTTTACACTTATTAAGCCACGCAGGGCTAACAGTAAATAAAGCAGCAGCGGAACGGAAATAACTCCAGCGTAGATCCCACCAATTGGTTTACCACCAATTAGAATACCATGTCACATAGTCTCCACCACTTGCCTCAGTCTAAATCCTTTACCACCCAGTTGGTTTTAGTGCAACACATGCCATCACGAAGTAATAACACATAGCACACAGTTTTACACAAAGTTCCATAGTCACTTAGTCATAATTAGTATTTGCAACTTACATATGATGTGAGACTCGTAGCATGGCTAAGCAATTGTACTCGCATCTAACCAACCCACGTTGGTGCTATAATATTACCAACTCATAACCAAACTAGGGTGACAAGGAATTATGACACACAAGGCCAAGGTGTGATAACAATTTGGATAATAACTATGCCCAAAGCATTTAAATAAATAATTAAAATATTATGCAATAATTTAACACAAAGTAATTTAAAAACTGGGTTCAAGATGATCAAAGGTATGACTTGCCTTGGAAAAGGTCTATGTACTGGTCTTGATCTTGGGGTGCTCCTTCTTCCACAAAATTTCCCGACGAATCGACGTCTACTCAAAACTAAACAAAAATAAACAAAACAAATAAATAACAGAGGCAAAACAAACTCCAAAAATTAAATAAAAACCTCAGATAAATAGAGCTTGAATTTAGACAAATTTAGAAATTTGAATGGGCTCAATCGGAGTTAGGATGCAAAAGTTATGAGCTCGAAGATTGAAATTACATAAAATGTCGAAAATCAGATTTTATGAATTTATCGAATTATTTTCCTAAAGGAAAATCAGATTTAATGCATAGTCGACGTCGCGAGATTTCGGAAAAGAAAAAAAGAAATCTCGACATGTGGGACCCACATGTCGAGGCTAAACTCACGGTGGACTAGGTCCACCGAGCCTCGGACTCGGGTTCGGTGGGTTGCACGCGTGTGCACCACGTGGGTCGCCACGTAGGCGCCACGCACGCACGCGGTCGAGGTGGTGTGACACGCAGCGGCCAGTCACCGACGGCGGCGATACTCTGGACGACCGGCAACGGCGATCGGCTGCGCTCCGGCGGGACCGGGTGGTACTAGAAGGTAGCCCTCGTTAAAGCGAAACCGGGGATGCACTCACGAGCGGCGGAGGGGCTCAGGATTGGCCGGCGGCGAGGTGAAGCCGGCGGAGGGGTCACGGGTTTTGTCGGACGGGGCAATTGGCGAACCTCCGGCGAAGTGGATGGCACCAGGAGATTGCTTATGCTCGTGCGATCCGGTGATGCGATCGGCGGGCTCGGGCGGCACCGACGGCGCGAAGAGCTCACCGAGTCTCGCGGTGAAAACCCTAGAATCGGCGGGACGGCGGCGCAGGGCTCTCGGGTTCGGGTTTGGGGGTTTCGATGCGGGGAGAGAGCGATCCTCGGGGCCTTTATAGAAGTCGGGAGGGCTCGGTGGCGTCGCGCGGTGAAAACCTAAAAGAGTCCGGCGACCACGAGATCGATTTCGATTTTGAACCGATTCGATATGATTTTACCTAATAGGTGCGGTTGAGATGGGGATAAGATTTGGCGCGTTTTGTAGAAGGGTTTAGTTGGAAAGGATGCGTTGTCGTGCAGGCTTGGGCTCGGAGACATGGCGGCGCGCGCGCCGTCGCGCGAAGACGGCCGCGCGGGCGAAGACTGACGTGCGGGCCCACACGTCGATGGCGGAGGCGGCATACGCAGCGGCGAGCGGTAGCGGGAGATGGGTCGGCACAGCGAAGGGAATGGGCCGGAGGCGGGAAATTCGGCCCGAGACTATTTCTGAGATTTTAATAGGTTTTCCAATTTAGAAAATACCAGAAATTCAAATAAGCAATAGAAAATAGCAAATGAACTCAAAAAAATTCTAGAAAAATCTAGAAAATATATCTGAGCACATAGAACCCAAATAAAATAGTTTTGGCTATTATTCATGTTGGGATTATTCACATTAAATGTTTTTGATTGTAAAGTCCAATATTAAAGTCACATATGATCGAGACTTATCCATGAAAGATAACTTCCAAGATGACTATCCACTTATGACACTAATCTAACACCTTCTCGGACTTTTCCATCCCAAAGGATTAGGTTAATCCGTTGAGTCCAAAGAAATCCAATCTACCGAGAAACTTACTAAATTTATTACCCATAGTGATCAAACCATCTCATCAACGTTCCATACTTCCTAATAACTCTTATGTCCCCAATTAGGTATGGACATACTTTTGTCACTACCCAAAGGTAAATACCCTATGACAACATCACATTAATCAACTCCAATTCCAAAGATCTAGGCTACGATCAATCATGCACCACGCAGATCCGACTTGAGAACTCAAACCTTATCAATGAACTCCTATGTTTAAAACCTCTCGCTTAAACATATTAGGATCTCACAAAAGGATTTTAACTCCTTTAGGAAAAGAGGCATTGACTTCAAAACTCGAAATAATCCAAAATAAATACATAAAGCCAACGCTTTCACATAATAAAGAACTTGCAATGAAACTTTCAGCATCTCGAACACCAAGCGAATAAATGAATCATATTTTCCAATAAGAAGGGCAGAACTCCCAAGACACAAACAGAGACCAAGTGAAATCCCAACAAATTTCACCATCCGCATCAATACCCAGAATTGGTCTAAATCAAGCTCAAGAAGAGAACAACTTTGAACAACTTTTCTAAAGGTATTCACCCGCGGTACCTGTAGGGTACTCGAGGTAGTCATTTCGCTATTCTCATACTACGAACGGTGGTGTAACCTGGTAAAGCCCAAGGCCACAACCACGACCTCAACCTCTCAACAACCACTATAGTTACAGAGCTATCATAATAATCATATCATAAGCATTCGTAATCAGTTCATAACAGCAATGATCAATGCGACATAACAGAAACGTAAATGCAATGCTTGACCCCTTCCTATCCTACTGTGCACTAGTGTGTCAAGTTTTTTTTGTTCACTAATCATTACAAAATTTTTTAGCAAATTAAGTTACCTAAGTTGTTAATCCATTCACCACGGACCTACAGCCCGCTCTGATACCAACTGTAACACCCCAGCCCAACATGAGCCTGGAATGCTACCAAACTAACATTAAACAATTCTAAGCCAAAACATTCTACCAAATTTTTGGCAGAGCCTCCTCTATTGGTAACTACCAGAGGTCCCAACATTTGAATAAAACATATATAAATAATCCAAAGATTCGTAATCATCAATAGGCATTCAAAACATGTATGCAACTAGCATATTCAAAGGTATCCAAAAGACACTACTCATCATTATTACACTTAATCCAATTCACGAAGCATAATCATAATCAATTTTAAGCGCTTTGCTCTTTTATTAAGGTATGAACTAAAAATTTATCAACTTAAAAGGTGGATGGCGGTGTGTGTGTCCAATTCAAGTCTACTCCCTCCCATGCATGTCGTCCTTGCAAATGGTACCTAAAATCACAACAAAAGCAAGGGTGAGCCCAAAGACTCAAAGAAATATCAAAATGAAACATTAAACTCATATTTAAAGCATCAACATTCCATTCCAAAGCTTTACTCAAAACATATCTCATGAGGATGTATGCGAATATGCAATGCAACTTTTCTCTTTCACTTTATCGCATTTCACCGTAATGCGAGATATGCGACCGCCGCCGCATACCATGCACCGTGCTCGCAAGCACAGGGACCAATTGCCCAATACTCCGCAAGTAAAGGGGACCTCAAGCCCACACTCCACAAGTGTGGGGACCTCAAGCCCGTCATATACATGACGGGGATCTCAACAAATGCTTGGTCACCACATGACCAAGTCTTTATTTTATCAACATGATGCATACGCACAAGTCTTGAATCATCATAATCATACCTCCTCGGCAACATCATTTATGAATTTAACTTATTCATACTTCTATCATACATGTTCATAGACATGCCAAAACTCAAGCAACCATGCATCATACGCATTTTCACAACATTAATAATCATGGTCAACAACATCTATAACATCCTAGCATCCATAGACATCACAATAATTCACAATACTAGCAAACAAGTACTTGCCTTAACCGCGTAAGAACAGAGGATGCGAAGAGGGTGCTGCCTTCGGGACCACTCCCCCACCTAAAATTCATTTAAAAGTTTACTAAGACAACATTAATGGACCAAACAACCCATACAAGCAAGCACGAACTAGCAATAGCTTGTAACGCGATCCCGACTCCAATTTTCTAAATGCTGAACTAACCCCTCTGTAAACAGTCATGTTCAAAAATTCGTATCTTTTAGTATATGAGTCCAAATGAGGTGTTCTTGAACTTCGTTGAAAGGTTATCAAATTCCCCAACTAAACCTAGTTGGTGGCCCTTCCTGATTCGGCCATCTAATACCCCTAAAATGCCAATTAACAGAACATCGTTTTCACGTCGGGTTCTCTGGACAGTAGACTAAAACTATCATAACGTTTAGCTCGTTTGTCCAAACTTTGTGTTCTTTACCTTCCCTGAAAGCTACGACAGTTCTCTACAACTTTTGTTATACTGAGATTCTCTAATTGTTCATTTAACTAATCGCTCCAGTCAGATTACTAAAACCTGTCAGAATACCGACAAATTTGCAGAACAGCGGCGCTACGAAATTCATAACTTTTGAACCGCTCATCCAAACGACGTGATCTAAGGCTCTATTGAAAGCTAAAGACGTGACCTACAAATCTCTAGGAGATGGACAGATCAAATTTTGCACTTAACATCCTCAAAACAGCCGAGCAATACAGACTGCCAGAAACCGATATAATACCGACATTGCCAAAACGCAAAACTACACGACTAATCGAACGAGATCATGGGTTACCCTTGGAGAACGAGATGACGAACGCGGAGACCCAGCGAAGCTCCTTCTTTCCTTCCTCTTTTCCTTCTCCCCTTCCTCTTCCTTTCTTCTTCTTCCTTTCGCCCTTCTTTTCTCCTCTTGGCATGGCAGCGGGAAGGGATTGCTCTGTTCCCATTGCTACAGTGCGGCAGCGCTACAGTACCTGTGAGCTACAGTACTTTCTAGGTTTGGCTGCCCCCTCCTCCACTAATGGGCCAAGGTGTTGTGGGCTTTCACCACAGCCAGTTCTCTCAAACAAGCGAAAAACCCCGAACTTCCGCTTAAAACCATTCTCTAACACAAATTTTCAATTGAGTCTCTAAGGTTATACGGGTATTACATTCTACCCCCTTAATGAATTCGACCCGAATTCTTTCCATCGCTCTACTCAAGAACAATCACAGCTAGAATTTACGAACAAAACCACACACCTCATCATGAACAATTCAATATTGCTCGCGCATGCAAGACTGTAATTCCCAAGTCACTTCCCTCGTGGACTTATGGGATCACACCACCTTGACGGATACCATCGTCTTTCACCTCAACACTAGTCTCGACCTTGACAAGTACACTCATCATACGGGATTCAAAAGTAAGGTCTTACTCGTTGGCCAACAGCCCTAACAAAGCCTCAAGCTCCGAACCTCTCATGTGCTCTCTTAGCACCGGAATATACAAGACATTGCATACTTCGCGCAAGTACTCGAGATAGTCCTAGCGATACGTCAATGTACAATTTGCCGTGACTAAGGAACCTGTCCAACACACCCCTAGTTAAACTTCCTTTTGGTACCGAAGTACACCGTGTGCACAAAACACACGGAACTCTTGTTCCGACTCTCAGTCGATTACTTTACCTATGCAAGTAGCTTCTCCTTTGACAAGGGATGCACAAAGAACTTGCCTACCAACTCACTTATCCGAAGAACTTAAACAAAAGAGTCATAATGCATCTAACTCAAAACCATCCTCCCTTAGAAGAGCCCAATCCAAAATCAATGGATTTACCACGAAATCTTTTCTACTTTCCAAGTAGATAGTTTAGAAATAAATGCCACACAAGCTAAAGGCGAAAACACTCGAAAAAACCAGATTAACAATTTTCTTTAACTGGAGGGAATCACATATACCGACAAGAACCAATTCAATTTATAATTGACATCCATCATAATCACATAGTTCAAGTAAGAACTAAGAGAATATCTCACTATCCAAGATTACACCCTTTCCCACAATCTTTCTTTTAAAAATTTAACTTTCTCTTAAACCATAGGATCCTAAATCATTACATAACATATTAACTCATTTCTCTTAAATTGGCAACCTCAAAGCTATGTTCTACCGAACACAAAATCCACACTTATGCAGGGAGACTCTTCCAACCCACAATATCACACTCTAGCCAACTTCTTTACTGAATGAATGACTTTGACAAAAATAATTCTCAACACAACTCAATATAGATTTCACCCACCATCACATCCCTCAATCCATTAAGGATAACCAATTTGAAATTCATATGACACACTCTCATTTACTACACCGAAAGGATACTATCAATGATCATGCCACTATTTGGAATCCACTCTTATTCTACTGCTTTCACATATAACCACTGGCAACCAATATTCTAGCATAAAAATGCAATGCCCAAATTCAACCTCCAAGACTCCTACAACCAACTTTTCGTATATAAGATCGAGAAAACTTCAGATTCACTCACTAGAATTCCAACACTCTAAACATACTCAAACATTATCATTCATATGTAAAATATTTTTCTCGACCAAATTATCTTTTATAAGAATTCTATCTCCCAAAAGGTTATTCACTAAAATCAGGGCATACCTGCCGACATCTCAACCTTACCTACTATTCCATCAATTGACATTACGATTAAATTACTCGCTAATCCTACATCTCATTAAACTACACCGTCATAGATCACATACCTAACCTTGCAAAATTACCCAATCGCGATACTCTAACACATTGATCGAGCTTCTAGACTTTCGATAATCCCAACTTTCCAACATGATTGAAGGTTGTTGGATTATAATTCGCTATGGGTTTCACTAGTTGTAACACTAATCAGTTTTATTTCAACGACAATCATTCCATTTAAATCCAATTCCTTTCAAGAGTTTTAGGACAAAATCAAATCACTTTCTACCGATCTTCCAATAGCTTGGCCCCATAATTCTCATGCGATCATGTACTTGACCACCACCAACCAATCGCCACATTACACCGAAAGACCTTGCAGCCCACTTCTTTAAACTTTTCTCAATAGGAAAGAGCAAACAACTACAAATTTTAACACACGAGGAAACACTACTCCTCACAAAGTGAGCACGAGACCCAAGATAAATAGTCAAATAGCGTTGATCTCGAAAAACAAAAGACGAGACCACATTGGAGGCACAAGTTCACAAGAGGGTAGTTTAGGACAACAATAAATCACAATAAAACACTGCTTTTGAAACTCAAGAAACACTTAAGCGCAACGAAAAAAAGTTGCAGGTTACAATCTTGAACTCCAACCTCAAATACTTATGGTACACCATTTTTTCTTCTCTTTAACAGAGAAAACAATTTCCTTTGTTTACATCACCACTTGCCAACCAAAGAAGAAGTACTTCTAAAACAATTCACATTAATCACTTAAGAACCCATCGAATAATCTCCCACCTCGCCTTTCTCATCAATTTCACCACCACATTAAGCATGAACTACCAAAAGCTCACAAATGCAAAACTCCAAACTTTCTATTTAACCGATATTACAGAGGTCACAAATTACCTTCTTTCTAAAAGAATCATCTCCACTCCCACAAGTCACAACCCTTTACGGACAATCTTATTAACATCAAGGATAAGAAACTATTAACAAGAATCATTATCGTCAACTCTTTTAACAAAGGCATGCAACCACAAGTCACATTCCTCATGAGATACACATGAATAAATTATATTTCTTTTTCAACTCTTCACCTATTAGTAATGCTCACACTCATTTTATACACAACTTCCAATTTAGCGGCTATCGAGACATTTAATGAATTATACATCATAGGAGAATTTATGATCCTTCCTCTATCTGCATTCCTACTAGCGAATATGAGACCATCAAGCAACCAATTAAAGGCAATTTTCCAGATTATTATCCACTAGGACAACAGTCAAATACATCCTTATCTCTCCCTTCCTACAGAATTAGAGTTATCCATTGTGATCAAGTAATTCAACCGGTTTAACAACCTAAACCATTTTAATGATCAACCTTCTCACCAAGGACACACTATTATCCTACCACTCCACCATCAAGTAAACAAAGATCGCCAACTACATCCCATCAGTTCATCTCTTAGCGATGCTCGACACCATACTTTGATACTTTATAATTGCACCTAGCAATTACATATGATCAGTACTTATCCATGAAAGATAACTTCCAAGATGACTATCCACTTATGACACTAATCTAACACCTTCTGGACTTATCCATCCCAAAGGATTAGGTTAATCCGTTGAGTCCAGCAAATCCAATCTACCAGAGAAACTTACTAAATTTATTACCTATAGTCATCAAACCAGTCTCATCAACGCCCATACTTCCTAATAACTCTTATGTCCCCAATTAGGTATGGACATACTTTTGTCACTACCCAAAAGGTAAATACCCTATGACAACATCACATTAATCAACTCCAATTCCAAAGATCTAGGCTACGATCAATCAAGCACCACGCTGCAGATCCGACTTGAGAACTCAAATCTTATCAATGAACTCCTATGTTTAAAACCTCTCGCTTAAACATATTAGGATCTCACAAAAGGATTTTAACTCCTTTAGGAAAAGAGGCATTGACTTCAAAACTCGAAATAATCCAAAATAAATACATAAAGCCAACGCTTTCACATAATAAAGAACTTGCAAATGAAACTTTCAAAGATCTCGAACACCAAGCTTAATAAATGAATCATATTTTCCAATAAGAAGGGCGAACTCCCAAGACACAAACAGAGACCAAGTGAAATCCCAACAAATTTCACCATCCGCATCTATACCCAGAATTGGTCTAAATCAAGCTCAAGAAGAGAACAACTTTGAACAACTTTTCTAAAGGTATTCACCCGTGGTACCTGTAGGGTACTCGAGGTAGTCATTTCGCTATTCTCATACTACGAACGGTGGTGTAACCTGGTAAAGCCTAAGGCCACAACCACGACCTCAACCTCTCAACAACCACTATAGTTACAGAGCTATCATAATAATCATATCATAAGCATTCGTAATCAGTTCATAACAGCAATGATCAATGCGACATAACAGAAACGTAAATGCAATGCTTGACCCCTTCCCATCCTACTGTGCACTAGTGTGTCAAGTTTTTTTTTGTTCACTAATCATTACAAAATTTTTTAGCAAATTAAGTTACCTAAGTTGTTAATCCATTCACCACGGACCTACAGCCCGCTCGATACCAATCAGAACACCCCACCCAACATGAGCCTCGGAATGCTACCAAACTAACATTAAACAATTCTAAGCCAAAACATTCTACCAAATTTTTGGCGAGCCTCCTCTGTATTGGTAACTACCAGAGGTCCCAACATTTGAATAAAACATATATAAATAATCCAGATTCGAATCATCAATAGGCATTCAAAACATGTATGCAACTAGCATATTCAAAGGTATCCAAAAGACACTACTCATCATTATTACACTTAATCCAATTCACGAAGCATAATCATAATCAATTTTTAAGCAGTTTGCTCTTTTATTAAGGTATGAACTAAAAATTTATCAACTTAAAAGGTGGATGGCAGTGTGTGTGTCCAATTCAAGTCTACTCCCTCCCATGCATGTCGTCCTTGCAAATGGTACCTAAAATCACAACAAAAGCAAGGGTGAGCCCAAAGACTCAGCAAATATCAAAATGAAACATTAAACTCATATTTAAAGCATCAACATTCCATTCCAAAGCTTTACTCGAAAACATATATCATGAGGGATGTATGCGAATATGCAATGCAACTTTTCTCTTTCACTCTTTATCGCATTTCACCGGTAATGCGAGATATGCGACCGTCGCCGCATACCATGCCTGTGCTCGCAAGCACAGGGACCAATTGCCCAATACTCCGCAAGTAAAGGGGACCTCAAGCCCACACTCCACAAGTGTGGGGACCTCAAGCCCGTCATATACATGACGGGGATCTCAACAAATGCTTGGTCACCACATGACCAAGTCTTTATTTTATCAACATGATGCATACGCACAAGTCTTGAATCATCATAATCATACCTCCTCGGCAACATCATTTATGAATTTAACTTATTCATACTTCTATCATACATGTTCATAGACATGCAAAAACTCAAGCAACCATGCATCATACGCATTTTCACAACATTAATAATCATGGTCAACAACATCTATAACATCCTAGCATCCATAGACATCACAATAATTCACAATACTAGCAAACAAGTACTTGCCTTAACCGCGTAAGAACGGAGGATGCGAAGAGGGTGCTGCCTTCGGGACCACTCCCCCACCTAAAATTCATTTAAAAGTTTACTAAGACAACATTAATGGACCAAACAACCCATACAAGCAAGCACGAACTAGCAATAGCTTGTAACGCGATCCCGACTCCAATTTTCTAAATGCTGAACTAACCCCTCTGTAAACAGTCATGTTCAAAAATTCGTATCTTTTAGTATAGGAGTCCAAATGAGGTGTTCTTGAACTTCGTTGAAAGGTTATCAAATTCCCCAACTAAACCTAGTTGGTGGCCCTTCCTGATTCGGCCATCTAATACCCCTAAAATGCCAATTAACAGAACATCGTTTTCACGTCGGGTTCTCTGGACAGTAGACTAAAACTATCATAATGTTTAGCTCGTTTGTCCAAACTTTGTGTTCTTTACCTTCCCTGAAAGCTACGACAGTTCTCTACAACTTTTGTTATACTGAGATTCTCTAATTGTTCATTTAACTAATCGCTCCAGTCAGATTACTAAAACCTGTCAGAATACCGACAAATTTGCAGAACAGCGGCGCTACGAAATTCATAACTTTTGAACCGCTCATCCAAACGACGTGATCTAAGACTCTATTGAAAGCTAAAGACGTGACCTACAAATCTCTAGGAGATGGACAGATCAAATTTTGCACTTAACATCCTCAAAACAGTCGAGCAATACAGACTGCCAGAAACCGATATAATACCGACATTGCCAAAACGCAAAACTGCACGACTAATCGAACGAGATCATGGGTTACCCTTGGAGAACGAGATGACGAACGCGGAGACCCAGCGAAGCTCCTTCTTTCCTTCCTCTTTTCCTTCTCCCCTTCCTCTTCCTTTCTTCTTCTTCCTTTCTCTCCTTCTTTTCTCCTCTTGGCATGGCAGCAGGGAAGGGGATTGATACTATTCCCATTGCTACAGTATGGCGGCGCTACAGTACCCATGAGCTACAGTACTTTCTAGGGTTTGGCTGCCCCCTCCTCCACTAATGGGCCAAGGTGTTGTGGGCTTTCAGCCCACAGCCCAGGTTCTTTGAAACAAGCGAAAAACCCCCTGAACTTCTAGTTAAAACCATTCTCTAACACAAATTTTCAATTGGAGTCTCTAAGGTTATACGGGGTATTACACTAACCCTCATGTGAAATCCCCAAGTACGTCTATGACCGTGGACGCAGCTACTCGAATAGATTGTTAATACTCTGTAGAGGTTTGTACACTTTACCCACAAGATACAATCAACTTGGTAGGAAATGATCACAACAAAACATTTATGAAACTTTATCTTGACAATTGATCCTCATGATGGGTTTTACCGTCGTACCAACCCTGACGAAATGCTTTGGTCCGACGCACATCATTGGACCTGGAGACGGTGAACCGCTCATAAGTGTGACCCGATAGAGTAATACACACCTCCACCACCCCCGGCACACAGTCTATCCTACATGCCAGGGTATTGAATGCCAGGATTCCATAGCTTACTAAGTTAGGCCTATCCCATACCAGGCATGTGGTCGTACAGTTATGGCTCAGTTCAATGATGCACAAAGTTTAGTCCTTAATTGACCAATGCGAGACTGCTCAATTTCTAACTAATTTACCAAGATTAATATTTTCCCAAGCATGAAGTTCCACCACACCACAATTCTTTCCACTCACCTTAGTCTAAATCTTTTCAACCTTCTTCGTTAAGTGCATCACATGCCATCAACAAGAAATAACATACAACATATAGTTTTTACATAAAGTTCCATAATCACTTAGTCAAGTTTAGATTTACAACTCAAAATGATATTAATAACCTGTTGCATGGCTAAACAGACTATTTGTGTCTAACTAACCCACGTTGGTGCTATAATAATACCAACTAATAATTAACCAAGCTAGGGTGACAAAATATCATGGTAATACAATGAGCAAAGTGGATATAATCAAATAGGTGTATAGCTAATCCCAAAACATTTAAAGAATAAAGTAATTGAAGTAACATGCAATAATTTGAATCAAAGTAGTTTTGAAAAACTGAATTCAACATGGTGAAAGGTACAACTTGCCTTGCTATAGCAATGATGTTCTTCTTTTATCTTAGATCTTCTGCTGCCTTGACCTTTAGCTCCTTTGGATGATTCCAGAACCTCAACGTCTAACGAGAGAAAGCGCAAAAACAAACAAAATTCAAAAAATACAAATAAAATAAACTCCAAATTAAAATTGAATGTCACTAGAAGGTAGATCTTGAATTTAGATGAATTTAGAAACATGAATGGGTTCAATCAGAGTTCGTATGAGGAAGAACGCTCTCAAAAGTTTGACTAGCGTAAAATGCTTGAAAAGAAAAAGGAGAGAGAAACTAACAGTGGGACGAGGAATACTCGAGAATCTTTATTTTCATAAATTCAAAAATAGGTGAGTATATGACATGTGGGACCGTGGGGTTTATGGGTTTTCAAGAATTAAAAGAATTCCTAAAAAAGGATAAAGAGAATGACAGTTGGGGCCATTGGTATATGGATCACGTCCATGGAATTAGTTCAACGGTTCACGGTGAACCAGGTTCATGGAATAGTGTCTGACAAGGTGGGTCCACGCGTTAGTGAATAGGTCCATTGTGGACCAAGTCAACACAGTTATGGGTTAGGGTTTGGTATGGGTGTGCCATGTAGTGCACACATGTCACGCCATGTGTGCCCGATTGCTAAGGTGGCGGGACGTGGCGGTGAGGTGGCACTGGCAGCATGGTGGTGCACGGGGCTCGTCGGCTCACCGGAGCTAGCAGCCACGACAACGTGGGTGGAAGTGCAAAACGGAAAGAGGACGATGAGGCGAGCGATGTGACGTGGGTTCGAAGTTCAAAGGTCACCGGAGATGGCTGGTGGCGAGCTCCAAGTGGCGGAAAAGGCTCAACCACAACGGCGAGGGCACCACGGTGATGCTCTAGTGAAGGGAAGGGAAGCATGGCGCAGAATGTCGAATGGTGAACCCAACAAAGTGGATGTTGTTGACGGAAACTCATCGAAGTGACGAGGAATGGGCGTTGGCCGAACATGGGAGAGAAGAAGGAAATCTGTTGGGACCCTGGATCACTGAATCCAAGCCCTCTATGTACTCTGAACTAGTCTGATGATCAGTAGCTAGTTTACATAGTTGCAACATCAATGAAATCATATCCATACAACAAAACATCTAAGAAATAAGCAAAATAATATTGATAGAAGCAACGGATCTTATGGTCAAGGTTTTATAGAGTTTGCCACACAAGGCTTAAGACAAAAGAATAAACTTGCAGCGGAATGAAACAAACTCGTGGTAGCCATCCGACATGCCCGCAGGTAATCGAGTGGAGAACGTGACCTAGTTCGCATAGTCTTCGAAGTATTCTTCCACGTAGAACTTGGTGTTCCCTGGTTCTGCATCAGTGACTAATCAGCGCAAAGCCATGAGTACATAAAGTACTCAGCAAGTCGTAGGAAAATATATGCAAATAGTATTTATGCAAGGCTTGGACAATGATAGCTTTATGGCTATTTTGCAGGGAGCACTATTGACAGTAAATACTGCAAATAGATTTAAAAGCATAATTTAAAAGATTAAATACATAAGTAAACAAGTTCTTTGAAACAAGTAGTGAACACCCGTTCACTTCGCAACCAGATCCAACTACTTAAATCCCAACCAATCCATTCCAATGTTTTTTGAGAAAATCTACCCCTCGTGTGAAATCACCAGCAATTGTCCATAACCAGGAATACAACTATTCGAATAGTTTTACACTCTGCAGAGGTTGTACATCTTGACCCATAAGAGATAATCAGCTTATAATGTCAGACATGACATGCTTCCAAAGGTGTGCGACTAAGTGATTAGCGTAAGGCTTTTACAAAGATCTGTTTTGACCCAGTTCTACTCACTAAGGTTTCGCCATTCTGGGCCCCATCTTACGCCGCTCATCAACACAAACAGAACCATATTAAAAAATTGCTTATTAGTTGGCCAGGTCCACTCCATCCTGAACATGTGGTTGTACTGTATGGCCCAGATCAATGGTGCACAAAATTAAGTCCTTCATGACTACTCAGGCGAGGCAACCACATCCCAAAATCATCCCCTTTACTGCATGATCACTCACCCGAGTATGAAACCATTTTTTGTTTAACCAAGTCCAATGGCAACCCTTGCCATGGCACAACAAATTTTATTAACAGTGGCCACACCACAATTTCATATTTTATTTAGTCAATATTTCCATCCTTTGAGCATGTGATCATAAATCCCATCGCGACTAAGCGTGGCTAAGCAATATATGATACACATGTTGGTACTAAAATATGCCCAACTAAAATTAACTCAACCTATGGTGTCCAAGGGTACATGTCATTCACAACTATTCAAGGAGGCATATTGGCAATTAGGTAATTGACTATTCTCGAAAACCGTTGATATAGACTTAGCAATGCATGTTGATATAAAACAATGTAATTTTATAAAATAGGTACAACATGATCAAAGGTCTACGACTTACTTTCGTTGAAGGTTTGAGATGCTTCGGTCAACGGGTCCAGGAATTCTTCGGAAACGCGAGAACGGGAGCCAAATAAATACAATAATTGCAAATAAAATCCAAAAATTATCAAATTAGAACCAAAAGAAAGAGAGGAAGAGAGATGAATGGGAGTGTGACTTGTGGGGTCCACATGGAAGGGAGACAAAGAAAAAAAAGAAAGAAGAAAGGAAGAAGGAGAAGGCAGCAACACTGGCAGGCTTGGGCACGTCGCCGACACCGACGAGAGGCAAGGTGGCGGTTGATGGGGAGGGGTAAAATGGGACCCCACGGAGGTCAGGAACCCAAGGGCAGCGGCAGGATCACCAGCGGTGAAGCGTGGCAGCAACGACAGTGAGACAGGTGCATGGCTGGCGGTGGCCTGTACGGGCAACGGTGCTCAGGCGGTGCACTGAGGGAGATAGAGGGAGCACCATGTGGAATGCAAAGTGGCGAACTCAACGGAGTGGACGATGTCGCCGGAAGATCAACGACGGCGATGGAACGCGAGGAAGAAGGAACTTCGACCAGTGAGAGGAAAAACTTGATTTTGACTAGGAGAGAGGAGAGGGGATGAAACTCGGGGAGGTGGATGAGGAGGGCTTGGGGCACACGGTGATGCAGGTGGCTTGGTGAATGATTGATCGGAGAGGGAGAACAAGCGGATGGGGCGCACGGCCAACAATGGGGAAGAAAGAGGAGCTTACTGTGGGGGCTTTCGTGAGGGAGAGGGAAGGAGAGGGGGTAGGGAAGGGGAGGAAGCTACGAGCTCCTTTTATATAGGAGAAGAGGGAAACTTGAGGTGAGAGTTTCATGGGGAGGTCGGGCGGCGCACCGGGCGCATGCAAGTCTGGCCGACGTTCGACGCGGGTGTCAGAGAAGATGGGCAAGGCACAGGTGCGTGGGGGTGGCAAGGCATGGGCAAGCGCTGACAAGAATCTTGGGCGTAGAGCTCGCCGGGATAAGCGATGAGAAAAACGGCACAACACTAGGCCAACGGGAAGAAAGACAAGGAGCTTGAGGTAGAAGAAAGAGAAAAGAAAAGAAGAAAAAAGAAAGAAAAGAAGAAAAAGAAAATAAATTTGAAAAATGCAAGAAAATTTTGTAAAATTCCTTGGAACCTAAATAGATCAAATAAATAATTTTGGTTTAATTGAAGTTTATTTTAATCATTCAAAATGTTTTTAATTTTCTAAAATTTCAATTTAAGCTTTAATAATAAAATGCAGATGATTATTTTTATTTTTAAAGCTTCAGAAAGACTTCGAAAATTGGGATGTTTCAAAAACCTGGCTAGGATGGACAAAACTTGTAATCAAGGAAGGGGAATTGTAGATCGGGGTGAGGGACACAAGGTGACACAAACGGATTTTGGACGAACTCACTAGAGACACGGGGAACGCGACGAAGGTGTTTTGGCATCGTGGAGCATGGCTAACGTCGAGGAAGAAAGGGGTGACGCCGGAGGTAGGGGACTCAGGAACTCCAACGGGTGGCGGCACGTGGAGGAGGAGGACTGGGCGACTATGGTGACACAGACACACTGGCTCGAGGAGGCATGACGACGGAGAACCAAGCGAGGATGGCAATGCCGGTGATGGAGAAGATGATCGGAGCGGTGGCAATTGGCAGCGTCTCGGGCGGAGAGTGGCTAGGACACGGAGGCGGTAGGTCGGGGCGGAGCACATCCGCACGGGGTAGTGCTTTTATGAGCAGGGAGTCGTGCATGGCACGGATGCTGAAGGTAGTGGCGAAGCGAGTCCGTGTTGGACGCGTGTAGTGGCGTGGGCTCGTTGCGCGGCCCGGCGACAAGCGGCCATGGCGTAAGAGGTGGTGGCGGTGGGCCATGCGGTGAGGCGAAGCAAGGATAAAGCAGTCAGAGGAAGGGTTTGGGCCGGAAGGAAGAAAAGGAAATGGGTGAGCCAAATTCAATCCACGAGATTTAGAATTAAGAAATTGATTTCAGATTTAAAGAAAAGCTAGAAATTCAAAAGAGGCAAAATAAATAGCAAACTAACTTGAAAAAATCCAAGAAAATTCCTTGAAACACAAGGAACCAATTTTTTTTCATTTAACTAATGTTTTAATTAGTCAAATTAAATAGTTTAAATTTTAGAAATATCCAATTAAGCTTTATTAATTCAACGAAAAATTGTAAAAATTTTCAGGGACCTACCTAATCTACACAAAAGATTTTGAAAACCCAAATTTTGGGATGTTACATAATCTCCCCGTGAAAGGAATCATGACCCCAAGATTCAAGATGGCTAAGGAATAGGTTAAGGAACTCAGCCTTTAGGTCCTCTTCATGCTTCCAAGCTGCTTTACTCTTGACGCAACTGCTCTTCTAAACACTTGCGGAATGGACGCCTTGCACCTTGCTGAACTTCTTGCTTCAACCAAAACTTCATGATATGGCACTTCGTAGGCAAGGACCTCTAGCAACTTGATTGCTCCTAGCGGTGATTGCTTGGTCAGTCTTAAAGACACTTTTGGAGTTGAGGGACTCCTGCTTCTGACTGGTAACTCGGGTTGACAAACTACTTCTTCTTCTGAGCTTTAGAATCCCGAACTGACTGACACAACTTTGAGGCAAACTTCTTAACACATAACTTTCTTAACTCCTCTGCCAAAACTTTTATGGGTTCCTTAACACCTTTCAATAGTATCCTAAGATAGACATGACTATGAGGGTGATAATCTACGTAGTTTTTATTCCTGAACTAAGCTATTTCTAACCCATTTAAGGTTTAAGACACTCGGCCTTCTGCCACTTGATTGGTGTAAATCCACACACTTTGTAACATGACCTGCTTTCTAGCTGAACGATGGCTTGCACGGTTGATCATAGAGATTCAAAATGGTGACAATTGCGAACTGGCTAACAACTGGTGTTGTAGGGGAACTTTGCATCCAACACTTACTTACTCTAACTGGTACTATGAGTTAAGGCACAAACTCATTAATTCTTTTAGTTTGTCCACTAGTTTAGGGTGATACACAATACTGAACTGAAACGAGTACCCAAGGCTTCATGCAGACTCTGTTAGAAACACGAGGTGAACTGGGATATGATCCTTGGTTTGACAATATCCCTTTTGGCACACCATGCAAACTAACCATCTATGTTGGTCTGACACTATACCATTTCTGTCATATACCATTCTGCTAGATAGTCTCCATATTGGTAGGAATGAGGTAGCAAACTCTATCAACTGATCAACAATCCCTCTTGAGGAATTACATCCTGATCGGGTCTAGAGAAATCCATGTTTGAACTCTTAGAGGTAAGAGTGCTCTGGTTGGCCTTTGATATGCTAGCCTGACTTTCCAGCATAGCAGATACATGGTAACATGTTCTGTGACATTTTACTTCATATCAGGTCATCATAGCTTGACTTGGAGACCTTGGTACAACTTTGTAACTCCAGAGGAATTGAAATGGTTGCACTCAAATGCTGGTTTGAGTGTCAACTACTTGGGTTTCTCCTGATCAGATACACAAATTTGCTCATTGATCTCTGACTCACCTTGCTTGCCTTTGGTGGATTCTCAAGCTTTACCTTACGTCAAATGAACTGATTTCCTTAACATTAATGTCATCTCACTGTCTTGTCAAATATGATTTTCTAGCATTGGCTTGGCTTTGGGGTTCAACAGATATCCTCTTGCAACTGACACAAAATTCAATTGTTCGATTTCGTGGTAACTTTGGCAGACACTTGTCTGATCAATGGGTTCCTACGACAGCTCTTCTAACTCAAAGCATCTGCAACTATATTGGTCTGACCTGGGGAAACAGATTACACCTCACGGTTTTCAATCCAATAAAACCATATTTGCTCCTCCCTGGTAGCAAACTCCGAGTTGTAACTAGGATAATTCACTGCTTGAAATTTTAGTTATTAGGAAGTGTAGGCGAAACTTCTTAACACACTAATTCCTAGAGGTTCCGGTATAAGACGTTGTCAAGGTTCTTCCTGGTATCGAGCAATACGAATACTAGAGTGCTGATCAAACTCTTCTACACTTTTTTACAAACTCAATTCACCCCTGGTTATTTTGGTGAACTTTTCCTTTTACAACGAGGTGAGAGGCTTGACTGTCTTGAAAATGATGATCTCACTAATCTTCAACGATACTTCTCGAAATGACTATCTCGCTGGTATTCAACTAACACTGGCCTACTCACGGATGATCTTGGGGAAACTGCAGTTCTTTCTTAAAACTCAAACAGGCTTATTCTGAGGTTCTGAAGATTAGCTCCTGAATAGACTAAAATTCTCGCACATCCTTGTGCTACTATTTTACTTTATAGCTAACATTAGTGCTTGCCAAGCTGACAAACTTGATTTGTGTAACATCCCAATTTTCGAGCCTTTTTGAAAATTTCAAAATAAAAATCACCATTCGAATTTTCTTGATTTGTTACTACAAAAAGGCACGCCACTTAAGACCACTTACGAAATTTATCTACTCAAATTGTTGGTGTTGCTCAACACCAACTCCATCTCTCATTATCAATTAACTTCTTTACTTACAACTTCTCACTTAACACAACGAAACATTACAAAAGAGTTTTGTCACTTTCTTTTCCTAAAAATGAAGCATTAAACTTCAACATCCAATTTACTCTCAAAAGAAGTACATGAGCCAAAACTCCACATGTTAAAGAACTTGCAACAAATAACTGCTATTATCCAAGATGCCAAGTGAACAAATGAGTCATGCTTCACCACAAGACAGAACTCTCATGAAGGAACCAACCTTGCAAATCAACAACATTCACGAGTAGCAAAAATATCTCAATATTTATTTCAAAGAACAAATAGAGACCAAATGAAACCCGTTAACTGCAATGTAAGCACCAATCAAAGAAAGTTCATCAACCGCAAGAAACTACAACAACAAAAATCAGATACAAACTTAAGGAAGACAACAACTTCCCCAAAGACTCGTCTCCAACCTCGGTAACTAAATTACTCGAGAAAAACCTTCACTATCCCCATACCACGAGCAAAGGTGTAGCTCAGCAAAGCCTGGGCCACAACCACGACCTCAACCTCTCAACAGCAACTATCATCACACATAACCGTCACAATAATCAAATCATAAGCATTCATAATCAACCCATAACAGCAAAGATCAATGCGAGATGACGAAAACGTAATGCAATGCTTCACCCATCCCCACTTTACTGTGCACAGTGTGTCAATTTAATGATTCAATTACCACGGACCTAAAGCCCGCTCTGATACCAACTGTAACACCCCAGCCCAACATGAGCCCGGAATGCTACTAAACTGACATGCTAACCAAATAAAACTAAGACTTTTCTCTAAAATTCGGCAAAACCTCCTTTGTATGGGTGACCATACCGGAGGTCCTAACAGTCTAATAAATCATCAATCAAAATTTCAATCATCCAATTTAAACTAATCATCACAGGTCATCCAAAGCATGCTAAGCAACTAAAGCATAAATCAAAGAGCATCCATAAGCATTAATGAATCATCCACCGCGAAGGATGGTCACAAAGTGAAACCTTAGTAATTATCAAGAATATGTAATGTAGATAATTGATCTAATTATTTGTTGTGGTCTATGTATTCGTGTCATGCATCATGTCTACCCCTTCCCATGCATGTCGCTGCCTCGAGAGGTACCTAGAAAACACAACACAGCAAAAGTGAGTCCACGACTCAGCAAAGTGCAACAGAACAGTATAAACAATACTGAATAATAGCATAACAATCACATAATAGAATACAAACGTAAAATGGATGAATAAGAACATAACCGCCACATTATAGAATATGCGTAGAATAGCGAAAATCACATGAATGAATGAAATGCATGAACTCCACTTCTGCCTATACCGGTATAGCTAGTGACACACCCGTCGGTGTTCACTTAGGCCCGCATTTAACAAAATACGGGGATCCAAGGCCCGTATGAAGAACGTTTCATATGGGGATCCAAATCTGCCCACATTGGAATGATGGGTCTTACGTGCCCATACTGGAATTGATGGGTCTTTACATTCCACTCCCGTGGATGAAACATGAACAATGAATCAATGAAATGAATTATGAATAAAGAAAATCATCATCTCATTAAACATGGAATAACGAACGTGAAAAGAACATGAAGCATGGATAACATACGTAGAAAGAACAAGAATCATTGAAAGCTATCCATAGATCATAGATTGTAATCATAGCAGGGACAACAAGCATTCAACAATCAACAACAATATGAACCACGAGGTACATTGCCCATATTGGAATGATAGGACTTCACTACCCACTCCCGTGGGTGTATATGAAAGAAGGAATGAATGAATATATCGAACGCAAACTTATTACGAATAATCATGGTATATCAATTGTGAAGGGAGATAAGAAATACCGAAATATCCATTGCACATTCGTTAATCATGTGGAACAAATAGCAATCAAGACAAATCAATTGTACTTGCACTTGCCTCAACCGTGCGACGAGAAGACAAAAAGGTGAAACGCTCTAACACCGAGTTCACCGTCACAGAAGCGGCAAGACCGAGTAATGACCACCACCTACAATCGCAAGTGAAAACCAACCAGAAAATGATCTCGCTTTGAGAGGGGACGATGAGAGCAACTACTAAACTAACGAACAAACGACAAGACAAACAACGACTAAAGGAACACAATAGTCTAAAACTACAACCAAATATTCATATCCGTGTTCAAGATCGAGAACTTTCATTCATTCATTCATTCATGAGAGAGTTCCAATCGAACCTCAAAATCACAATGGGTCATAGACTGATTAATTAATTAAAGGGTATCCAAGAACATGTCCCAAGGGAAACCAGCCAAAGAAAATAGATGTATACCATTTAATCCCTGTTATAACTTATGGTCTGAAGTTTTGGCAAAAACCAATCCACAATCAAAACTATTTTCTCAAACAGCTTCCTAGCCAATAGCCATCTTCCCATTTAATTGACTATGGTAGATCTTCACTCAATTCATCCCGATACCCTAGCTGATACAAGAAAAGACCCTACGTGACAAGATGTCTAGCCATCTAGAAAAAGAAATTGAACACCCTCATTTGACAAATAAACCAATAAACCTAGAATAGGTGCTACCAGACATAAATCAAGTATAGTCTCTCGCGTGATATCTAAATCAAGAAACTGTACACCATCGCTTTGATGACTATACTGAACGAGAGCTACAACATGTGCTGAGGTCTCATTTTTTTCCAACTATCCTCGACCTGATAGTTAATTCTAAGTGAATCTCACATAATACGATGTTGATGAATGTACGTTGCAACAACTGATCACAGGGAAGACAGAACAAAGACCAAGCCGCGGTTACACGGTCGCGCCGCACGGCTAGCAGCATTTGGTCGTCAGATTTACTGCGTGAGCTTGGCGTTGAGGAGGCCCTCGGTGTAGGCGTCCTCGGCGGGGAGCGGTTCGATGGCGTGACCTGGTCCTTGAACCAGAGTAGCGGAGCTCCTCCCGTCTGCGCACGATCACCCGTCGCCCCACGCGGCGCAGACCACCACCGCACCACCGTAAAGATTCCACATGCAACAAAGTACTATAAATGAAATCCCCAACTCAAAGGAGATGCATTTTAACCAAAGAGAAGCATACTTGGCTACAAATCCAAGATCCACTCACCCAAATGCAGATACGGGGAGAGAGAGAGAGAGAGCCCATGGACCAACCAATCGGACGAGGAGGAGGTCTTGGCGCCGTGGCAACGACGCCACCACCGTCACCGAGTCGGGCGCAAGGAGGATCCAGATGCGGCGACCATATGGAGCGGTGGAGCCGAGCGCATCGACCGGGCCAAGGTTGCGCCAGGAGAGGCGAGCCGGGAGGAGCTAGAGCGGACGGGCGCGAGGTCGAGCTCGACGGCGGTGACAACACCGTGGCGGCAACCGAGGCGACGCCGGACCGGGCCAGCGGGAGGCGAGGCGACGCCCACGGGCAGAGGAAAAGCGGCTCTGGGCCGAAGGCGGACCGAGACCGACGGCGGCGACCCGCGCCGAGGGGGAGGAGCCAGAGTGTAACATCCCAATTTTCAGAGCTTAAAAATCTTTTAAATAGTTAGTAGGGAAAAATTCACCATTTGGATTTATGTGAATTTATTTCAAAAGCTTAATATTGGACTTTATAATCAAAAACATTTAATGTGAATAATCCCAACTTGAACAATAGCCAAAACTATTTTATTTGGGTTCTATATGCTCAGATATATTTTCTAGATTTTTCTAGAATTTTTCTGAGTTCATTTGCTATTTTCTATTGCCTATTTGAATTTCTGGTATTTTCTAAATTAGAAAAACTAATTAAAATCTCGGAAATCTCTTTGGGCTGAATCTCCCCGGCCCAACTCCTATTCCCGCTCACAAACCCTTCAGCCAGTGCTGCTGCGTGCAGCTTCTTCCACCGACAGTGGACCCGCTGTCGATCTCTCTCTCTCTCTCGCGCGCTTCTGCATCCTACACCGTTGGATCAAGATTCGACGGTCAGATACGCGTGAGGTAACCAGACGGTCCGAACGCTCCTGTGTTGTGGACCGTTCGATTAGATCTGGACGGTCAGATCTTGAGCCCGCTTCGTGACCGCACCACTTTCGCACGCACCGCATCCTAACCCTAGCCACTGACGTGTGGGCCCCGCTTGCCGCGTCAGCTTCATCTTCGTCGCGCCTTCTTCTCCGCGTCCGAGTCGGAGCCGCTCGCCATTGCCGTCTTCTAGAAGCTCAAACCGACAACGAACTTTCCTAACTAAAAACCTCCGGATTTCTTTGCCAAACTCTATCTCTAATCTTCCCGCGCCCGTATCTGCCCTCAATCGGGATCGAAACGAACTCTACCTCCGTTTCTCTCTCGTGTTCATCTCGGACTCTTTTTTTAGGGTTTCCGCCGCCGCACGCCCCCGGACCCCCCGAGCTCCTATAAATAGGACCTCCGGGAGCGCTTGAACACCCGCACCAAAACCCCCAACCCTAGATCACCCGAGAGCCCCTGCGCCGCCGCCGTTGCTGATTTTCGGTTTGTCACCCGCAAGTTCTCCGGCGTGCTCCCTTGCTGCCGTCAGTGCCGCCGTGACCTCACCGTCGCACCTCGGCCGCAATAGCTCGGGCTAGCTCACGTGCCATCCATTCACGGAGCACCACCGGGCCGCTCGTCCGACAACGGCGCTCGACTCGCCGCCCGACCTCGCCGCCGGCCGCTCTGGTTGTCCCCGAGACCCAACGAGTACACTAACGTGCTCCCCTTAGCGCCCTGTACTCCTTGGTACCCTTCGTCACCGCCGGCGAGCCACCGTTCGCCGGGACCTTGGTCCCCGAAGCCGCTCTTGCTGTCGCCCACGTCACCGCCACTTTTGCTAGACACCTCAGCCCGACGCCCTCATGGCAGCCGCATGGAGCCCCATCAGCATCCACGTGGGCATACGCGTGGTAGTCCAAACCAAATTCCGTGAGCCGGTTCGGTGGACTTAGTCTACCGTGGACCGTGAGGCTGACATGTGGGTCCCACATGTCAGTGAATTCTTTTTATTTATCTTCTTCCGAAATCACGAATGACGCTTGACTTGTGCAATAATCTGATTTTCCTTTAGGAAAATAATTCGGGAAATTCATGAAATACTGATTTTCAGCATTTTATGTATTCTCAATCTTCCAAAGGCCATAACTTTTGCATCCTAACTCCGTTTGAGCCCATTAAAATTTCTAAATTTGTCTAAATTCGAGATCTACTTAATTATTATTTTTATTCAATTTTTGGAGTTTGTTTTGCCTCTGTTATTTATTTGTTTTGGTTGTTTTGCTTCGTTTGTGCGTAGACGTCGATACTTCGGGGGTTTTCGTCGAAGAAGGCTTCAACCAAGTTCAAGACCAGTACATAGACCTATTCCAAGGCAAGTCATACCTTTGATCATATTGAATCCCAGTTTTCCCAAATTATATTGTGTTAAATTATTGCATTTACTTTAATTATGTATTTAAATGCTTTTGGGCTAGTTATTGATCCCACTTGTTATGTTCACCTTGCCCACTTGTATACCTTAATCCTTTGTCACCCTAGATTGGTTTATTATTTAGTTGGTATTAACATATTGCCAACATGGTTGGTTAGACCGACTAGAATTGCTTAGCCATGCTACAGTCATCATCTCATATGAGTGCAATTATGAAACCGACTAAGTGATTATGGAACTGTGATAAAACTGTGTGTCTGTGTGCTATTACTCGTGATGGCATGTGTTGCACTAAACCAACCGGGTGGTAAAGATTTAGACCGAGGCAAGTGGTGGATACTTGTGTGAATCGTGGCTTTGTGATTGGGATTTATCTGTGTGGTTTAGTTAGAAAAAGCTGAAGTCTTGCCTTGGTCGATTAAGGACTTAACCTTGCGCATCATTGAACTGAGCTATATCAGATGCGACCACATGTCCAGCGGCAGCTTAACTTAGTAGGTTACGAAGTTTCAACATTGGGGTTGGTGGATAGGTTAAGCTTTGTGATATGGGATCGTGAATAAGAACGTCAATGTTGAGACGGTTGCCGAATCTGCTTTGTTACGATTAGTGCTAGCTACACTAGTTGTATCGTGTGGGTAAAGTGTACAAACCTCTGCAGAGTGTTAATCAATCTATTCGAATAGCGCGTCCGCGTCATGGACAACGCCGGGGATTTCACATGAGGGGTAGTGTTCATAAAATGTGGGATTGGGAGCCGTGTGATCTCAATCATATGGTGTGTGAATCAATCGCTTTAGTTGTGTGTCTTTGTGAAACAATCATTAAATTAATATTGCTTATTTGTTTTAAATTATGCTTTCAATCTATTATTTGTATTCAATTGCAAATGTTGCATTTTTGCAAAATAACCACAAGCCATTCCTTTGGAATAAGCCCGCATCTATATATTGCATTCTGTGGTATGATTTGCGAGTACGCTGTGTACTCACGCTTGTTGTAAAACTTGCGCCCAAACCTCTGTATGGAGGAGTCTTCGCCGCTTTCGAGGAGGAGTTTGTGGAAGAAGGTTGATCGCTAGGTCATCGATCCCGCCGGTTGCTGTGGTGTGTCGATTGAGTTTGCCGAGTTTATTTCGCTCCGCCGCAGTATTTCTTTAGTGTTAGCCTGCGTGGCTTAATAAGTTGTAACCCGACCTTAAGGTCAAAACTCTAAGTTGTTACTCAAACTATTCGCTTATGTTATATTTCGCTTGTGTGGATTGATATTCACCTATGTTACATTGTGTGCACTAGCGTGATCCCGACTAGTGCGTAATACACAGAGGTCCAATTGCATTTTTGGGTCCCGACAGAGGTGGTATCGAGCCATACTTGATCGTATGTCTTGACCTTAGTTAGATTGGCCGTCTTTAGAGTGTCCAAACTATTTTCTAAAGGAAAATTAACTTGTAAAGTTAATCAAATGCTTAATTCTCCTCATATCTCTCTTGCCTCAACTTTGCTATAATCTTTTCTTTCCCCGCTGCTTTAAGGTTGTTCTTACCATTCTGCCTTTCTTGACAGATGCCTCGCTCGCACCTATGGTGAGCATTGTGGAGGATACGCCGCAACTTTGGAAGCTTCACGTACTTGAGGTTTTGATCGTCCGTTGTACCGGAAACAATCGGATGGTGGATGGACATAAGCGGGTACGACCGTCGCTGACGATCTACGCCAGATGAATACCAAGGCAAGCCACCACTGAACATCTCCGCGGAGGATCACTTGGAGTGAAGGAATACAGAATCGCCACGCCGCCATGCTTCGATCTCGCCACATCTACATGCGCGAGTTGCAAGGAACCGCCTTCCGCTACCACCCCAGCAGCACCGCCGTGGAGCTACTCGCACACTATCCATCCACGGAGGGAGAAGAAGATGCCACGATGGTACACCTCGCCCGCAGACGTCGCCGCCAAGAGGAATCCATGGAGATGATGGTCGCGATCTAGACGGTGCCTACAAGAGCCCGCACTAAGTCAAGAGAAGATCGCCATCCCGAAGAGATATCGGGCGCCCACCACCGTGCGTACTCAAGAAGTGGAAGAAGAACATGAAGAATCTGAGGAAGATCCAGAGGAAGTGGAGCAAGAACCGAGGAGCTCGTCGCGTCATCGACGCTGCTCTGTTGCACCGCCTCGGGCACCGTGATCGCCATTGAAGATGCCGGACGCTTCAAGGTCTACAAATGGTAGGAGCGCAGCGTGGTTGTGGAGGTTACCTCAACGATCGAGTTCGCTAAGGCCTAGGTTCGCAGCTGAGGCTTCGTGTGTTAAGCCGCCGCCTAAGCCTAGTTGTGTCGCCTTTAGGCGTTAGATTGTGTGCTTAGGTTCGCTATTTTCTTTGAGTGCAGTATGAGCCGCAAAGGCCCTTAGGCATCTGTTGCAAGCCATACCGAGTAATAAAGTTGCTTTTGGTTCTCTCGCTGTTGTTGGGTTTAACCAATCCCGCTTAGTTCTTAACTCACCCCATGCTTGCTACCTTATCTAACCCTTGAGCTTCACGATGGTTACAACTCGCAGACAGCTATAAGTGGTTCCTGACCCAAAGATCGGGAGGAAATGAGCAACCAGCCACGTGGAGCAGCTCCGCCACAAGCACCCCAATTGACTTGCAAAACTTTGGAGCTTTCATGGCAGCAGACATCAAATGATGAATACCATGATGACTCGGATGCAAGCCATGCACAACCGAACAACAACCACAACAATCACCAAAGACGGAGCCCCACCGCCATGGTCACCATGGACCATCCAAACTTGCGATTCATGAGGACTCGCCCACCAACATTTTCTCGGACATGTCTCACCCGTGGAAGCCGATGATTGGCTTCGTGATTGAAAGGAAGCTGCGATCACTCAATGCAATGACCATGAAAGTTTTCTATGCCTCTCACCGCTGGAGGGCATCGCAGCAGAATGGTGGGAGAACTTCGCGCTCATGAGGCACCACGTATATCACTTGGGAGGAATTCTCACAAGATTCCGCCAATACCACGCACTGTAAGGAATTATTGAACTAAAGAAAGATGAATTTCGTGCCTCAAGCAAGGGAGCTTGTCGTTGTCCGACTATCTCAACAAGTTCTCACAACTTGCTCGCTATGCCGCAGAAGATGTTGCAATGCATAAGGCTCGCCAGAGTCGTTTTCAAGGGATCAACATCGACTTCAGTCAATCTCCTTGCACATACCTTCCCGACTTCCAAGAACCGATCAATAAAGCTTTAGTCATGGAGGATAAGCGCAAGAAACTGAAGACAATCGCAAACGCAGATGATCCAAACAGGAGGCCAGCAATTCCAACAGAGAGCAAGGATAGTGCCACCGCAGCTTCAACCGGTTTTCCACGTAACTCCGCCGTAACACCGCACCAACCTTGGCACTCGCCCGCTTGCTCGTAACACTCGCACTCAAAGACCGACCAACGCTAATCCAAAGAAGCCAACAAGTCGCAAGAGCCAAGGGTGTGCTACACTTGCCGCCAACCGTGCCACTACGCAAATCGCTGTCCACAGAGGGAACGATCACCCAGCTTCGTTTCAACCTTGGAGCTACACCGAATAAGACACCGCACCGGTCACCAACAGGAACTTTCCACGCCCCAATCAGCCAGAGGAGGGACGCAGTCCGTGGTCCGAGGCCATGTCAACCACGCCACCCGAAGGAGCACGTGAAGCACCGCACGCCGACCGTAAGTTTCGTTAATTCGCACCCGCACGCCTCTGTTTGATTCGAGCTTCGATTCTTTGTGTCCAAGTTTTTGCAACTAAGAATAAGTTGGAGGCTATACAACTTAATCATACTCTATTAGTTCAATCGCTCAAGCGAGCTAAGCTCTAGAGTGGGTTGTTTAGGAGCTAAGTTGCTCATAGTCGGAGTTGATTTTCTAGCCAACCTAATTGTCCTAGACACCTGCACTTCTAGATGTCATTCTTGGCATGGATTGGCTATCCAAGCACAAAGTCAGGCCGATTGTGGCGAAGAGCCAGAATTCGCTGAGAGTACCGATGGAAGGAAAGTGGAGTTTCTAGCCACATCGGTTCGGAAGGACACTTGCTAGTAAACAATCAAGACCATTGCATTGGAGAATGTGCCAATAGTCGAGAATACCGGATGTGTTTCCGTAAGAATTATCGATGCCACCGATCGTGACATCGAGTTTGTCATTGATCTAGTGCCGTGACAGCGCCAATTTCTAAGCGACCTTATCGAATGCCAAATGACGAGTTAGCGTAAAATGAAGAAGCGATTGAAGAACTTCTCGAGAAAGGTTTTGTAAGACCAAGTTCGCCACCGTGGGGAGCACCGTATTGTTTGTCAAGAAGAAAGACGGAAGCATGAGGATGTGTATCGACTCACCGCTCTCTCAACGAGGTCACTATCAAGAATAAGTATCCATTGCCCAGATAGACGATCCGCTTGACCGCATGAAGGGAGCCGAGTGTTCTCAAAGATCGACTTGCGATCGGGCTACCATCGCTTGAAGATCTACCCTAGGATATACCAAAGACCGCTTTCAACGCTGTATGGACATTATGAGTTCTTGGTCATGTCATTTGGTGATAAATGCCCCACTTACTTCATGAACATGATGAACAAAGTCTTCATGGAATACCGACAAGTTTGTAGTGGTGTTCATTGACGATATTCGTTTATTCCAAATCGAGGAGGAACACGCAGAACACCCGAGGTTAATTTTGAGAAACTCGTGAGCATCGGTTGTAACGCCAAGTTCAAAGTGTGACTTTTGGAAGAAGGAAGTGGACTTCTTGGCCATGTGATGACCGCCGATGGAGTAGCGCTGACCCAGAAAAGTAAAAGCAAGTGTTACATCGACCAGCCCAAGACGTAAACCCGATTCGCAGCTTGGGGATGGCGAGTTATTACCGCCGCTTTATCGAAGGATTCTCATCGACATGCTAAGCCTCTTACGCAATTGTTGAAGAAGGAGAAGAAGTTCACCGACTCCACCGTGAGGAAAGTTTTGAGAGTTAAAGAAGCGCTTGACCTCACCTCCAGTTGATTTTGCCGATATTCGCAAGGATTTCGATATCTATTGTGATGCTTCGCCAAGGATTAGGATGTGTCCCGATGCAGAAGGAAGAGTCGCCGCTATGCGCCAAGACAATTGAGACCTCACGAGGAGAATTACCCTACTCATGATCCGAATTGGCCGTAGTGCATGCTTTAAAGATTTGGCGCCATTACCTCATCGGAATCGCCGTGAAGTCTACACGCATCATAAAAGTCCAAGTACATCTTTACCCAATGATCCGAATATGAGAGCAGAGAAGATGGTTGGAATTGATTAAGGATTATAATCTTGGGATCCACTACCATCCCTAAAAGCCAATGTAGTTGCGACGCCTCGACCGTAAGAGTTACTGTAATGCCTTGGAAGTAAAGGAAAATTTCCCAGTAACTTTATGAAGAATTTCGTAAGCTAAAGCTAGTTGTGTCCGAGGGATTTGTGGCCAATTTGGAGGCACACTACCTTGGAGAAACAGATTCGTGAAGCACAACCAAAGGATCCCGTGTTGTCGGACATCAAGATCAAAATGGCGGAGGGGAAATTCAAAGATTTCACCAAGGATGATCAAGGCATACTGATTAATGGTCGATTCGGTACCGATATCGATGGTCTAAGACGCTTAATCTTAAAAGAAGCCCATGACTCAAAGTATTCGATTCACCCCGAAGTACCAAGATGTACCAGATGTTAAGAATAAGTTTTGGTGGCAAATTTGAAGCGAAGTCGCAGAGTTCGTTGCCTTGTGCGACACCGCCGAAAATAAAGGCGAACATCGAGACCAAGAGGTTTGCTGCAATCACGAAGATTCCGAATGGAAGTGGAGGAAATCGGGATGGATTTCATCACTAGTTTACCCAAGACTCAATCGGGTACGATTCGATCCGTAATAGTCGATCGCTTGACTAAAGTCGCACATTTTCTCGCGATCAAAACCACGCACTCGTGAGATCGCCTTGCGGAGTTGTACATGGCCGAATTGTCGCTTGCATGGAGTGCCCAAGAAAATAGTGTCGATCGAGGATCTCGCCACTTCGCTTTTGGCAAAGTTTGCATGAAGCATTGGTACCATCCAATTTCGCATCGCTTATCATCCACGCATGATGGACAGATCGAAGGGTCAATCGATATTGGAAGATATGCCGAGCTTGCGCCTAGCAAATGCTATCCGATGGGATAAAAGTTTACCGTATGCAGAGTTCTCGTAAACAACAGTTATCAAGCCAGCCTACAAATGTCGCCATTTGAAGCTTTGTATGGCCGTGCATGCCGAACCCCGTTAAATTGGTCAGAGACAGCTGAACGTACAGTGTTCGGGCTAGATATCATCCAAGAGGCAGAAGAACAGGTTGCTATGATCAGGGAAAGGCTAAAAATAGCCCACTCAAGGCAGAAGAGTTATGCGGATAACCGCCGTCGAGATCTCGCCGAGCCGTAAGATTTCGCCTATCTTCGAGTAACCCCGCCGAGGTGTCAAAGGTTTCATGCCAAAGGAAGCTTGCCCCAGGTATGTTGGTCCATTCAAGATTTTGGAACGCCGTGAGAAGTTGCTTACCAATTGAGCTACTGCAATCAAGTAGCGTGAGTACATGATGTCTTTCATGTCTCGTAATTGAAGAAGTGTCTTCGCAGCCGAAGAGCAAGCCCGTTGGAATCAATTGTTTTGAAAGAGGATCTTACCTACAAAGAGCAAATAGTCAAGATCTTGGATGTCGCAGAGCGCTCACCGTAAGCAAGACTATTCTGCTTTTGCAAGGTTCAAGGAGCAACCACTGTAAGGAGAAGCAACGTGGGAGCGTGAAGAAGAGCCAAAGCCGAGTTCCCTAGCCTTTTCTCTAGCTAGCCTGAATCTCGGGGTCGAGATTCCTTTAAGGGGGAGAGGTTTGTAACATCCCAATTTTCAGAGCTTAAAAATCTTTTAAATAGTTGGTAGGGAAAAATTCACCATTTGGATTTATTTGAATTTAATTCAAAAGCTTAATATTGGACTTTATAATCAAAAACATTTAATGTGAATAATCCCAACTTGAACAATAGCCAAAACTATTTTATTTGGGTTCTATGTGCTCAGATATATTTTCTAGATTTTTCTAGAATTTTTCTGAGTTCATTTGCTATTTTCTATTGCCTATTTGAATTTCTGGTATTTTCTAAATTAGAAAAACTAATTAAAATCTCGGAAATCTCGGAAATCTCTTTGGGCCGAATCTCCCCGGCCCAACTCCTATTCCCGCGCCACCACTCAGCCACCAGCAGCACAGCTTCTTCCACCGATGTGGACCCCGCCGTCGCTCTCCTCTCTCTCTCGCCGCCCGCATCCTACACCGTTGGATCAAGATTCGACGGTCAGATACGCGTGAGGTAACCAGACGGTCCGAACGCTCCTGTGTTGTGGACCGTTCGATTAGATCTGGACGGTCAGATCTTGAGCCCGCTTCGTGACCGCACCACTTTCGCACGCACCGCATCCTAACCCTAGCCACTGACGTGTGGGCCCCGCTTGCCATGTCAGCTTCGTCTTCGTCGCGCCTTCTTCTCCGCGTCCGAGTCGGAGCCGTTCGCCATTGCCGTCTTCTAGAAGCTCAAACCGACAACGAACTTTCCTAACTAAAAACCTCCGGATTTCTTTGCCAAACTCTATCTCTAATCTTCCTCGCGCGTGATTCGCCTCAATCGGGATCGAAACGAACTCTACCTCCGTTTCGCTGTGTTCATCTCGGACTTTTTTTAGGGTTTCCGCCACAGACGCCTCGGACTCCCGAGCTCCTATAAATAGGACCTCCGGAGCGCTTGAACACCGCACTAAAACCCCAACCCTAGATCACCCGAGCCCTGCGCGCGCCGCCGTTGTCGATTTTCGGTTTGTCACCCGCAAGTTCTCCGCGTGCTCCTTTGCCGCCGCTGCCGCCGCGTGACCTCACCGCTCGCACCTCCGGCCGCAATAGCTCTGGCTAGCTCGTGCCATCCACTTCGCCGAGCACCACCGGTTCGCTGTCCGACAAAGGCCGCCCGACTCGCCGCCCGACCTCGCCGCCGCGCGCTCGTTGTCCCCGAGACCCAACGAGTACACTAACGTGTCCCTTAGCGCCTGTACTTTGGTACCCGCCGTCACCGCCGGCGAGCCACCGTCGCGGGACCTTGGTCCCCGAGCGCCGCGCTCTTGCCGCCGCCACGCCACGCCACTTTTGCTAGCCACCTCAGCCCGACGCCCTCGTGGCAGCCGCATGGAGCCCCGTCAGCATCCACGTGGGCATACGCGTGGCAGTCCAAACCAAATTCCGTGAGCCGGTTCGGTGGACTTAGTCTACCGTGGACCGTGAGGCTGACATGTGGGTCCCACATGTCAGTGAATTCTTTTTATTTATCTTCTTCCGAAATCCTGAGGGCTGACGCCAGCTTGTGCAATAATCTGATTTTCCTTTAGGAAAATAATTCGGGAAATTCATGAAATACTGATTTTCAGCATTTTATGTATTCTCAATCTTCCAAAGGCCATAACTTTTGCATCCTAACTCCGTTTGAGCCCATTCAAATTTCTAAATTTGTCTAAATTCGAGATCTACTTAATTATTATTTTTATTCAATTTTTGGAGTTTGTTTTGCCTCTGTTATTTATTTGTTTTGGTTGTTTTGCTTCGTTTGTGCGTAGACGTCGATACTTCGGGGGTTTTCGTCGAAGAAGGCTTCAACCAAGTTCAAGACCAGTACATAGACCTATTCCAAGGCAAGTCATACCTTTGATCATATTGAATCCCAGTTTTCCCAAATTATATTGTGTTAAATTATTGCATTTACTTTAATTATGTATTTAAATGCTTTTGGGCTAGTTATTGATCCCACTTGTTATGTTCACCTTGCCCACTTGTATACCTTAATCCTTTGTCACCCTAGATTGGTTTATTATTTAGTTGGTATTAACATATTGCCAACATGGTTGGTTAGACCGACTAGAATTGCTTAGCCATGCTACGAGTCATCATCTCATATGAGTGCAATTATGAAACTAACTAAGTGATTATGGAACTGTGTGATAAAACTGTGTGTGCTGTGTGCTATTACTCGTGATGGCATGTGTTGCACTAAACCAACTGGGTGGTAAAAGATTTAGACTGAGGCAAGTGGTGGATACTGTGTGAACTGGTGGCTTTGTGATTGGGATTTATCTGTGTGGTTTAGTTAGAAAAACTAGAAGTCTTGCCTTGGTCGATTAAGGACTTAACCTTGCACGTCATTGAACTGAGCTATACTGTACGACCACATGTCTGGCGACAGGCTTAACTTAGTAGGTTACGGAGTTTCAACATTGGGGTTCAGGTGGATAGGTTAAGCTTTGTGATATGGGACTGTGTGAATAAGAGCGTCAATGTTGAGACGAAGTTGCCGAACTGTTTTGTTACGATTAGTGCTAGCTACACTAGTTGTATCGTGTGGGTAAAGTGTACAAACCTCTGCAGAGTGTTAATCAATCTATTCGAATAGCGCGTCGCGGTCATGGACAACGCCGATTTCACATGAGGGTAGTGTTCATAAAATGTGGGATTGGGAGTCGTGTGATCTCAATCATATGGCTGTGTGAATCAATCAGTTTAGTTGTGTGTCTTTGTGGAAACAACTGTTAAATTATGCTTTCAATCTATTATTTGTATTCAATTGCAAATGTTGCATTTCTGCAAAATAACCACAGAAGCCATTCCTTTGGAATAAGCCTGCATCTATATATTGCATTCTGTGGTATGATTTGCGAGTACGGTTGTGTACTCACGCTTGTTGTAAAACTTGCGTCCAAACCTACAGAAGTGGAGGAGTCTTCGCCTGCTTTCGAGGAGGAGTTTGTGGAAGAAGGTTGATCGCTAGGTCATCGATCCCAGTCGGTTGCCTGGTGTGCCGATTGGAGTTTGCCGAGTTTATTTCGCTCACTGCAGATATTTCTTTAGTGTTAGCTCGCGTGGCTTAATAAGTTGTAACCCGACCTTAAGGTCAAAACTCTAAGTTGTTACTCAAACTATTCGCTTATGTTATATTTCGCTTGTGTGGATTGATATTCACCTATGTTACCACTGTGTGCACTAGCGTGATCCTCGACTAGTGCGTAATACACAAATGGTCCGCAATTGCATTTTGGGTCCCGACACGGGCAATGGACCGGGCGTGGTCGGGCGGTGGAGCCGAGTCGGGAGGAGCGAGCGGCACGCAAGCGCACTGGCGGTCCGACGACAGCGGTGGTCAGACAGGGAGCCGCGGTGGCGCACCAAGTGGGGCAGCGCCATGGGAAGGCCGCCGAACCAAGCCACTAGGAGGAGGCGCCAACCTGTGGGAGAACCAGGCGGCTCGGGTGGAAAAAAGAAAGGGGGAGGGGGAAATTTGGTCTAGGGTTTGGGGTCATGGGCCGGCAGCCCATACCTGCCCTAAGCCCCCTCCCTTCTCTTAATTCTTTTCCTTTTAATCCCTTTCTATTTAATGTTTAACTATTTAGTCAACGGGGTATTACATTCTACCCCCCTTAAACAGACTCGCCTCGAATTCTACTCACGTTACTCAAAGAACACCACAACTAATATTAAACAATGACAACAAGTACTGACGAGAACTCGGAATATGCTCACACATGCGAGACTACTCCAACTCCTGTGTCACTTCACGCTCAACACGGGTGCGCCCATGGCACCACAACGGATACCGACATCTTACGCCCAAAGATTGCTCGTCCGACCTCTCCAAGACACGCATCGACGAGGCTCTGACGTGGGGTCTTACTCAAAGGTTACGGGCTCAAACGAAATCTCAAATCTTACAAAATTCTCACTCAGCACCAGAACCTACCAAACATTACGCCCCTTGCGTAAGGACCCGAGACGGTCATAGCGATACGCCCACTTCCTATACCCCGCAACTGTCGAAGACAAAACAATGTACCTTAGGCCAACCTCCCCTTTGGTACTAAAGCTCACAATAGAACTTGCTTTAAACAACTCTGTTACAAAGAGAATCCAACTAAAATAAGGAGTTCTCATCGCAACCAAGCAATGCTAACTCTCCACCAAAAGGGTCAAATCCAAGAATTGATAACTCATCACGAAAGCAATTTCCACTTCCTAATTAGGAAATTTGCGAATGAACACCACGAAAGTCAAATAAGAGATCACTCAAATCCCCAAATCATAAATTTCTTTTATTCTGTCTGAAGTGGAAAGAATCACACAAGCCAATACAGCACAACTCAAATTATGGAAGACATTAGTCAACAACACAAAGCTCAAACGAGAATCAAGAAAACGTTTCGCTACTCGAGGAAACCTTTTTTTTTTAGGAATAAAATTCCTCTCAAACCTTGGAATTCAAATTCTTCACATACTACACAATTTCAAATTTCTTAAATTAGCATCCTCAAATATATACTCAATCCAAAATACATCATCCACACCTTTGTGAAAAGGCTCTATTGATCCCACCAATTTACTCTAGACAACTACTAACGAAATTAATTTGTCGGGTGGCACCCAAAGCACCGCGAAATAAGTTTCACGTAATCACACCACCACCAACTTTTAAGAATAAATAATTCAGAATCCTCAATACACATGCTCATGTACTACATCAAAGGGGTTCTATCAATGATCATTCCACTGCTCAGAATACTCCATAAATCTATTTTCTACACACAATCGTTATGTGACCAAAGTTCCAAGATAAAGATGCAAAGCCCAACTTTAACCTCCAAGACCTTTACAATGAACTTCTTATAATGTATATAGAAATCATCAAATTAAATCTCTAATATTCCCACAGTTCCAACATACTCACTCATCGACATCATCAGGAATCACCAACACAATCTCGCAATACAATCCAATTGCGTTACTCTATAAAATTGACCATGGTTTTCATACCTTCGATAATTCCCAACATTTCAATATGAACTAAGGTTCTGGGATTACACTTTACCATAGGTTCTACTTAGTCGTGACCCTAATCAGTTTTACTTCAACGACAATCATTACATTCTAATCAAAATTCCTCCAAGAGGTTCAGATCAAAACCAATTCATCGTCTACTGCTCCTCTGATAACTTGTTAGCAAAATCTCACCACTACCATTACTTAACGACAACCAACAGTTGCCAAATTTACGTTTTGTAAAACTTTGCAACACAAAAAGATTGATCCTTTCTCAAAAGAAAGAGGCGGAGGACAAGTTTCATCTCACAGAAAAACGTTGCTCCTCAAAGCGAGCACGAAACCAAAAGAAATAATCTGATACCGAAGATCTTGGAAAACGAAAGTTGAGTTCACAGGTGAGGGCACACACCCCTTAAAGAGAATAGCAACTAACAACCAATAAGATTAAAACATTTCTAGTGAAACTTGTCAGAGCTTGTGCGGAAGAACAACAAATTTAGGCACATTTCAATTAAACCGCAAGTTACAAAAATCGACTTAAATCCTCAAATACTCCTACTACAATCTTTCCTCTAACACACAAGATAGTCCTTTGACTACAACGATTCTTTGACATCTCGAATCAGATAAGTTCTTAAGACCAAACCACTTAAGAACCAGTAAAATCTTTCAATGCGTTACCCGGAACCGATCAACTACCACAAAAACATGAGATCCGAAGGATCTCTGCCGCAAGACTTGAAACATTTTTCATTTACGGAATTTCACGAAAAGCAAGCAAATTATACTCCTTTTAAAAGAATTAACAAAATAATTTTGTTTGATTGCAACCTCACGTCTCCAACTCAGACAAAAAAAAACCTTTAAGATTAAATCACACTAATCTCTTAAGAAGCATTTGGACATTCCAATACATCACTTTAACAAGATCATGCTACGCAGTAGCAATAACAAAAAGGCACGCCACCTAAGACCACTTACGAAATTTATCTACTCAAATTGTTGGTGTTGCTCAACACCAACTCCATCTCTCATTATCAATTAACTTCTTTACTTACAACTTCTCACTTAACACAACGAAACATTACAAAAGAGTTTTGTCACTTTCTTTTCCTAAAAATAAAGCATTAAACTTCAACATCCAATTTACTCTCAAAAGAAGTACATGAGCCAAAACTCCACATGTTAAAGAACTTGCAACAAATAACTGCTATTATCCAAGATGCCAAGTGAACAAATGAGTCATGCTTCACCACAAGACAGAACTCTCATGAAGGAACCAACCTTGCAAATCAACAACATTCACGAGTAGCAAAATATCTCAATATTTATTTCAAAGAACAAATAGAGACCAAATGAAACCGTTAATCGCAATGTAAGCACCAATCAAAGAAAGTTCATCAACCGCAAGAAACTACAACAACAAAAATCAGATACAAACTTAAGGAAGACAACAACTTCCCCAAAGACTCGTCTCCAACCTCGGTAACTAAATTACTCGAGAAAAACCTTCACTATCCCCATACCACGAGCAAGTGGTGTAGCTCGCAAAGCCTGTGCCACAACCACGACCTCAACCTCTCAACAAAGAACTATCATCACACATAACCATCACAATAATCAAATCATAAGCATTCATAATCAACCCATAACAAAGAAAGATCAATGCGAGATGACGAAACGTAATGCAATGCTTGACCCATCCCCACTTTATCGTGCGCACGCTTGTCAATTTAATGATTCAATTACCACGGACCTAAAGCCCGCTCGATACCAATCAGAACACCTCACCCCAACATGAGCCCTAATGCTACTAAACCGACATGCTAACCAAATAAAACTAAGACTTTTCTGTAAAATTCGGCAAAACCTCCTTTGTATGGGTGACCATACCGGAGGTCCTAACAGTCTAATAAATCATCAATCAAAATTTCAATCATCCAATTTAAACTAATCATCACAGGTCATCCAAAGCATGCTAAGCAACTAAAGCATAAATCAAAGAGCATCCATAAGCATTAATGAATCATCCACCGCGAAGGATGGTCACAAAGTGAAACCTTAGTAATTATCAAGAATATGTAATGTAGATAATTGATCTAATTATTTGTTGTGGTCTATGTATTCGTGTCATGCATCATGTCTACCCCTTCCCATGCATGTCGCCTCGAGAGGTACCTAGAAAACACAACACGACAAAAGTGAGTCCACGACTCAAATAAAGTGCAATGAACAAAGATAAACAATACCAATAATAGCATAACAATCACATAATAGAATACAAACGTAGAATGGATGAATAAGAACATAACCGTCACATTATAGAATATGCGAGAATAGCGAAAATCACATGAATGAATGAAATGCATGAACTCCACTTCGCCTATACCAGATAGCTAGTGACACATCCGTCGGTGTTCACTTAGGCCCGCATTTAACAAAATACGGGGATCCAAGGCCCGTATGAAGAACGTTTCATATGGGGATCCAAATCGCCACATTGGAATGATGGGTCTTACGTGCCCATACCGGAATTGATGGGTCTTTACATTCCACTCCGTGGATGAAACATGAACAATGAATCAATGAAATGAATTATGAATAAAGAAAATCATCAACTCATTAAACATGGAATAACGAACGTGAAAAGAACATGAAGCATGGATAACATACGAGAAAGAACAAGAATCATTGAAAGCTATCCATAGATCATAGATTGTAATCATAGCAGGGACAACAAGCATTCAACAATCAACAACAATATGAACCACGAGGTACATTGCCCATATTGGAATGATAGGACTTCACTACCCACTCCGTGGTGTATATGAAAGAAGGAATGAATGAATATATCGAACGCAAACTTATTACCGAATAATCATGGTATATCAATTGTGAAGGGATACAAGAAATACCAGAAATATCCATTGCACATTCGTTAATCATGTGGAACAAATAGCAATCAAGACAAATCAATTGTACTTGCACTTGCCTCAACCGTGCGACAGAAGACAAAAAGGTGAAACGCCTAACACCGAGTTCACCGTCACCGAGCGACGCAAGATCGAGTAATGACCACCACCTACAACCGCAAGTGAAACCAACCAGAAAATGATCTCGCTTTCAGAGAGGGGACGATGAGAGCAACTACTAAACTAACGAACAAACGACAAGACAAACAACGACTAAAGGAACACAATAGTCTAAAACTACAACCAAATATTCATATCTGCGTTCAAGACTGAGAACTTTAATTCATTCATGACAGAGAGAGAGAGAGAGAGTTCCAACTGAACCTCCAAACTGTTGGGTCATAGACTCGATTAATTAATTAAAGGGTATGCAAGAACATGTCCCAAGGGAAACCAGCCAAAGAAAATAGATGTATACCATTTAATCCCTGTTATAACTTATGGTCTGAAGTTTTGGCAAAAACCAATCCACAATCAAAACTGTTTTCTCAAACAGCTTCCTAGCCAATAGCCATCTTCCCATTTAATTGACTATGGTAGATCTTCACTCAAATCATCCCGATACCCTAGCTGATACAAGAAAAGACCCTATGTGACAAGATGTCTAGCCATCTAGAAAAAGAAATTGAGCACCCTCATTTGACAAATAAACCAATAAACCTAGAATAGGTGCTACCAGATATAAATCAAGTATAGTCTCTGGCGTGATATCTAAATCAAGAAACTGTACACCATCGCTTTGATGACTATACTGAACGAGAGCTACAACATGTGTTGAGGTCTCATTTTTTTCCAACTATCCTCGACCTGATAGTTAATTCTAAGTGAATCTCACATAATACGATGTTGATGAATGTACGTTGCAACAACTGATCACAGGGAAGACAGAACAAAGACCAAGCCGCGGTTACGCCGATGCGCGCGCACGGCTAGCGTGCATTTGGCCGCAGCTTTACTCGCATGAGCTTGGCGTTGAGGAGGCCCTCGGTGTAGGCGTCCTCAGCGGGGGAGCGGTTCTCGATGGCGTAGACCTGGTCCTTGAACCAGAGTAGTGGGAGCTCCTCCCCGTCCTGCACGATCACCCGTCGCTCCCCACGCGGTAGCACCACCAGCGGCACCACCGTAAAGATTCCACATGCACCAAAGTACTATAGATGAAATCCCCAACTCAAAGGAGATGCATTTTAACCAAAAGAGAAGCATACTTGGCTACAAATCCAAGATCCACTCACCCAAATGCAGAGATACGGGGAGAGAGAGAGAGAGAGAGAGAGAGAGAGAGAGAGAGAGACCACTGGACCAACCAATCGGACGAGGAGGAGGTGCTGGCGCCGTGGGCAACGACGACCACCGGCTGTCACTTCGAGTCGGGCGCAAGGAGGATCCAGATGCGGCCGGACCATATGGAGCGGTGGAGCCGAGCGACGACTGACCGGCCGGCAGCGCCAAGGAGGAGGCGAGCTGGGGAGGAGCTAGAGGCGGACGGGCGCGAGGCTGAGCTCGACGGCGGCGACGACACCAGGGCGGCAACCGAGGGCAACGCTGGACCAGTCGGCGGCAGGGGGAGGCGGCGCGGCTCCACGGGTAGGAGGGAAAAGCGGCTCTGGGCCGAAGGCGGATCGAGACCGACGGCGGCGACTCGCACCGAGGGGGAGGAGCCAGAGGCATCCGGACGGGGCGTGGTCGGGCGGTGGAGCCGAAGTCGGGCAGAGCGAGCGGGCGCGCAAGCCCACCGGCGGCCGACGACAGCGCGGCGGCCAGACAGGAGCGCCGGTGGCAGCACCAGTGGGGCATCGCCGTGGGGAAGGCCGGCCGGAACCAAGCCACCAGGAGGAGGGGCGGCGCCAACTCCAGGGGAGAACCAGGGGGCGACTCGGGTGGAAAAAAGAAAGAGGAGGGGAAATTAGGTCTAGGGTTTGGGGTCATGGGCCGGCAGCCCATACCTGCCCTAAGCCCCCTCCCTTCTCTTAATTCTTTTCCTTTTAATCCCTTTCTATTTCTTGTTTAACTATTTAGTCAACGGGGTATTACACTGGCATTCCATTTTGGCCCTTGCCACCCGCCGCCTTTCCCTTCGCCAGCGCCGCCAGCTAGCCCGAGCCTCCCCTGCGTCTATGGTCTATTCTGTCTTTCTTGTTCCTTGCTCCTTATGCCACTTACATGTGGGGCCCAATTTTATACTCTCAGTCATTTCCCGCTTTCTCTCTTGCTTTCTATAGCAAGTGGCCCCTTGTGTCATCTTCTCATTGTTTTGCTCTGTAAAGGAAAAATCAACACAATATTTCCAGTTTTCTCTTTTTCCTTTTCCAATCATTTCATGTGATGTCAAACTTTCGGATGTTCGTTTTCCCTCATACAAACTCCGATTATGTTGATTCTTGTTACTAAATTCATCTAAATTCAGTACCTTTGTTTTTGTTTGAATTTGATATTTTTTGGATTTTATTTGGATTTGTTGTATTCATTTGCCTCTTTTTATGCGTATAGATTCCGGCATTTCAAGCTTTCTTGGACCTCGTCTGCAAGCAACTCAAACCTTCAACTAAGGTAAGTCATAGACATTTGATCATGTTGAACCCATTTTTACAAAATATATTGTTTTATATCCACATGCATGCTAATTTCATGTTAATTGTTTCCACGAGTAGATAATTACCTATTTGACATTATGCCACCTTGAATAATTATGATTGACATATATCCTTGGATACCATAGGAAGGGTTTGATTCTAGTTGGAAACATTAGTATGACCAACATGGGGCGTATTATGCTTACCCATGCTTAGTTACGATGGGTTCTTGATCACATATTCAATAATGTTAAACTTAACTTAAAGAAATTTGGAATCGTGGTGTGGTCACTCTTATTAAAATTTGTTGTGCCATGGCAAGGGTTGCCATTTGGCCAAGTTGAACAAAAATGATTTATGCTCGAGCGAGTGGTCGGGTAATAAAGGAGGAATGCGCGAGGCACATTGTAGGGTGCGGGAGGCACATGGGATGAGATAGTCTCATCTGAGCAATCAATAAGGACTTAACTTTGTGCGCCATTGATCTGGGCCTTACCGTACAAACACATGTCCAGGATGGGGTGGACTTGGCTGAATAATTAGCTATATTTAGATTTGGTTCTGTTTGGGGTTGTTGAATTGGCGCAAGAGGGGGCTGGATGGCGAAACCTTAGCAGGTAGAATTGGGTCAAAACAGAGCTTTGTAAAAGTTTTGTGATGATCACTTAGTCGTACGCCTTCGGAAGAGTGTCATGGCCGACATTATAAGCTGATTATTTCTTGTGGGTCAAGCTGTACAACCTCTGTAGAGTGTAAAACTATTTCAATAGTCGTGTCCCCGATTATGGACAATACCTGGTGATTTCACACAAGGGATAGATTTTCTCAAAAATGTTGGAATGGTGGTTTAGTTAGGAAGTGAACAAGTAGTTCGTCGGTTGTTGGTTGGGAAGTGAACGGGGGTGTTCACCTGTTGTTACAAAGAAAACTTTTAAATTATTTAATATATCTTTTAAATTTTGATTTTTCAAACTATTTACTGTCAATACTGCTTTCTGCAAAAATAGCCATAAAACTATCTTTGTTCAAGCCTTGCATTAATACTATTTGCATACATTTCTCTACGACTTGCAGAGTATTTTATGTAATCACGTCTTTGCGTCATTGTTGATTAGTCACCGAGGAAGAACTAGGGAACACAGAGTTCTATGAGGAGTACTTTGAGGACTATACGAACTAGGCCATGTTCTCCACTCGATTGCCTGTGGGGATATCAGATGGCTTCCACAAGTTGTTTCATTCCACTGCATGTTTACTCTTTTGTCTTAAGTCCTGCGTGGCAAACTCTGTAAAATTGACCATAAGGTTCGTTGTTACTAAGTAATATTAATTTATCTGCTTCTTAGATATTTTATTGTATGGATATGATTTCATCGATGTTGCAAATTGTGTGAACTAGCTCGATCATAGGACTAGTTCGAGAATACACAATGGGCCCGGATTCAAAATCGGGTGTCCCGACAATTTGACACTACCTTTATCTGAGAAAATCCTCTGTTCTACTCTACCATTTCTACAAACTCATTTAACAACTTTGTCATGGTTCACCTCTGTCATAGTTCCTTCTAACTTGGATGGTCTTGGGTACCAAGTCAAAGACAAACTAGATTCCTTACCTGGTTGCATGCTGCACAGATCACTTGTAATGACAATTGCAAACCCTTTTTCTGATACAAACATTGTCCCAAGACTATGGTCTTCAACCATTTATTGTTGCCTCACAACTATGGAAATGTCGACTTAGAATTAAACATCACATTCCATGATTACGACTCTACGGTCTTCAATCAACATGACTCAACACCTGATTACTTGACTTGCAAAGGTATATGTTTGGAGAGGCATCTAAGGATTTATTAGCTAACAATGCTATTACTTCAAAACTTGCATTATGTCCACCTTTTTGCTCTTCGACAAAAGGGAAGAATACAACGATTCCTTAACTCTACTGCTACGATCAGAGACATGACATTTCGTGATCTCGCATCATCAATCTAGGCCTTCTTGGTAATTTCATTATTCAAACGCCTCTTGTTTGACTTCTTCTTTGGACAAGCTGACCCTGCTGTTTTCCCACCTGCTTTGGGTGTTACAATATTGACTGAAATGACTTCTGGCATGCTTGTGTCTGGGATAGGTGACTGGTTCTTCTGAGGACCATGGTAGGAGCAGTGACCTTGTTCACAACAATTGTAGCACAAACGTGTCGGACATTGCGATTTTTCTAATGAGACTGTGGCAAAACGACTATCCTTCTTGAAGGTTGAAGCTTGTCGTTTTGCAAGGCATCTCTTGGCATGGTGGTCTTGCTTACCACACCCGAAACACTCTACCGATGATACCGCTTATTTCTCTTTTGAGGTTGGTTGCCAAGGTCAACATTCGCTTCTTTAAATCCTCGCTTGACAAATCTTGTACCGACAACGGTTACACTCTTTTGCTAATGCCCAAGGACAGCGGTCGAAATTCTCTCGCTAATGTTGTGTTGGAGAAGTCAACACCGAATACATGGGGCAATCGCTCAAAGAATGATAATTGCATTCACAAAAGAAACATGTAATCTTGCTCGTTGAATATTCTCTAACGAATGGTTTCTTCAGAATCGAACAATTGATATTGTGCTCATTGGCATTATGGCCTATTTCTCCACAATAGGTACATGCACAATCTTACGCTTATTTGGTTGGCAGCATGATAACGGTCAAATTTGATGTAGGATATCGAATAGCGTGCTCCTCTTGATTACTCTGTTGTGTCATCATGTTGTTTATGTTTTGCATCATCGTGTTCACGAACTGAGTCCAAGCTGCCAAAATCGTACCAACCCTAACAAAGTGCTTTAGTCTGACACACATCGCAAGACCTGGAGACGGCGAACCGCTCATAAGTGTGACCAGACACAGTAGTACACATCTCCACCCTGGCACATAGTCTAACCTACATGCCGGAGTAGTCAATGCCAAGATTTTTTAGCTTACTAAGTTAGGCCTGTCCCAAACCAGGCATGTGGTCGTATAGTTATGGTCCAGTTCAATGGCGCACAAAATTAAGTCCTTAGTTGACCAAGGCAAGACTACCCAATTTCTAATCAAATTACCAAGATTCATATTTTCCAAGCACGAAGCTCCACCATACCACAATTCTTTCCACTCGGCTTAATCTAAATCTTTTCTCACCCTGTTGGTTAAGTGCATCACATGCCATCAACAAGTAACAACATTTGATGAAATGTGCACATGCTATACTCTGTCCACCGGCTTTACACCTTATATAGCGCATGAGGGGGTGGCAGTTGTCCCATGTCAAGAGGTGTCTCACCGTTTGATGAAATGCGCACATTCAATGATGGCTATTGCTTGAGACTGATCTTCCCACATTGCTTTATAGTTATGTTAGAAATAGAGGTTTAATACGTGCAGTTATCCCAAAGAATAACAACACATATTAACTACTGTGTGTATTAAACACAATGCATAAGTGTCCCTAGTCAATTGGTCCCACATGTCTGCAGGCTTTGTTGACCAAAGGGTGGTCGTAGTTGACCTGGTCGTACCAAAGCATATAACCATGAAGTAATCATAGTAAGACTTACAATTATGAGGTGGTCGTCAGAAATCTTATGACCACTAGGTGGTCGTAGAAGACTTACGACCATAAGGGTAGTCGTAAAATAGTTTACGACCACTTAGCTAAGTTTCTCCCTTATTAATAATAAGGAGTATCCTTACGAATAGCATGAAGATATTGCTATCTATAATAACAATTACATATAAACAATTTAGTTAATTGAGGATTACTAGATCCTCGTCATCTAGCCCCCCAACTTCAAGTGAAAGTAACTTACTTGGAAAAGAGGTTGATGAGGACATCAAACCTAACGATGCAACCACTGCTTCGACCTGCTGCACTTCATCCTCTACTTCAACAACATCTTCGCCAATAGAACTTTCGGCTAATGCAAGACCATATTACCCAATTGGATCGAGCTACATCTATATGCCATGGTACTACGTCTACATGCCATGGTATTATGTCTACAAGCCATGGTGCTACTGCATGTGCCAAGCTGGATACGTTTTGGTCAGATCAGTTCGGAATCAGCCTGACAGCATCAACTTCAAACGGGCATAACTTTCACATACGGAGTCCGTTGGAGGTCCACAAGTACTTGATTGAAAGCTTATTTCGTCCTCTTTCCAACGGATCTGGCCTCATCTTCAAATTATTTCTAGACTGATCACAATCGTCTAAAGAAGACGTCATATTACCTGTTTGGGCCAATCTGGGCTTTGTAATCGAACTCCACTTGGCCCATATGCCAGCGGCCCACCTAGATGCGCAATTACTGTTCACGTGAACAGTACCCCACGATATTAGTCCCGCCTCGCTAGTCCCTTTAGTTTTGTGGCTCCTCATTCCCTATTTAAGGAGACCGCATCCCTTCTAGTTTACGGGGATTTTGTTTAGTTAAAAGTTAGCTTTCATGCAACTTCGCGTATTGGCTTGTGTCGACTAGACCAACCATAATACCGCTCAAATCCCAATTTATCAAATATTTCATTCATATTCGCAATTTCAGATTGCTTATTTATCTTGTTCTTGCGTGCTTCTTGGTGTATGCGAGAATCGACCTTCGTGGTCGTCATCCGGTATTCGTACACGGTTGATAACGACTTGTCAATCGTTCAGCGATTGCGTGGTTTCGGCCTTGCGTGTTCGTAGCGTGATCGTGAGAGTTGAGTGACGCCACCGAACTTATCATTCTCATCGAAAGATCGGGCCAACAATCGGACCTTCGGGTTCATCGTGGTATCGAGCTACAGCTCATCGGTGAGAATTTTTTTCCTACACCAAATAGCCAAAAAAATAAAAAAGTTTAGTTCATCGTCCAACCAATTTGTGCCTTGCATTATTCTTTTCGTTTTGCATCTTTGAATTGTAGATTGCATCGCCGTGTCTTGTCCGGTTTTCGTCTAGATTGATTTTAGTCTAGAGTCTTTGCGAGTCGCCTAGTTTTATCTTCCACCGCCGCGCCAACGTAACTCTCGCCAAAAATAGTAGATCGATTCGGGGTGCCGCTCGCCGGCCGATCTTGGCGCCGCTTTGCATCTTCGCAGCGCCGCCATCGCCTGCGGGGCTCATCTTCGTCCGTGCATTGCCACAGTCCGAGCGCGTGCGTTGGAATCACCGCACTACGCGAGAGCATCCCGCGCATAAAACCACCAAACGCATCTCGCCCCAAGCCGAGCAAAGATCGCGTGCGCACAAATCTACCGCGAACATCCCGCCCAAATTGTTTTTCTTCCATCGGACAGTCCCAAGTACCTTCTCCTTTCTTTTAATCACACAAAGAAGATTGCTTTTCTTTATTCTCGTGGATCTCGAGCAAAGACAGAGCGGCAAGAAAAAAATCAGAAAAGAACAATCTGCATCAGAGCAGCTATTGTAGGACACGCTTTGATCAGAGCGTTTTGGGTTATCAGAGCAGCCCAAAAAAACAGCCCGTTCGGTAGCTTTGTGAGTTTTAAAAAAAGGAAAAAGCAAGAAAGAAAAGAAAGAAAGAGAGAAAAATACGTGTTGCTACAATGAACGTGGTTATCAGTAGTAAATGAGAAAGAAAGCCATCCTTCGATCCTTGGTAGCTCAAGGTAAAAAGAGAAAAAAGAGAAGAAGAAAAAAAAGAGCTACCTTATTTACTTGATTTTTGCTTGTTCACTTTGGCATAGTTCATCTATTGCCCGCTTGTTGATAGTTCTTGTGCTAGCGCGTTTGTTGCTACTAGTTGTTCTTGTGAGTTGCTCTAGCTAGGCTTGGTTTAGACTAGGACCAAAGACTTGTGACTAGTACTTTGAACTGCTTTTCAACTTTGCATACTTAATTGAATAATTGCTATTCCTTTGCTACATACTAGCCTTCCGAGCTCCACTCCCTACTAACTCAGCAGGTGTCGTTCCACGCAATCGTTGGTCTGATCGCAAGTGAGAGTATCACGAACCAGCCACCGGTTGTACCACATCTTTGCTGCATTGGTAAGAACTTGTAAGGACTGGGTATAAGCTTGAGTGTGAGTGACTTGTGAAACTCCAGAACCTAGTAGTTCATAGGGACATATACACTGTGATCTTTTCTTTGTTTTCTACTCACAATGGCAGGTTCAGGATCACAAGGGGAGAATAGCAGGCCCCATGTTGAGGAAGATGCACCTCTCACGCCGCGCACGAAAGACATCATGGAGCACTTTTCACGCTTGTTGAGTCAACATACGGAGCGTATTGAGCGAGTTCTAGATCGCACCAATAACGATCTTGTTGCGATTGCTACACGTGTGGAGCAGCTAGAGAGCTTCCCTCTGCCGCCGCCTTCTTTGTTGGCGTTGCACAACCGCGCCGTAATCTATCCGTTGCTCGTGCTCGCTCTTGGGCTGATGAGGTGGAAGAAGAAGAAATGAACAACTACACCGCTGATACAGAAACCGATGGAATCAATGTTCACAATGATCATAACCATCGTCGGCTTCGTCACAATCGTCAAGGTATGGAAAGAAATCAACGAGAGGTACGCGACCATAATGATGCAATTGGTAAAATTAAATTCACCATGCCATCTTTTGCTGGAAAATATGATCCTGACGCTTATCTCACATGGGAGTTAGCAGTAGAACAAAAATTTGCTTGTCATGAATTTCCTAAAGATAAGAAAGTTAGGGCTGCTACTAGTGAATTTTTTGATTTTGCATCTATTTGGTGGAGTGAATATGGTCGTAATCATCAAGACCTACCTAGAACCTGGAATGCTTTGAAAAGAGCAATGAGACATAGATTTGTACCTTCATATTATTCTCGTGATTTGCTTAATAAATTGCAACGTTTAAGACAAGGTAGTAGTTACAGAGAGGATTATTATCAAGAATTGCAAACCGGTTTATTGCGTTGTGGTTTAGATGAAACAGAAGATGCTAAGATGGCTAGATTTTTAGGTGGTTTAAACCGAGAAATTCAGGACATACTTGATTATAAAGAATACAATTCTATCACTCGTTTGTTCCATCTTGCTTGCAAAGCTGAAAGAGAAGTGCAGGGTCGACAATCTCGCTCTAGGGGCAATTTTGCAGGATCTTTTGCCGGTCGGACAAGTCAACAGCAACACGAGGCACCCTCCTCAAGTCATGTGCCCCCTGCTGCTCCTTCCACTCATTCGCATGTTCCGGATGTAAGAAAATTAGCAAAGGTACAAGTTCCTACAAAAAGTGTTTCTTCTGTTGCTTCTACAGGGCGATCTAGAGATGTACAATGTCACCGTTGCAAAGGATTTGGGCACTTGATGCGCGATTGTCCAAGTCAGCGAGCTTTACTTATCAAGGATAATGGTGAGTACACTTCTGCTAGCGATATTGGGGAAGAACATGTTTTGGTTGCAACTAACAATACAGGTGATGACACTGAGGAAGAACATATAAGCCATGAGGCAGCTGGCATGTACCAAAGCTTAGTTGTTCAGCGCGTGCTCAGTGCTCAAATGGAGCTTGCTGAACAAAATCAACGTCACACCTTGTTCCAATCGAAATTCGTCATCAAGGAACGTTCCTGTAAAGTCATCATCGATGGTGGAAGTTGCAACAACCTTGCTAGCATAGACATGGTCGAGAAGCTTGGTTTGACCACAACTCAACACCCTCATCCTTACTACATTCAGTGGCTGAATTCTTGTGGTAAGTTGAAGGTGACTAAACTTGTGCGCGTACATTTTTCTATTGGATCCTATCATGATTATGTTGATTGCGATGTCGTACCTATGCAAGCATGCTCATTATTATTAGGTAGACCTTGGCAATATGATAGATATACTGAACATCATGGTAGATCTAATCATTATACTTTCAACTATAAAGAAAAGAAAATCACTTTGCTTCCAATGTCTCCTGCTACTATATTAAAGGATGAATTAGAAAGATCTACGAGATTAAGTAAGGAGAACACAAACGATGATCGTAAGATTATAGCTCCAAGTGAAATTAAATTGAAAGCACCTGTTATGTTAGCTACAAAATCTGCTTGCATTGACTTGGAACAACATCAATCTGAATGCTCTAGTATGGTTTGCAAAGACTCTTTGTGTCCTTTAGAAGATATGCATGTTTCTTTGTTTCCTGTTGCTACTAACATTTTGCAGGAAAGTGATGATGTGGAGACCACGATTGAGTCGAGGATGACTCCAATTCAAGAAAGGGAGGATGATGAGGACATCAAACCTAAGGATGCAACCACTGCTTCGACCTGCTGCACTTCATCCTCTACTTCAACAACATCTTCGCCAATAGAACTTTCGGCTAATGCAAGACCATATTACCCAATTGGATCGAGCTACATCTATATGCCATGGTACTACGTCTACATGCCATGGTATTATGTCTACAAGCCATGGTGCTACTGCATGTGCCAAGCTGGATACGTTTTGGTCAGATCAGTTTGGAATCAGCTTGACAGCATCAACTTCAAACGGGCATAACTTTCACATACGGAGTCCGTTGGAGGTCCACAAGTACTTGATTGAAAGCTTATTTCGTCCTCTCTCCAACGGATCCGGCCTCATCTTCAAATTATTTCTGGACTGATCACAATCGTCTAAAGAAGACGTCATATTACCTGTTTGGGCCAATCTGGGCTTTGTAATCGAACTCCACTTGGCCCATATGCCAGCGGCCCACCTAGATGCGCAATTACTGTTCACGTGAACAGTACCCCACGATATTAGTCCCGCCTCGCTAGTCCCTTTAGTTTTGTGGCTCCTCATTCCCTATTTAAGGAGACCGCATCCCTTCTAGTTTACGGGGATTTTGTTTAGTTAAAAGTTAGCTTTCATGCAACTTCGTATATTGGCTTGTGTCGACTAGACCAACCATAATACCGCTTCGGAATCCCAATTTATCAAATATTTCATTCATATTCGCAATTTCAGATTGCTTATTTATCTTGTTCTTGCGTGCTTCTTCGGTGTATGCAGGAATCGACCTTCGTGGTCAGGTCATCCGGGTATTCGTGCACGGTTGATAACGACTTGTCAATCAGTTCAGCGATTGCGTGGTTTCGGGCCTTGCGTGTTCGTAGCCAGGATCGTGAGAGTTGAGCGACGCCTACCGAACTTATCATTCTCATCGAAAGATCGGGCCAACAATCGGACCTTCGGGTTCATCAGAGGTCGTAGAATAGAAGTCGGAAGCAAAATCTTTCTGACTAGTATTTCATTTGACCAGAAATTGACATGGTGAAGAAGGAAAGTTTACTTGAGTTGAAAAGATAGAACTGTTTTTCCCGAACGGCAGATTAAAAAATGATAATCGACTATCACAGATCTGTCCGTTGGGAGCGGTTCCCGAAGGGGTGGTAACTGTTGAGTTCCCACGATCTTTAACTCAGACCCATAGTTATAGATATCTACTAATGGTGTGACTTAGGGTTTTTACTTTCTCCATTTGCTTCAACGGTTCTCGAGCTCTCGTTCTCTCCGCCACCAACCAAGTGTGCAATCCTTCCCCCAATGTGGCGACCCCGGGATCGGACTCGTTTCAAGCTAAGTGATTACGCTAAAGGCACGACACTTAACGAGAGACGAAAACTATTTCGAGTGCCCGGATATGTATCTCATGTTAGCTCCCAAGGATCAGTGGCTAACATGCACATATCCAAACACAACATTACAATCACATCCATACACAATCATACAATATTTTAAAATCAAATACAACATCATTTAAATAGAACCTTATAGTACAAGGTTGTATAAGAGGGCCGGTCGGCCAAATCTAAACAACACAAATAAATCGCAGTGGAAGATAAACTTAGAAATAAAAAAGAAAGAGCCGAGTTGGCATGCCCAAACCCACAAGCAACCAACTGGAGTTAAAGCCGTTGCTCCTGCCGTTCTAACCTGAACAAAAGGACAATTCGTTAAAGTACAAAGTTGTACTCGCGAGTCTTTCGGAAAAATAAGGATGCAGGTAAGTATCAAAGGAATGCTACTACACTAGTCAATTTTTGGCATCAAGCAATTTTTTCATTTAGATAAACGATATATATTCAAATTGTCATTTGCAAAATATTTTTGAAATGTTATATAATAGTAGGTGCTCCTATTCGTAACAAAAAATCAGTAGATACTCCAATTATAACAACACACGAACTTCCCGTTCGTGACATATATCAATTCTCAAACATATCAACACGCGAACTTCCCGTTCGTGACAACATACAAGATCTGAATAAACTAGCACAAAGACATAACATTTCCAACCATAACCCAACCCCAATTTCCCATAAACTAACTATGCATGGTTTTACCAAGCGATGTTCATAACTAGGGACATGGCCATTTGAATAGATTTAGTTCTCTACAGACTTGTACAGCTTAACCCACACGATATGAATACCTCATACTGTCGCCATGCACTCTTCCTTAGGAGTGTGACTGAGATATCATAACGAGACCGTTACAATGTCATGTCCTAACTATCAAACCAACCGAGAAAACAACACCATGGCCGAAAGTCGCTTATCATCAACATGGGTGCACCCGTTGTGTAAGTAAGTCCCTTGCGTAGCATCCCACAAACGCAAAAGACCCTTAAGGGCAAGTAAGGCGAAAATTAACATGGCCCCACTAGATTGACAACACAACAATTAAACAGTAACAACAACAATTGTCAATCTAATTATGTTTTGATAGCTAACACACAACAAATTATTTAGCCAAGCCATCGCCCATAAACCCGGCGTGTGGTTGCACGTGAGACTTGGTTCGACACACCACAGACCGGTCCTTAAATACCTGACGGGCTACACGAATCCGTGACAACTTCCCTTCATCACTCTATCACCCGTCCAAGTCCAACACACAATAACAACCCACCCAACATGTCCAAAATAACCAGATTCGAAGATCTGGACATGTTCCTCAAATTCAACATAATTCAATCCATATAATCCTCAAATTTTATCAAGATTCAATTCAATCCACTGGCCGATGGATTAGCTCCATCAACCACTTTCGACTACAAGTACTACCATGGCTAAGCATCAATCTATCCTACAATAGAAAAATTCCTATATATATATATATATATATATATACACCTAGGCAACAACTGAACATGGGATTCTCAACATTCAAGGAAGGCAATGCAATAATTAGAAAATTAACTACTTCAACCCATGAACATACTTTTCAAAATAGCATGAAATGGCAAGATTAAAATCCACACAAAACATTTAAAATCAATAGGAGCAACATGATCAAGAGGGGGTGCTCGCACCTTTGTTGTACCACTTATTCAACCTCAGGTCACACTCATGAATACATTTGAATCGTTGAGAAATCCAACAAAGGCCAATATTGCAATAAATGCCAATGAAGCTAAAAATTCAAAACATTCAAAATTACAAGACATTCACACAGTAGATAGAGTAATATTTTAGGTGAATTTAGGTGAAATTTTTAGATCAATTGGAGCTCAAATGAATTTTCTAGGAATTTATTAAGGTTTAAGTCCTTAATGTAAAATTAATTTAATTAATGATTTTTTCTATAACAGAACATAACTCAAACCTATTCCAATTTAAAGCACTTTAACAATGAAAGCCAACAAAATTGGTTTCATTCAATTTGGAGTTCAGAAACAATTCCTATGAATTTTCAAAATAAAAAGCATTTTCTAGTGTATAAATAAATGGGTTTTGGATCAATCTCCAAAAACTATATTTTCTATGACAGTGACAAGGTTGAAACCAATTTTAAAATATAGTTCATTTAAAATGAAAAATAACAAAACTGGTTTTCAAATTTCTTAAAGCATTTAATACCTCTTTTTACCAAGGTGAACCTAGCCATAGTCTATGACAGGTCGGGTCCAGTGCATAGTGTCATTTTTCATTTAAAATCCAAATTTAATTTCCTACTGACAGGTGGGCCCTACTTGTCATTGACCCGGTTCACCAGCTAGTGCGTGGACCTTCGGTCGATAGCACAGGGTAGAAGGTTTACGGGGGTTGGTTACTACGCACTCATGGCCTCGGGCCCACATGTAATAGACTCAGGGCCATTAAGTGCTAATCAAAACTCAGTTAACTGCTGATTTTCTAACAAAGATCGTGATTTAAATACTAATGATTACAGTTAACCATAATGACGCTGCTACAGCTGCTGTTGGGAAATCTAACAACCAGAGTTCGGGCTTGACTGGAGCCCCGCTAGTGACTCTAGCCATGGCGACGCCGGCCAAGGCCCGAAACGGAACCACATTAGCTTGGTGCACCTCACGGTGGCGGTGGTGGAGGTTAAGGTGCCCTATAACGGCGGCTAGCCAGCGAAGGGCGGCGGCGACCCTACGGGTAATGTGCATGCAGCGTTCCGACGGCGCATTGAGCCGAGCAAAGCATGCATGAGATACTAGGGAGCTCAATGAAGCTTACCAAGGTGAGAGTGAGGCCGGGAAGGCTCGGTAGCAGTTCAACGTCGATGTTGGCTAAGGCGGCGGCACCAGTTCACGTGGAGGAGACAAACTGTGCAAGGAAACCAACAAATGGTGGTGAAGCAAGCTTGAGTGAAGCTAGTAGATGGTGACACTGCAAATAATTGGGAAATGACTTACTAGATCAACCGTGGGGTGAAAAGGGGTTTTCTTGGCCGAAATTCGGGGAAGCTTCCAAATCCACGGCTCCTGCGGTGCATTACCAAAGTTGGTGGAGGGGAACTCTCAATCATACACAGGCACACAATATGAGATGCAAAGTTGAGAAGAAAACTCACTTGAGGGGGAAAATGGCGTGATGATGGCATTCGGTGCGCGCTCCGGAGCCACCGAGAGCACGGTTGTGTCCCGGAACCTACAAGCATCGACAAGGGCTCAAATGAGCTAAGATGGAAAAGGCATTGAAATAAAAATACGAGGAACAAAGCGGTGCGGAGTTTATCCGAGGGGGATGCAAGAAGGAGCCTCTTCCTCCTCGACCACCGAGAGGAGGAATGGAGGAATGAGAGAGCAAGGAGGCGGGTTAAAGGCGGGGAATGGACGGAAATGAAGTGGTGTTAAGTGATGCAGCTCGGGGACAGGTCGAGGAGGGCGGTGACTAACAGCGTCGATGGCGCTGGGTACGGTGCGACAGCCACATAGCATGTGTTGCCTATGCGCGAGCCTGCCAGAGGTAGAAGAAGCCCCTGATCGGTGGGCCTGGGCGGTCAGTGGCCCACGGCAAGTGTATTGAGCCGAGCAGGTTGGGTTGAGCCAGGTCACGTTGGGTTCAATCGGACTCGAGTCAAGGTCGGGTCCTGGCTTGGAACAGTGACTGGTCCAGTCGGTGTTGGTTAGGTGGTGCAGTTGGATCAAGTGTGCTAGGGTCTGGTTCGAGTCAAAAGTTGGACTAGAGGATTTAAATCAAGCCTAAGGCTTTGACCGAGCCACTAAAAATAGTAAAAAAATTCTAAAAATTTTTAGGGAGGTTCCTGGGGTGATATAAAAACCCATATAAAATTTTAAACCTTACTGTTAAAGACTTATTTGCTTAGTTTAAATTCAAACCTACAATAGGTTGTTGAATTGAGTTTGAATTTTTTGTGGGTTGAAATGAGTTCCAAAAATTTGGAAAAAATTATATTAATTCATGATAAAAATTATAGGATTTGAATAAATTATTTCCATATGATAATGACATGTTTTTATTTCTATTTTTCTTTGAGACCTTAAATTTGAAGTGTAGGTTTAAACTTAGATTAAGATTTTCCAAATGCAATAAAATATGCAAATGCTTCAAAAACCATATGCATGCTCATGAGATGCATAATAACTCTATTTATTAAAATGAGGATATGACAAGCCTCCCCCCTTACAAAAGATCTCGACCCCGAGATCTCGGTAGATCGGAAGTAGGACAAGAAGGTTCCACAAGAAGATACAACATCTGTTGTCTTGATTTCCTTCAAAGATAGTGCTAAGATATCCTAACAAGGTTATAAGGAATTTCTATTACATTTTCCTTTCAATTATTTTGTTTAACCTTTCCTTTCTTGATTCGAAGGCACTTCAGACAAAAGGAAACAGTTTGGGATATTCGGTCCGCATCCGGTCTTCACGCTCCCAAGTTGCTTCATCTTCAATATGATTGCTCCACTAAACCTTCAAGAACTTGATGATGCGATTCCTTGTCTTGCGCTCTATTTCTTCAAGAATGTGAATCAGGTGCTACCGATAAGAGAGATCGGGTTGCAAATCGAGGTCTTCCAAATTGGTTGCTTCGGTTGGGACTCGAAGACATTTCTTTAGTTGAGAGACATGGAATACATTGTGCACATCTAAAAGTGATGGTGGTAGCTCCAACTGATAGGCCACCGATCCTCGCTTCGCTAGAATTCGGAAAGGAACAATGTAGCGAAGCGCCAACTTGCCCTTGACATAGAAACGATGTATTCCTTTCATTTGGGAGACTTTAAGGTAAACATGATCATCCACTTCAAAGCTCAACTCTCGTTGACGGTGGTCAGCATAGCTCTTTTGGGGAGATTGAGACGTCCGTAGTCCATCTTGGATCACACGGACTTATTCTTCGGCTTCATGTATCAAGTCCAGTCCAAAGAATTGTCTCTCCCAAGACTCGGACTAGTTGAGTGGTGTCCTACACCTTCTCACATATAGCACCTCAAAAGGTGACATTTGGAGGCTTGCTTGATAGCTATTGTTATAGGAGAATTCCGCGAACGGCAAGCATTTATCCCATTTTTTGCCATAGGACAGCACACAAGCTCTTAACATGTCCTCCAAAATTTGATTCACCCTCTCGGTTTGGCACCCAATTTGCGGGTGGTAAGAGGTGCTAAAGGACAATTGAGTTCCCATTGCCTCATGAAGGCAATTCCAGAAATGCGAGGTAAATTGAGTACCTCGATCTGAAAGAATCCTTTTTGGCACACCATGGAGGCATACAATTATTGAGATGTACTACAAAGGCATCACAACGTTTTGTTATCAAAAATAAAACTAATAAAATTATTATTTATTGCATTTTATGAGTTTTAAAGGAGTTTTCTTGCTTTTGTTTAATTTCCTGGATTTTAAAGTCGAAAAGAAAAATTTATTGAGTTTTCTGGGATTTTCTTGGATTTAAAGTTTAAAAGAAAATTTTAATTAATTTCTTAAATTTTCTAAAATTTAAAAAGGTTTTTCATATTTTTTGCCAAAAATAAAAAAAATTATGTGTAAAAATAATAGCCAATTTTAAGTTGGAAATAATTATATTAAGTTCAAAATAATTCAAGGATTTGTTTTGAATTTTTCTAGAATTTGTGAACTCTATTTGGTATTTTCTAAAAGCCTATTTGATTTCTTGCAACTTCTGAAATTTGAAAAAACTTTAAAAATCCGGTTTTCTCTCTCGAGACAAATATCTTCCCTTTGGCCCATCTTTATCCTTTCCGCCCACGGCCGGCCTGCCCCGCCTCTCTCTCTCACCACCAAGTGGGCCCCGCTTGTCAGGTCGCCTTCTTCCTCCCGTCTTCCTCTTACCTGCGCAAGCCGCCATTACTGCCCCCGCTCAAGCTCTTCGAAGCCGCCCATTCCTTCCCCTTTTCTCATGCATTCAAGAGCATTAAGATCCACTTCTTCCCTGCACTTTATTCTGACCATTTAACCGCCTTAACACGTGTCAATGTGCATATGTGTCGCCGCCCACGCCGGCTTAAAATCGCCACACATGATCTACACCTCCGGCCATCCCCTCCCCTATAAAACGGAGCATGATGTGCCCCTCATCCCAGTCATCCTTTCCCCCTCGAGCTCCGCTCCTCTCTCCCTCTATCCTCACCGGAATCCACAATTCTTCGTCGCCGGCCGCAAGCACCTCCACTACCTTTTGAGCCACCATCGAAGGAGCCCCACCATCGTCTTCCTCACCTTCGAGTCGGTGGATCGCCAGATCACCTGCACCACCATGGACCCGAACGCGTCGCCGCCACCGTCTTCACCGCTGGCCATCGCCGCACACCCAGGTGATGACACCGCGAGCATCATGCTCTCTGTCCTTCCCTCTTCATTTATGCACCTCGCCGCAGGCCGTCGCGTCGCCGTTCACTAGCGACCACCAGGCCCCGTGCGCCACCTCCACTCGCTCGCCATGTCACCGCCGCTTGGTGCCAGCTCACTGCCCATGTCCACGTGGCTACCCCGTGTCAGCCCCATCATCACTTACGCATCAAAGCCACTATTCTGTGCTCCAGTCCACTATAGACCAAGGCACAATGCCATGGACACAGTGCACAGCTATGGGCCCACATGATTCGTCCAGAAATTCAATTATTCTCTCAGTGACATCACGCTAATGCAATAAATTGATTTTTCCTTTAGAAAAACAATTCCACAAATTCAAAAAATTCTATTTCTATCATTTGATGTGAATTTCAATCTTTGGAGGACTCATTCTCCTTCATACGTGCTCCGATTCAAGTGATTCAAATTAATTGAGTTTGTTTGAATTTTATTTGAATTTTGTTTGAATTTGGCTCGTTTTCATATATAGATTTCGACGACTTCGGAGAGCCAGATTTCTACACCGTTACAAAACAACAATTAATATAGGAAGGCAAGCTACATCTGTTGATCATATTTAAATCCTAGTTTTTTCAATTATTTAAATGATGTTTTAAATTATTACTGCATGCTTATTTATATTCAATTTAATTTAAATTCCTATTTAAAAATTATAGTTAGTCCCCATTCCATTGTACAACCAATCTTGACATTGAAACAAACATACTTGCGACCTTAGATGAAAATGTAGTTGATGCAATAACATGAACTAGGAGCCTTTGGGAAAATTATACGCATAGCCATGTGCAGACCAAAAATGTTCAATTTGGGAATTTTAGGCAAATATTCAACTATTGTTTAAAAATGAGTCTATGGCATTGGTATGCCTTGGAAATTTTGGAAATGATTTTGAAAAGTAAAATAAAATGAAAAATGGTTTAGACTTGGGTGAAATGGTTGTTAAGGTTGGTGCAAGTTGATCCACGGGGTCGATTAATTTCAATGATCGAGACCAAGGTTTTGTTGGAAGTTGTCCAAGTCAGCTAACGACCAGTCCATGACCTGTGGCTTGTAAAGCCCCTGCATACTACCACGAGTCTAGTATGGGACAGACTTGGCTAAACAATTTGCAACATTTCTCTGCTAGCTGTGTCATTTGGATGTGCAGTTGTCGAGTAGACAGAAATTTGCACTTGTTGTAAGAGGGATACTTCTAGCGGGCAAGCATAACTGCTTTGGGATTGAGCATTATAAAGGCGTTGTGATAACCACTTAGTCGCACACCAGCAGAAGTGTGTGAAACAGACATTAAAGTTGATTATCTCTTGTGGGTAAAGTTGTACAACCTCTATAGAGTGTAAAACTATTCAAATAGCCGTGTCCACGGTCATAGAGATGCTGAACAAAGCTTTTCATGGATTAGACTTTGGTTTTGTTTTCAAAACAATTTTGACACAAATGATCTCGGATAGTTTATCTAATTGGGAAATTGGGTAGTTAGCCATGTGATAGGAAGGTATTCTTCACCAGATTTTGTATGGACGTTATCCAACTATAAAACCAAAAAATTTTGAAAATGAATTTTAGTTGTAGAATAACTGTTTTAGAACTTAGTAAATGTATTTAAAATGCCAAACATTGCTTTTGCACAAATAACCATGTAAGCTTTCCTTTGATATATCCCTGCATGCATTATAATATGTTATTGGGTGTAACTTGCTGAGTATATTTTTGTACTCACCCTTGCTTAATAAAATGCTATTCAGAAGAGAAGAACTTCACTACCAGTGTGGATCTTGATGACTAGGCCACTACCCGAGTTGATTGCATGTGGTAGATTTGTTGGGCTCTACTACTTTTCTTCGCCTTCCGCTGTGTTCTTTATTGTTGGCTTGTAAGACTTTCTTGTAATAAACACTTATATTTGTTAACAAAGTTGCGAATTATGGATGTTACCATATTTTTTACTATGTACACTAGCTATTGTTCCATGGACTAATGTAGAATACACAGAGGATTTGAGGTGTTACTCCTAGCTCAAGCAGAGATGGTATCAAAGCCATATCGACTGCAGGTTGTAACCTAGTTAGAATGGCAGTTAGTTGAAAAACTTCAAAATTTATTTTATATAAGAAGAAAAATAAATTGTGCTCTCATCTTTCGTCATCTATCTATCTTTATCTTCTTCATAGTAATTCTTTCTTACCTAATTGTCCTCTCACCATTTTACAATGTTAAATGCATCCTCTTTCTTTTATAAATTTCTATAGTTTATCAACACGATTCTCACCATTACATTCAAAACCACAAGAAATGGATCCATCAAGAATGTGTCATCATCTCTACCATTCAAGAACAATATGCAAGATTCATCGAAGACCGTGAGCAGAAGTTGCGATGTCAGCCAAGCCATATAGTCTAAGTTTACCAAGACTCATTCTATGTATTGAGTCATATCATCAGCTTAAGATTATCGATTGAGTAGAGCGTTTAATAAAGTTATTAAAAGTTATTTTGAAAAGCTTTAGAGTTATTTGCTTCATTTGGGGTGTTATTTTGCTCTATCCCCCTTAGTTCTCCTTCTTTATCTCTCCCCTAACCTTTGTCACCTTCCCTAACCCTCTGGAGTAAACAGGTTTATGATGAACACTCATCGCACTGAAAGTTGAACCAACCCTAGCAATGATGTCGTTGGGAGTGGCAGTGCCCCAATTCCACCACCACAACTAGCCAATGGATCATAATGGCAACAGATCATGGCCAATCAGAACCATTTGATCAAACTACTTGTTCAATCCATCAACAACAATCAAACTCAGCAAGCTGCAGTTTTCCAAGCTCCACCTTCTCCGCATTCCAGATTGTTAGAGTTCATGAGGACACGCGCTCCTACCTTCCCAGTAGTACAGAACCTATGGATGCAGAGGATTGGTTCCGCACTATTGGAAAGAAGCTGGACATCTCATAGTGCAGTGATCGTGAGAGAGTTTTGTTTGCCTCTCACCAACTGAATGGACCTGCTTCTAAATGGTGGGACAACTACAGCGTCTCACATGCTAATGCTCAGGCAATCACTAGGGATGAGTTTGTGCAAGCTTTTCACCGATATCATATTTCATCAGGCATGATCACCTTAAGTTGCGCCAAGGAGGCTGCACAGTGAATGAATACCTGTACAAGTTCAATCAACTGGCACGCTACACACCAGAAGATGTTGCAATAGATGTAGCCAAGCAGGAGAGATTCCTTGAAGGGCTCAATGATGATTTGTCCATGTAGATGATCACCTAGGACTACGCTAATTTCCAGCAGCTTGTTAACAAGGCAATTCGTCAAGAAGGAAAGAACCTGGAGATAGAGAACCGCAAGAAACTTTGGGATGTTACAGAAGAATGACTGCGTAGAAGTTTAACCCTGGAAGTTTTCCTAAAGCTCATCGAAGAACTCAAGCATAAAGCCCCCAAGACTAGGTACCCTTCTACTATGACAACAAAATATTTTCAGTTTCTGCTTCTCATAGCTTTGTCCAGCAAATAGAAAATGAGCATTGGAAAAGTTTCATTTCTTTTGTGAAGGCTACTTCTGCAACAGCAGAGCCTATGGTCGAGGCAAGCACTATCCCTTAGGTGGTCGAAGCCGGTTCTAACCATCAAGAGGGGCAGGTAGCTCAGGGAGCCCTAGCTCTCGTTCAAGACCTACGACCACACGTGGTCGCAGAGGTCCCAACTCCTCCTCAAGACATTCGACTAGACATGGTCAAAGAAGTCTCTACCTCTCAAGCTCGTGACACCGAAAGCCTTCCAAAGGCCGAAAGTGTCATAGAAATTAGGGTGGTCGAAGAGGAGGAGAAGAAGAAGAAGTCTTCCTTGGGGAGGTTTCTTTTGGATTCAAGATCGTATCCAAGAAGCCAAGGTATGTAAAATTAAAAGTTTAGGAATTGTATTTACCTGTTAATTCCACAGTTTGACATGTCTTCCTCTTTTCTTATTGTTTTAGTCCTACTTCTCCAGCCCCTGGGGATGCTTCTGTTGAGAGGCTCACCGTTGTTTTGTCTACCACCGTGGGAGCATTGGTTTCTCCTTAAAAGTAAACTAAGTTAATGATTAAAAAGAGCTTGCTTAGAATTATTTTGATCACATTTTGTTGAACCTAGTTTCTTTGTGTTGGCAGCTAAAGTTAGGAAATGATTGACGCTAGGAGTTCCTTTTAGTGGGCAAGACCAAGTGCGAGGGGAAAGACTTCGACTAGGTGACATTACCCTCCTTCGACTAGTGTAAAGAAAACCAACTGTTTAAAAAGGGATAAAAAATTATCCAAGCATTGCTCAATGAAAATTTTAAGACAATAAAGATTGAAGAAAGCATACACTTTATTGAGAATATAGGAGGTTATACATAGAACTTGCGAAGCTGATCAATGTTCTATGAATTAGAAAGAACTCTGCCATCTGCCATTGCTAGTCATACTGAGCCTGAGTGCGTGACTTCGACCACTGTGTAAGGACCTTCCTACTTAGTGGACAATTTGTTCCGATTAGACTAGGATTGAATTTTTTTTTCAATACCAAGTCACCTACAACAAGACTGCGAGGTTGGACCTTACGATAGTAGTATTTGCTTAGGGTTTGTTGGTAGACTATCGAATGGATTAAGGCTTGATTCCTCATTTCTTCGAGTAGGTTGATGTCGTAAGGTCGATGTTGTTCTTGGCCAGAGTCACTATAATTTTTTACCCTTATCGACCGAATCTTTAATTCAGGTAGAAGCATAGCTTTAGCACCAAAAACTAATAAAAGGGTGTTTCGCCTGTAGCCCGACTAGTAGTCGTACGAATTGCCTATAATACTAAGGGTAATTCTTTTACCCAAGCCCCTGGCTGCTTTATAAGCTTGTTAAAAACTCGGGTTTTAATTCTTTGTATAATTTGGCCATTTGCCCTTTCGACTGCCCCATTGCTTTGTGGATGGGTGACAGAAGCATAACAGAGTTTAGTACCTAATTCTTTGCAAAATTCTTAAAATTTTGCACTCAAAAATTGTGTATTATTATCTGTGATGATTTGACTTGGAACACCAAATCGAGTGGTCACATTTTTCATCATAATTTTCTTGCCTACTTTCGTTGTTATCCCAGTCACAGGTCCGACTTCAATCTATTTTGTGAATGTATAATAGCCACAAAAAAGAACTCAAAACCCCCTGGTGCTTTTGAGAATAGTCCTAGGATATCAAGAACACATGTTGTAAAAGGCCAAGAAAGAGGTATGGTTTGTAATGATTGAACCGGTTGGTGTATTTGCCTGCTATGAAACTGGCAATGTACACATTTTTTAACAAACTCTTTAGCATAAGGGAGGGTTGTTCGCCAGTAAAAATCTTGCCGAAAGGCTTTTCTGACCAGCATTCTGTAGGAAGCATGAGTTCCACAGATGTCTCCGTGTATTTCTTGAAGAAGATTTAATCATTCTTTCTACGATATGCATCGCAAGAGAACCCCTTGAGTACCTCGTTTGTAGATGATTCCTTCGACCAAAGTATATAGTTTGGCATTACGGGATAAATGATCAGCCTTAAGATCGTCATTAGGTATAGTACCCTTCTGAAGATACTCATAGACGGGGTTCATCCAAGTATCTTCGTATTCTATGGAGGTTGTCTCAATAGGTGATGTCTTTGGTGTTTTGACCAAGGACGGCTTCTAGAGCTATTCCAAGAAGACTCCTTGCGGTACTTGTGATCGGGAAGAAGCTATTCGAGCTAACTGGTCAGTGAGGAAATTATCTTTAATGCTTTTCAAGCTTTCTAACTTTTAATAAGTACTGAGACATGGTCGGATTAGATCATTGGTACTCTTTTTTGACCTGATTCACAAACAGTTGAGAGTCCGCTTGTAGGCCAGCCAATAAATCTTCATATTTTACCACATTGTTAGTAGTAGGAAAGTTTAATTAAATACCATATTTAAGGTTTCTCTTGTAGGAGATACCAAAACCAGCCTAGTCTCTGAGCCACTTAGCGTAAGTGACCAATCAAAGTACATTATCCACTAGTCGTGGGATTCGTATTGGGGTCCCTAAATAGGTTTAGGAATAGTCCATTCGGCGATAAACTCTACCAAGATCTGATATTTAATGGCTGTTCGGGACACGAAATGGAGCTCGAACTCCCCAAGTTCAATAGACCATTTTGCCATGTACCCCACTACTTCCCTGTTTTGGAGGACCTATCTAAAGGGAAACTAAGACGGCATGATTAACCTGTGCACCTGAAAATAATGCCTTTGTTTCCTTGAAGACATGAGGAGAGCATATAGAAGTTTTTGGACATGAGGGTAACGCTCCTTAGGCCCATGTAAAACTTCACTTATGTAGTAAACTAGTCATTGAACATTTTCACATTCTGCGACCAGCACTGCGCTCACTACTTGTGACGTAGTAGCTAGAAATATTAGGAGTGTCTCTTTTGGTTTTAGAGAAACCCGAATAGGAGCACTCATAAGATACCTCTTGACATCCTAGAAGGCTTTGTTTGCCTCCTCTGATCACTCAAAACCCTCATGTTTCCTTAAAATTTTGAAGAAAGGAAGTCCGTTTTCTCCCAGTCGTGCGATGAAACGACTTAAAACGATCATCCATCCTGTGAGTTTCTGAACTTCTTTGTGGCCGGAGGTGCATTTGTTCAATGGATTTTATCTTTTCAGGGCTTGCTTCGATTCCTGATGCAAAGACATGGAATCCAAGCATTTTTTCTGAAAAGACTCCGAACACACACTTCTCGGGATTGAGTTTAAACTAGTGTTTTTTGAGGTTGTCGAATGTTTCTTGCAAGTCAGAAATATGATTAAGGTGCTTGATTTTTATATGACCGATCACAACATAAGCTTCCAAATTTTGGCCTAGTTGAGGAAGGAAGGTGTTTTGCATTAAGCATTGAAAAGAAGCACCAGCATTTTGACATTGCAAAATATTCCAAATGGTGTAATAAATGCGCTCTTTTTTTAATCATCTACGCACATACTTATCTGATAATAACCAAAATAAGCTTCTAGGAAAATTAATATTTCACAACCAGTAGTACAATCAACCAACTGATCGATACAGGGATGGGGAAAATCATCCTTTAGACAAGTTTTATTAAGATCAGTAAAGTCTACACACCTATACCATTACCATTAAACTTTTTAACTATTATAGGGTTAGCCAACCACTCTTGATGGTGGACTTCTCTTATGAAGCCTACTTTAAGTAGGTTGTCTAGTTCAGATCTAATGTCATCTCGTCAATCAAGTGCGAATCTCCGTAATTTTTGTTTTACAGGTTTTTTGTTAGGCTATAGAGTTAGCCTATGCTTGATCACCTCTCTGGGACTCTGGGCATGTCGGATGTTTGCCACACAAAGACATCTATGTTTGCTCGAAGGAAGGTGGCGAGGGTGTCTTCCTATGTAGGGTCGGAAGTGACCCTGATACGAATGGTCTTCGAATGCTCCTTTGTATTCAGTAGAACTTCTTTGACTTGGTCATTTAGATTTTGTGCAACATTAGGCTTCGATTGCTTGGTCAAAGGTTGCCCCTTGCTTGCTTCTCGAGTTGGTATTTGGCCAACCATCTCGAGGGATTTACGGTCGCATGTAAGTGCCATATTTTTATCACAACAGACTATGTATTACTCCTTTGGGACCTAGCATCTCAATACATTGATAACCGTAATGAGCAGGCATCAGGAATCATGTCAGAGTTCGTCGGCCAAGTATGGCATTGTATGCCATGTCGAAATCGACCTATCTTGAAATTGTTTGGTGACCCAAACAATACAGGAGGAGAAACCTGACCAATCGGTTTGATCGAAGACCCCGATACGATCCCATGAAATGAGTATCGTACATGCTTAATCTTTGTCCTAGAAACTTGCATCTCGTTCAGCGTACTCGTAAAGAGTATATTCAGCGAACTCCGACCATCAACTAACACACGATTGACTCAATAATTTTTTATGGTGGGCTTGACCATGATCGAAAAATGACAAAGTCAAGTAGAAGGGATCGTACAGTCACCTTTCTCGAAAGAGATGGTGATTTTCGACCACTTTGGTACTTTATTGACAAGAGTAGGGTCGATGGAATTTACCTCACGTTCGACGGTTTGAGTTGTCATTTCAACTCGTATGCCGAAGATCCTCAATAGATGTGATCGATGGTGTATTCTAGATCTTTAAATGACATCTCCTCATCGTTATTTGACTGTTTTTTACCACTTGTTTGCCCTACCTGTTCAAGTGTAGGAAGTAGTCCCTTACCGGAGTCGTAATCCTTGCGTTTTCATTGAAAAGCTCAGCAGTTGCGAAGGTCGTGTCCTTTTTTGTGGAAAGTGTTGGACCAAAAAGGCGACTAGAGGGGGGGGTGAATAGGAGCACGATATCTTTTTCTCCCAAATTAGATTCAATACGAATCTCACTCCAATAGCTATGAAAGCTATGAAGATCAATCAATCAAGCACAGCGGAAGACTTGTATTGAATCCACTCAAAACCCCGAAGCAAAAGCAACAAAAACTCAAAACACCAAGTCACGGGCGGTCTGACCTCTCACAGGGGCGGTCAGACCGGTTGGCCTAGCGGTCAGACCTCTAGCTAGATGAACAGTAAAATCAGCCTGAAAAACCAAAACGCAAATTGAGCTAACTTTTGATTCGTGCGTCCAAACCTCATGAAACTTGACACACACCTTCTCAAGGATGTCAGGAACCTATTCCAAGCAACGATCGTGAAGATCCTTGCCAAAGTTCAGACCTTTCTCCATTTGAGTGAAGGTGGTTCAAAAACTGAGTCAAAATGAAATATGATCTAAAGACTTGCTCGTGGGTGATTGATGATCAAGATGACCCTAGATGGGTTCCCACATGTTGCAGCAAGTTAGATCACAGCAAGAAACCAACCAAAAACTCACGGATCAAAGAAAGACCCCAAATCACCAAATAGAGAGAAAGAAAGCAAATAGACTCATCTTTGAGAGAACTTTCTTTGGATTGATTTGATATGATTTGGGTTTACAACCACTCCATCAATGGAGGACAAAGCTCAATCTATGAGCACGAAAACAAATCAAAACTCTCTAGAACCCTAACCTCCACTAATCCTCTCCCTAAGCAAAACTAGGGTTTCAAGCACAATGAAAGGGTTGAGGGGGTGTAGCCACCTCCCTCCTCTATTTATAGTGGAGGCTTAGACCTTCTAGAAGAGTTTCCCTAATGGGCTCCCGTTAAGGCCCAACACAAACGGGTCACACACACACGCATTTTAAAGCGTCGTCTTCATCTCCTCTTGACCTAATCCGCTTTTCCACGCACTGTCTTGCGCCGCGAGTTGGCAAAAGGTAACCAAGGTGGTATTTGGTAAGATTACCAAAATACCCCTTCTCGGTCCTTCTTCAAAGACCGAGTTCAAACCTCGTGAAGCAGTCGCATGCTCCGCCACGTGTAGGTTGATCCAACGGCTCTCATCATGTTGGCAAGTCTCTCCCATCCGGCTCCCACCGAAACCACCATGGCACTTGCACCGACCCCCGCGTCGCTTGATCCAACCAGTCATACCGAACTGCCCGTTCGGTCACCTTTGTCCATCTTGCACCATGCTTGAGTCCATTGACCTCACCTGGCATCGTCGATCGTTCTGAACCTCAGCTCTCCAAGCCTAGTTCTGATCATCCTCGCCGTTGATCGTCGTTGACCTCCAAGCAACCTGCACAACAAAAGACAAGCAAATCGAAACCGGGAACAAGTTCTTCACAACTTGACCCACGTTAGTCAAAACATGCATCATGCAACATATATGCACTGAAACCCATGAGATTGACCTAACAACCAACACATCGCTGCCAAGAAGGCCAGCAACTTAAGTCAAAACCGGTCAGACCGCTCTTGCCAGTCTGACCGCCAACAGTTGGCCGGTCTGACCGCCACCAAGGGACTTAGCCAAAATTCCAACTCTGAAATCCACAAACTCTCTGGAAATTTCAAACGAATAGAACTTTTGCCTGGAGACTCCAAAAATTATGGGACCAAGAGCAGTAGAACCTCCTCTCTTGCCTACACCCTCTATTTTTGTCCCACCTCAAAATCCAAAACTACTTTCATGGCGGTCCGACCGCTCGTGATGGCGGTCGATCGCCACACCGGCCGGTCGACCATCGCTCGACCGGTCGGACCGCCAAAGAAGTTCACCCGATAAACCACTTGAGGCACGGCCGTCGGCCGCCATCATGGCGGTCGACCGCCGAGGCCTGACAGAACTTGAACTTTGCCGAAAACGCGTGTTTCCGCAAACCTTCAACGTCATTGCCAATTGTCACATCATCCTAAGATCATGAGCATATTCCCATGATATCCACAATCTCTCTCTTGATGAACACATTGGCAATTCCCAACAAATGCAAATTTTGAGGTTTGAAAGGTAAAAACTCGACGTTTTCGCGCAAAGGCACAACTTGGTCCAAATGCAAAAAAAAGCAAAGGAAATGACCAAGATTGCTTCAGAATAGCAAAGGCAAGTGAGATAAGGCAAAGAAAGCAAGAAAGCTTCATTTTTCAGAAAGAGTCAAAATCTCTCTTAATGTCCATATGAAAGAACAATTGTTCGATATGACCTTTGATCATCGTGAGGATCAAGAATTGCAATTCAAGTTCAGAAAGGGCAATAAGACTATAAGAATGCAAATAAGAAACTCCCCCTCACTATGATCCTCAGATTTCAAAAAAAATTTCAAATTCTCCAAATTTCTCCCCTTTTTAACACTTTTAAATCTTCTCCCCTTTATACATCTCGAAATATCTTCTCTCCCTTTGACAATGGAGTCATCAAGGAATCACGCCTTCCTCTCGTCCAGAGATAACAAATGCAGAATGAGGAAAAAACATAAGAAGGAGCATGCATGAAATGCAATGGAGTGGCTTTATATTTTTGTATTTTTCAATTTTTGATTACAAGAAGTTTTGGAGATTACCCAAAAGAACAAGCTAGCATTTCGAATATTGCACAAACAACATATCAGCCTGAAAGCGCTAGCAAGATCATGATAAGACATATATAACAAACCTAAAGCTAGAAGACTCAATATAAAGCAATGAATTTTAGCATTTTAAGCAAAGCTTCAAGTCTAGCAAGTTCATCAACAGGGATCCTAAGATGATACTAGCTATGTCAAAATGTCAATGTGAGATCAAAAAGCTAACAATGACCACATTAAGAGACAAATAGGTCCTAAATTGAATCATTTTGCTCAATTTTCTCAAACGCCCTTTTTTTCAACAGTTTTTCATTTACAATGAATATTGAAGTTTACTAATGATCTAACTTAGTGAAGAAGATCCTGGACTAGGAGCCATCCACAAACTCTTCCTAAGCTTCGACCAGAAGTTGATTAAAGGTATATCTTAGTGAAGAAGATCCTAGACTAGGAGCCATCCACAAACTCTTCCTAAGCATCTACTAGGGCGACAAATCTTGAGGTTCATGTCAATTTTGACAAGCAATCCCCATGAGATCATCTGGATCATCAAACTATCTCCAAGTTCATGTCTATGACATGCAGTCTCGTGAGTAGTTTGGCACATTTTAAGCACAAGACAATCTTTAAATTTGATTTTTCATTTTTCACAAGAGCAGATTTAGATTCTTAAAAGAACAAGAGGCTCAAGTAGTGATCAATACTAGATTCAAGAGCTAACACAATAATTTTGACAGGGACAATGTCACAAAAGGATCACTAATTGTGCAACTAGCTAAAAGATCCACAAATTACAGTTTTTTAGTTCAAGTTGTCTTAAAGTTCTAGCTCATTCAGCAAAGACTTAGCTACACATGTGAAAGTATGATAATTCTAGCAAGTCAAAGAACTAGACATGGCATTGAGCAGAATTGAAATACTAAAGCTCAAGAGGGTAATAAGCAAAGCTTCATCAATTTTAAAAGACAAGCAGAAAAGCTTATATTACAATGCATCTTTTTGGATTTTTCATATGAATGCAATATGATATAATGAGATGCGAGAAAAACTCAAAAAGCCTAAAAAGATCAAAAAGATCAAAAAGTTCAAAAGAAGATCAAGAAAAGATCAGATGAACAAGGTAAGATCAAAAAAGATCAAACTCCCCCTCAAACCAACCCATAGGGATGAATTACCCCTAACTCACTTCTCAAAGTGGCAAACCTAGTTGGATCTAAAGGCTTGGTGAGAATATCAGCCAACTGAGCCTCGGACTCCACGAAATGCAGCACAATATCACCCTTCTCAACATGGTCTCTGAGGAAGTGATAGCGAATGTCTATGTGCTTGGTCCTAGAGTGTTGCATAGGGTTTTTAGCAATATTAATAGCAGAAGTGTTATCACATAAAAGAGGAACACTATCAAAAGACAACCCAAAGTCCTTAAGAGTGGACACCATCCACAAAATCGACTCAAAGAACTAGCAAAGACTCTGATTCAACTTCAAGATGGATTGTGTAACAAAAGACTGCTTCCTAGAAGACCAAGAGACAAGAGAAGTGCCTAAGAAGTGACAAGTGCCTGAGGTACTTTTCCTATCTAGCCGACAACCCGCAAAATCAGAATCAGAAAACCCGAATAGACAAAGAAGAAGAACAGGAATACCAAATGTCATACTGGAGGGTAGAATGTAAATACCTAAAGATGCGCTTAACGGCTTGACGATGAGAAGTCCTCGGAGACGCCTGAAACCTCGCATGCAGGCGCGCGAAGTGGATGTCTGGTCTTGAGGCCGTCAGGTACAAGAGGGAGCCAATCATGCTACGGTACTCGCGTTGATCCACGGCTTCTCCTTCCTCATCTGGATCCAAAACAGTCGAAGTCGCCATGGGAGTGGCGATCGGCTGCGATCACCCATCTCGGCGCTTGAGCAGATCCTGGTGTACTTCCGTCGATGGATGAAGATCTCTTCCTTGCATTGCTTGATTTGAAGTCCCGTAGTAATTGAGTTCTCCCATCATACTCATCTCAAATTCCTGGACATGGTCTCAGAAAAACTGGAAGCAAGAGCATGGGAAGAACCACCAAAGATAATATCATCTACATAAATCTGAGCAAGCAGGGAGTCATTGCCACGCTTAAGAATGAACAGGGTCTTGTCTACCTTTCCCATCTCAAAGTCATTCTTAAGCAGAAAAGTCTTAAGTCTATCATACCAGGCTCTAGGGGCTTGCTTAACACCATACAAGGCTTTGGATAGCTTGAAAACATGATGTAGATGCTTGGGATTCTCAAAGCCCGGGGGTTGCCTAACATACACTTCCTCCTCTATAAAACCATTCAGAAAAGCACTCTTGACATCTATCTAATATAATCTAAAGCACTTAGAAGCAGCAAATGCAAGCAGAATGCGAATGGCTTCTAATCTAATAACAGGAGCAAAGGTCTCATCAAAATCTAACCCCTCAACTTGGCTAAAGCCCTGAGCTACCAACCTAGCCTTGTTTCTCACCACAGAACCATCCTTATTTTGTTTATTTTTGAACACCCAACCGGTTCCTATCACATTATGACCACTAGGAGGCTCTACTAGGTTCCAGACCTTGTTCCTCTCAAAATTCTCTAACTCCTCATGCATGGCATTGACCCAGCTAGAATCAGATAAAACATGTGATATATCGCGGGGTTCGAAAGAAGCAACAAATGCAGAATGAGAGTAGAGACTCGGATCGTGATACCTGGAGCGAGTAACTCGCTCATGAAGATTACCAATCATCTGATCCGGAGGATGACGCCTCTGAATGTGAAGTGGAGCGCCCGGGGGAGACAACATCTCTTCGACCTCCGTAGGTACTGCTGATGAAGAAGATGCAGCAGGAGCCTCAACTAAAGGTGAAGTAGTCGTAGTAGGTTCTGGAGCTTGGACAGGAACATCAGCAACAGGTGAAGGAGCAGTATCAAGTTCATCCTCATCTTCTTCAACAAAAATGCTCTCTGTCACCTGTAAGTCACTTGAAACATCGGATCTAGCTCCAGGGCTAGTCTCATCAAGAGTGACATTGCATGTCTCCTGGACAATGTTAGTTTCAACATTAAAAACCCGAAAAACCCTCGAATGTGCAGGATAACCCAGAAATAAACCATCAAAAGTTCTTGATTCAAATTTATCTAGGTTTCCTGTCTTAAGAATGAAACACTTAGCTCCAAAAACTCGAAAAATGAGAAATAGAGGGTTTTCTACCAAATCGAAGCTCATATGAAGTCTTGCCCAAAGAAGGTCTCAAGAAGACACGGTTTGAAATATGGCAAGCTGTAGCAATAGCTTCGGCCCAAAACCTCCTCGGAGTGCTATACTCATCTAGCATCGTCCTAGCCATCTCGACTAAGGTTCTGTTCTTCCTTTCCACAACGCCATTTTGTTGAAGGACGTGTGGAGAAGAGAATTGATGCTCAATTCCGCGCTCAGCACAAAAAGAGGCAAATGAGGCATTCTTGAACTCCGTGCCATTGTCTCCGCGGATCGCTCTCAAGGCACTCGGAAGTTCAGAAGTCAAGCGAAGAACAAGATCACGATAGTGACCAAAAGCTTCATCCTTCGAAGCAAGAAAGAACACCCAACTGTATCTCGAAAAATCATCGACTATGACAAGAATGTACCATTTGCCACTGATTAACCGAACCCTAGCAGGACCAACAGTATCCATGTGAAGTAACTGTCCCGGTCCGTCAGTCATAACCATAGTCACTGAAGGGTGTGAGGCGACAACTTGCTTGCCATGCCTTCAGGGCGCACAAACAACATCCTTGATGGCTTTGAGTTTGGGCAAACCTCTCATGAGATCAAGGTTGCTAACTCGCGTCAGATGATCAAAACCAATGCGCCCCAAACGTCGGTGCTAAAGCCAGAAATTAGAAGAATGTGTAACCAAGCATTTAAGAGAACCAACAAGAGATTCAGAAAAATCAGCTCCAAAGATCCTAGCAACTCTATAAATCCCAAAAACGAGCTCACCAGCTGAATCAAGCACCCGACAAGCATTTTTCTTAAATTTAGTCTCATGGCCATCATCAAGAAGCTGTGACACAGAAAGTAAATTGAACCTGAGCTTGTCCACAAGGGCGACGTCCTTCAGGATGAAATTATCGTTCACCCTGATTGATCCCGTTCCTTGAATCCGTCCTTGTCTATTATGTAACATCCCAATTTTGGGCCTGTGTTTCAAATGTAAGAAAATGAGTAGAAATTAAAACTTTTTCTTACATCATGTATTTCCTATTTGTACTGAACAGTTCCTGTACAAGACTTATGGAAATACAAAGTCACAAGTCTGTTTATTCAAATCTTCATCCTTCAAAAACGTTCTTGTCAAATATTTTGATCATCTCCTGGAAATATTTATCCGAAGTTCTTGGGATGGTATGTGACCTCTCTAAAAAAATTCACAATTTTTAGAAATTGTTTGAATATTTTTGGGGGTCAGTCAAACCCAATTAAATTCTGGTCAAATTGTGGGCCAGCACCTTGTGGAATTTTTGGAGAAAAAAAGTATGGCACAAAAACCTCTGCAAAATTTACACAAGGTCAATAACTCAGCTAGCAAGCTCCTGTAAAAATTTCATAATTTTGGAGTAGGTTTGCTACCTCAAATAAATCCCCAAACTTCAGGGTAGTTTAAAACTCAATTTCAGGTCTGAGTCTGACTCGGACTCGAGTCAGACCCAGCCATTGGACTCGGTCGGGCCAGCCTCCCAGACCTCCTCGGGCTCGCTTCCCTTGGGCCGTTGGATATCCATCCAGTGCCCTGCACCTCCCCACGATCTCGGTAGCCGGGTGGTCGGTCCACCTGATCTTCATCCAGCGGTCGACGACCTCCCCTGGACCTCCCCGTGCGCTCAGACCTCCTCTGCCTTGGGTGATCCGGGATGTCCAGGACCACCCCGATTGCATCAGGGATGTCCAGGACCTCCCTTGGCCCTGTTCTTCTTCCTCCCGACCTCCCTGAGGTCTGGTCGTCATGGATTTTCCCGCACCTACACATGTATCAGGACCAGGGTAGTTGGGAGCAGTGATAGGTCACCTTTTGTCCTTGCCAACGGCTCCTGTCTACCAGGCATTAATTGCGGTCAGACTTTGCCCGAAAGTCTCCCCTTCCTGTCTTGTTTTCTCACTGTAACCAGGGTAGACCTTGATCATTTCATTCCTCGGGACTCCGCTGTGGTTCACTTTCCATCTCAGCCTTATAGGTCACCGAGCCCCTCCTCACTCTTTTGGTCACCATCTTCCTCGACCCTTGGCACCACCATTGTCGGGTTTTGGAGCTGCCGAAGGCCACCGAGCTCGATGGTCCCAGCAACTTTCCGCCTTTTCACCGTCATCTTGATCACCTAGGGCTTGCTCTAACTTAGCTCAGTTCACCATTGCGAGGTGGACAAGTTGGGAGCCGCCGTGGCCGAGATCATCTTCTTCTCCATCGCGGCAAGCACTTCATCGCCGGACTTCGTCGCCATCTCCGAGCTCCTCAGACCTCCTGGTCCCCTCGCCTCAGTGCCCATTCCTTAGCTTTGTTATTGTTTTCTAGAGCTCGTGTAGTTTCAGTAGTTGCCGTTTAGCCTTCCTAGCCTATCTCGGCCACGGCGTTCAAAGCGTCGCGCGGTGAGGTTGCCACCTTTAGCTCGTGATGATATTGCGGTTCCATTCCAGTGTTTAATTGGTGCCGCCGCGGTGAGAGTCGCCGGTGGCAAGCCGTTGAACGCGCTCGGGATTTTGCCGGTGCAATCTCCGGTTTTCGTCATTTCCTTAGGACAGCATTAATGCCTGATTATTGCTAATCATTGGGTGCATTAATCATGTCTTAAGTCGTGTGTGTCACCGACGTGTGAGCCATAGGCTTAGAATTAAAATCCAGAAGCCATTAGTGTCCCTTTTAGATTCTTTTATTGCCAATCATCGCAGAGATTAATGTTGTCTTAGCCGCCACCTTTTAGTCGCCCCACGAGGACCCGCACCATTGAAGCACCTTAGACCTCCTCGGGTTGTTCTTGGCCGTCAATGACCTCCCCGGGATTAGATCTGGGCCTTAGATTCGTTTCTGGGAAAACTCTAGTCCCAGGACCTCTTAGACTCGATCCTAGCCGTATAAGACCTCCATGGATTAGTTTTTGGCCGTTGGATCTAGCTTCGTGAAAAATCTTAAGCACTAGGACCTCCCCTGGTTAGATCCTAGCCGCCCATGACCTCTTTAAACTCAATCTAAGCCGATAGGACCAATCCTGCGCAAAAAGACCTCCCCTTGGTAATTTTGCAAAGACCACCTTAGACCACCCTTTGGGTCCTCTCTATAAAAGACCACCTCGGGACTTTTATAACGAGAACCTCCGGACCTCCCTCCGCGTCGATCTGGACCGCTCAGGACCTCCCTAGGTCTAATCTGAGCCGTCCAGATCTTCTTCCGATGAAACCCTATCGCATAGGACCTCCTCGCTTAGATCTTGGCCATCCATGACCTCCCTTGCGAGATCTTAGCCGTTTAGGACCTCCCCTTGGAGATCTTGACCGTCTAGGACCCCATCCTTTAGATCCGTAGCTTTAGCACCTCCTCCTCAGGTCTAAACCGTTAGATTTAGATCTAACGGGCTACACCTCCCTCCGTAGATTTAGCCTTAGGACCTCCCTCGGAGGTCAGGGCTGTCAGATCTTGATCTGACGGTCCCGACCACCTGTAGGCGCGAGGACCTCCTCTGTGTGTTATGTGCATGCACTGGTCGTGGCCGTTGGATCTAATCTCAACGGCACGAACCTCCCGATCGGGAAGAGGTCTTCCGTCGCTGCACTTCTACTCGTCGGGGTCATTGGATTCGATCTCAACGGTCCAGACCTCCCCTGGGCGCGACGCGTGGTGCGTTGTGCTTCGAGGTCCGTAGCCATGCAATGAAGGATCGACGGCCACGACCTCCCCGTTTCCTTCAGTTCATTTGGACCTCCCGAGAGCTCAAATTTTCAAAGTCTTTTAAATGTTAGAAAAATCATAACTAATTCATTTCAACTCCAATTGAAGTAAACTCAACTTTGATGTTCTTAGGATGACCTTAGCTACCTACCATAAAAATTTCAGATTCCAGATCATTCTAGAAATTTTTGTCATGAACAGTAACCGAAATTAATTTAATTAGGATTTTTCAGGCTGAGAGAAATTGTTTAGGGCATAACTTTTTCATGCTAAGTCCAAATGGAGTGATTCTTGTTTCTAAAATTTTATAAAATCAACCTCTAGCTGCTGTATAAATTTCATGGGATTTGGATGTCTTTTGCTGTTGAGTTTTGTTTGATGTTCTTCGTTCTTATTGGTTTTATCGCCTTTTTGCGTTAGGTTCCGAAGATTATATTGAACCTGAGGATCCTCCTCTGCAGCAAGAACAATTGCAGCAAGGCAAGCAGTTTGATCATGTTAATCCCAGTATTTTAAGTATTTATGTTATTTACAAATTCTACGTATGCATTGCTAGTTTGTGTTAAACTATTGTCGTTAGTTGACCTAGTAGATGCATTTCCTTAGCAAATGATTATTCTCTACTACCGTGAGCCTAGGTTATTGCTGTGATTTAGAGTTCGTGGATGAGCTATTGTCACTTAGTAGTTTTGCGGATTAATTGCTTAGCCATGCTTAGCTTCCGGTAGAAATGGGCGGTTATCGACTTGTCGATAACCTTGATCACATAAAACTTATTATCACTTATGATTTCAGCCTTGTGCCATGTTTACTTGTGAAAACTAAAACCTAAAAACAAAATGATTTAGACTTGGGCACAATGGTATGTTGGTGTGCTTCGGTGTGATGGAATGGTGCCTGTCATTAAGGACCGAGTTACTTGCGCCACCGTCTTGAGCATTTTGCGTGCTAACCACACTAGAGGTATGAGACCTCTCTTGACTTAGTACTTTGGCGTGTATTGGCTTGGTGCGAGGAGTCGCGGGAGGGATGGTGTTGGGAGCATTGTAGTGTCCGAAAGACTTCACCCGTGATGGGATTTGTTGTCTTTCGGCTTGCAATGTAAGCGTATGGGTTTCTATCCATACGAGCGGCTCGTGGCTAATACACAATATTGGAAAACGTCTCGTAGGACTTAGCCGTGCCGGCATACCTTCGGAAGTGTGCTTTTGTGGCTTAAAGGCGGTCTGAAGTGTGGGTACATTGGTACACCCCTGCAGGGTTAAAACTATTCGAATAGCCTCGTCCTAGGTTATGGACACGCTCGGATACGCCCCGTGAGAACTAGACTACAACCTTTTAATTAAAACTTGATGGGTGGTACGAATCGGGGATTCGTGCTATGTTGTGGTGGCTATTGGGATAGTCACTTCCAGGTGGTTACTTGTATTTATTATTAATTCGCTGTTATATTCAACATCAAAATAGATTTACAAACTTGCTTTTAAATTTATTACATTATTGCAAATAAAGTTGGTTTTGTGCAAAATGAGACATATAACCTCCACTTAAATGAGCCTGCATGTAGCATATGAATAGGTATGCTATTCCACACGTCAGTCTTGCGAGTACCTTAGTGTACTCAGTTGTTTTGCTTAAATGTATTTGTTACAGAGGAAGAAGGTGAGCTCGATGGGCCTCACTTTTGTGAGCTATGTTGTGGTAGCTTGCGGGGCGACTAGCTTGGCGGCCCGGTCGGTTGCCTTGTGGGTTTTGTTAGCTAACCGGTCGACTTTTGTTCTTAGACATCTTATGGCGCTTTTGCTTCCGCTGTCATTCTTGTATATTGTGTCATTTGGCCGGTCGGCTCTTTTGTAATAACTTTACTTTATGTATGTCGTTGTTGAACCTAGTGTTAATTGTTGTATGGAAGTGATGTATGATTTTGTGATGATGAGCGTGTCTGCAGTGCAGGAAGCACATGTCCATCGAGGCTTTGGATATTTGATTAGTAATGCTAGAACCATATGGAGGTTAAGTATTACTAGTTAAATACCCGGGTCCTCACAAAGTTGGTATCAGAGCCATACTGACCCTATAAACCCCTAGCTTTGTCGCCATTAGGATATTTTGAAAACTTACTTTCAAACAGTTCATGAAGATTTAAGTAAGTTCTCAGATTTTACTCCTTACCTATCTTAGCTTGCTCATCTCACCTTACTCTCACTTAAGTTTTGAAAAAGTTGTTCCTCTCTTCCTTTCAAAAATTAGCCACTATCGATTAAATTGATTTTGGGAGAACCATGAGAGCTTGGAGAAAGAAATCTGGATAGCTAGCTAGTGGTTAGTGAATAAGGTAGGAAATGAGAGGTTAAATTCGACTAAAACTTGTGGGAATAAAAGGGTAAGAAGTGATATGAATTAGCTAAATGCCTATACTCTATTAGGTGGTTATACCTTGATCTTTGGGCTGTTTAGAGCTAGAATTGAGTTCTAAAATTTTGGCCTTCTTAAACGATTACTCGTTCTTTCCATACGGGTTAGTCATTTCGGGAAGTTGATTTGGTGACTTATGGTCTTATGCTTTTTTGTGGTTATTCTTGAGCCCTTTTAATTGAGTTGGATTTCCGTGGTTGGGTCTCGAGTTGTAGCTAACTTGTCTTAGTGAAACAGGATGGCTGGAGGGACTCGTAGTGGTCGGAATCAGCCGGGTAGTCCCGATGAGGAGCTTCCCCCTCCTCCGACCAAGGCTGAAGTCCTTATGCAGATCGAACGCAACCGTTCGGAGGACCGTAGGGTGTTGGAGGTCATCGCGAGGAACACCTCCACTCCCTCTGGCGCCTCTGGATCTGGAGGTGGTGGACATCAGACTCGTGGGGGGCTTGCGGAGTTCCTCCGTACTCAGCCTCCTACCTTCTCCAGATCCGAGGTTCCCCTGGACGCGGATGACTGGCTGCGTTTGGTTGAGCGGAAGCTCAACGTTGCTCAGTGCTAGGAGAAGAAGCGGGCACTTTTCGCATCCCATCAGTTCGAGGGTACGGCACTCTCATGGTGGGAGAACTTCCTCGCCATGCAGCCCGCGGGACACGTGGTCTCGTGGAAGGAGTTCAGGTCAGCTTTCCGTCAGGCCCATGTCCCCGCCGGCCTGATGAAGCTGAAGAAGAAGGAGTTCCTTGCGCTCAAACAGGGGCGCAAATCTATGACTGAGTACCTCCATGAATTCAACCATCTTGCGAGGTATGCTCCTGCTGAGGTGGCCACTGATGAGGCCAAGCAGGAGAAGTTCATGGAGGGTTTGTCTAAGGAGCTTCAGGACAAGCTCTCCATTGTTGACTTTGCAGACTTCCAGACCTTGGTGGACAAGGCCATCGTCGCCAAGCACAAGGCGAGAGCGCTGGGTGAGTCCCGCAAGCACAAATGGGAGGCCCATTAGTCTGCTCGGGCCGGCCTTGTTCGTCCTCGTGTTGGGCCAGCATCGGTGGTCCGCCCTCAGGCTTCCCTACCACCGAGGCCTTCGGCACTAGCTCCACGTCCCCGCAGCCATGGCTCGATCACGTGTGCTGCGATCCAGCCAACGAGTGTTCCCGCAACCCACCGCCGACGTCACCGCTTCTCTGCCACAACAAGGGCCACTACGCGAGTAGTTGCCTAAGAAGATTGGCGGCCCTCGTCCTAATGGAGGACGCGGGCAAGGGAGTGGTCACCCACCTGACCAGAAGACCCAGGGCATGGGGAGCGGCCGAGTCAACCACATCTCGGCTGAGGAGGCACAGGAGGCGCCCGACGTAGTGTTGGGTACGCTTCTTGTCAATTTACGTCCTGCTACAGTTTTATTTGACTCTAGAGCTTCACATTCTTTTATTTTGAGATCGTTTGCTGCTGATAGTGGTCTCCACTGTGTTCCTTTGGGGGTTCCAGTACTTATTCGCTCTCCGGGTTCGGAAATGAGAGATGACCAAGGATGCCAGGACGTTCCTATCCACATCGAAGGAGTGGGATTCTTGGCGAATCTTATCCTACTCGACTCGGCGCGCCTGGATGTGATTCTTGGCATGGATTGGTTGTCCCAACACATGGGGCAAATCGATTGTGCCAGGAAGATTGTCTACCTCACTAGTCCTTCAGGTGAATAGGTTGGGTTTTCCCCGCAGTTGCGAGAGCCCCTTCTTTGTGCACTTGAAGTGAAGCCAGCCTTGGAGATTCAGGATGTTCCCAAAGTATGTGATTTTGTGGATGTTTTTCCCGAAGATTTTCCCGAGATGCCTCCCGTTCGAGACCTGGAGTTTGTTATAGAGTTGCTGCCCGGTACCGCCCCGATTTCTAAGGCGCCGTATCGAATGCCTCCTAATGAGTTGGAGGAGCTGAAGAAGCAACTAGGTGAGCTTCAAGCAAAAGGGTTCATTCGTCCTAGCTCATCTCCTTGGGGTTGTCCAGTTATTTTTGTGAAGAAGAAGGACAAGACCCTGCATATGTGTGTTGATTACCGTCCGCTTAATGAGGTGACGGTGAAGAACAAGTATCCTTTGCCTCGTATTGATGATCTCTTTGATCAGTTGGCTGGAGCCCAGGTGTTCTCTAAGATTGATTTGAGATTGGGCTATCATCAGGTCCGAATCAGGGCTGAGGATATTCCGAAGACGGCTTTCACTACTCGTTATGGTCTTTACGAGTACACCGTCATGTCTTTTGGCTTAACCAATGCTCCCGCTTTATTCATGAACCTTATGAACTCGGTATTCATGGAGTATTTGGATAGGTTTGTGGTGGTGTTCATCGATGATATCCTTATCTACTCCAAGAATGAAGAAGAGCATGCTGAACATCTCAGGCTTGTGTTGGGCAAGCTGCGTGAGCACCAGCTGTATGCAAAATTCAGCAAGTGTGAGTTCTTGTTGAAGGAAGTGGCATTCCTGGGCCATGTTCTTTCAAGGGAGGTGTGGTCGTGGATCCTAGCAAGGTCGGTGATGTGCTATCTTGGGGTCGCCCAAGTCGATCAGCGATGTGCGGAGTTTTCTTGGTTTGGCCAGCTACTATCGCCGCTTTATCGAGAATTTCTCCAAGATTGCAAAGCCTATGTCCGAATTTCTCAAGAAAGACAAGAAGTTTGAGTGGTCTGCTGCTTGTGATGTGAGTTTTCAGGAACTCAAGAAGCGGTTGACCTCAGCCCCAGTGCTTGTTCTTCCTGATATCCACAAGAGTTTTGATATCTTTTGTGATGCTTCTCGTCAGGGTCTTGGTTGTGTTCTTATGCAGGATGGCAAGGTTGTGGCCTATGCATCGCGGTAGTTGAGGCCTCATGAACTCAACTATCCTACTCATGACTTGGAGTTAGCTGCAGTGGTTCATGCACTCAAAATTTGGCGGTATTATCTGATTGGTAACCGTTGTGAGGTGTATTCTGACCACAAGAGCTTGAAGTACTTGTTCACCCAGCCAGATCTGAACCTCAGGCAAAGAAGATGGTTGGAATTGATCAAGGACTATGACATGGGCATCCAGTATCATTCAGGCAAGGCCAATGTTGTTGCGGATGCACTCAGTCGGAAGGTGTATTGCAACATGTTAATGCTCCAAGAGCAGCAGCCTACCCTCATTTCCGAATTTCAGCGGCTTAATTTGGGTTTGATCGAGCACGGTTCTCTTGCTACCTTGGTTGTGCAACCAACCTTGGTGGACCAAATCAAGACTGCACAGCAGACAGATGTTGGTGTGAGTCAAATCAAGCAGAACATCAAGGATGGGGCAGCCAAGTGCTTCTCAGAGGATGAGAACGGAGTTGTGTGGTTTGGGCAGCGTCTTGTGGTTCCTAAGGTCATGGAATTGCGGGAGTTGATTCTCCGCGAAGCCCATGATTCTCCTTTGTCTATCCATCCTAAGGCCACCAAGATGTATCAGGACCTTCGTCAGAGATTCTGGTGGACTCGTATGAAGCGCGAGATTGCCAAGTTTGTTGCTGAGTGCGACTTATGCTGTCCTGTGAAGGCCGAGCATCAGCGTCCAGCAGGTCTTCTTCAGCCTTTGCCGGTGCCAGAATGGAAGTGGGATTCCGTTGGCATGGACTTCATCACCGGGTTGCCCCATACTTCTTCTGGGAAGGATGCCTTGTGGGTCATCATTGATCGGTTGACAAAGGTGGCCCATTTTCTTCCTGTGCGGGCGAAGATTGATGTGAGTGCATTTACTTAGCGGATCTCTACATATCCCGCATTGTGTGCCTGCATGGTGTGCCACGAACGATTGTGTCAGATCGTGGTTCTCTTTTTACCTCTCGGTTTTGGCACCAGTTGCAAGAGGCCATGGGGACGTGTCTGTGAGGACCCAGAATATTTAACTAGTAACACTTAACCTCCAAATGGTTCTGGCATTACTAATTAAACATTCTAAGCCTCGATGGACATATGCTTCCCAGAATTGCAGCATATGCACATCATCACAAAATTACACATCAATTCCATACACATACATCACTAAGTTCAACAACGACATACATAAAGTAAAGTTATTACAAAAGGAGCCACCGCCAAATAGAATAACATACAAGAATGACGGTGGAAGCAAAAGCGCCATAAGATGGCTAGAACAAAAGTCGACCAGGTTAGCCATACACCCACAAGGCAGCCGACCGGCCGCCAAGCTAGTCGCCCATAGCTACCACAACACACTCACAAAAGTGAGGCCCCTCAGCTCACCTTCTTCCTCTGCAACAAAACAATTAAGCGTAGCAACCGAGTACAAAGATTGTCTTTGTACATAAAGACTGACGTGTGGAATAGCGGACCTATTCATAAACTACATGCAAGCTTATTTAGGTGGGGGTTGTATGTCTCATTTTGCATGAAGCCAACTTTATTTGCAATAATGTAATACATTTTAAAAGCAAGTTTGCAAATTTGTTTTGTTATCAAAGTAACAGATAAGCAAAGATACATACAAGTAACCACAGGAAGTGACTATCCCAATAGCCACCACAACATAGCACGAATCCCGATTCGTACCACCCATCTAGTTTTAATTTAAAAGGTTGTAGTCTAACTCTTGAAAGACCTTGCCAAGCGTGTCCATAACCTAGGGCGAGGCTATTCGAATAGTTTTAACCTGCAGGGTGTACCAATGTACCCACACTTGAGACCGCCTTCAAGCCACAAGCACACTACAGAAGGTATGCAAACAGCTAAGTCCTCTGAGACATTTCCAATCTTGTGTATTAACTACGAGCCGCTCATATGGATAGAAACCCATATGCTTACATTGCAAGCGAAAGACAACAAATCCCATCACGGGTGAAGTCTTTCGGACACTGTCTCCCAACACCATCCCTCCTGCGACTCCTGCGACTGGAGCCAATACGCCAAAGTACTAAGTCAAGAGAGGTCCCATACCCTCTAATGTGGTTATGCGCTAAAATGCTTGGTTTAGTGTAACAAGATGTTCGGTCCTTGTTGACCGGGCACCATTCGATCACACCCAAAATCACACCATCATACCATTGTGCCCAAGTCTAAATCATTTTGTTTTCAGTTTTAGTTTTCATAAGTAGACATAGCACAAGGTGGAAATCATAATCATAATAAGTTTTAAGTGATCAAGGTTATCGACAAGTCGATAACCGCCCATTTCTACCGAAACTAAGCATGGCTAAGCAATTAATTCGCAACTACTAAGTGACAAGAGCCCATCCATGAACTCTAAATCACAGCAAATAACCTAGGCTCCTGGTAGTAGAGGATAATCATTTGCTAAGGAAATGCATCTACTAGGCCAACTATCAACACAAAGTAGCAATGCATACATAGAATTTGTAATCAACATAAATACTTAAAATACTAGGATTAACATGATCAAACTGCTTGCCTTCTTTCTGTTGCTCAAACTGTTGTGGAGGGTCGCTCTCGGGATTACCGCAAATGTCGAATCCTAAGCGAAAAGGCAAAAAGAACCAAGAACAACCAATAAGACGAGCCGCACTTAAACAAACGAGCAAGCAAAATTATCCAAATGCTACAAAATTTACACATAAGGCAGAATACGAATATACCTCGACATAGAAACTGGAAAAACCTAATTTGGATTTGTGGTGCAAAAGATATTACCTAAAAACCCATTTTCGGCCATAATTAGGTACTGTAGCAAAAATATTTTCTAGAGGTTTTCTGGACTTGAAAATTTTATGATAGGTTGCTACTGACATTTTAAGGCTAATACAAGTGGTTTCATCTTAATTGGAGTTAAAATGATTTAGTTATGATTTTTCCAGGATGCAAAACTAGCATAATGCACTTTCCAGGAATATAAACATGTGCAAAACCTATTTCACATTATAGTATGATAACAGAGGGATTTCCTAACATCAAATTTCTATTTTTAGGATTCTGAGGAATTACTGGTGTCTATTACAACATTAAATGAATTTTTAATTGCTACTAATAAGGTTAAATTTATTAACATATTTTTAAGTGTGATTTAGGCCTACCACCATTTTTAGATTAAAGTTTAGTTAATAACAAATTTATCAAAGTTAAAATCATACAATTAGCGATATCTGAGAAAAGATATGCATTTTCCAAGTTTTAATACAATTACGGAATATATAAAAATAGCAGAAAACAAGCTATAAAAGATTATAGAATTTTCTACTACTGAAGCATAGCTAAAAGCATTTTTATATAAAACTTTAGTGAATTACAAATTTATTACATTGGTTTCATGTAAAAGGATTTATCTTGAATTAGTTATGAATTTCTAAAGTTTTGATACAATTTTCATTGATAAATAAATACTTACGAAAATAAAAACCAACCCAACCGGAGATAAGCAGCGTGGGCGCTCGTGGACCGTTGATGCAAATCAACGAGCCACACGCGCGGAAAAGCAGCGCCGCGCGATTCATAACGAGAGCTCACCGTCGGATCAAGATCCAGCGGCTCACGAGAAGGATGCAGCCGGGCGGTGCGGTTGCCTCGGCGACCCACGACCGCGAATCTAAAAATGGCGGCTCCGATCACGCCTCGATCGGAAGGTCGGATTGTATGCACGATCGGGGCGCGAATCAAGCGATGGGCGGCCAAAAATGGCGAGGAACCGAGGGTCGAACGCATACAAGATCTAGGCGCGAATCGCAAAATGGGCGGTGGTCCAAGATCGAAGTGCTGTCGAGAGTCTTGACACGTGGGGCCGCATGTCGATGTTGAGAGTCACACATGCGAGATTTAACACACGTGCCGAGTGCACGTGGACCCACCTGGCAGTGACTTAAAGAAGGCTCTTAGGACAGCTAATCAATGACCAATGACCAATGATTAGTGATGATTAGCAATTAATGTGTCCTAAAGATTTTGAGCAGGTGATTTAGGGACGAGAGGCCCACTGCGTCGATGACCCAAGAAGGTAATTTGGACACATTTATTGCTAACAATGATTAGCAATAAACAAACCCAAAATCAGCCATAACGACTTCTGGTTTTTCTGATTTAGGCTTACGGGCCCACAAGTCAGTGAGACATTAGGCCAGATTAAGACACCATTAATGCTACTAATGATTGGGTATTAACGTGTCTTAATCATTTGGCGACAACGGAGCTACGGTAAGCAAAGTCGAGTGGCTACCACGGCTTGTCGCCGTGACTCGATCGCGGCGGCGCCACAAACTATCAAAATGGACTCGCAATAGCAATGCGAACCTAATGGTGATGACCTCGCCGGTGGAAGTGCAGGCAGCCGCGGCCGGAAAACAAAGAAGGAGGCCGACACGGCAAAACACGAAAATTGCAAGATGCTCATTGCGGTCCAGGAAGCGAGTGCCATGACTTCTAGGGACTATATAGAAGCTACCTTAGCAGAGGAGCTCAGAATATGGCGGGAAGACTTGAACACGATGAAGTCCACCGGGCCAAGAAGATGAAGTGAAAGATGAGGTTACGAGCAAAATGAGTGGAACCAAATCATTACCACGACTTCATTATAGCTCAAAGAGGCTCCAAAAGCAATTAATTGCAAAAGAACCACTTATCGGATTTGGAGAAGAAAGGGGTGAAACCAGCCGAAAATCTCGAACTTAAAATTGAGTGATTCCTGTGAATGCAACCCAAAATCAAGTTAGGGGAAATATAAAGGAGGTTGAGGAGTTCAAAAGGGTGCAAGAAATGTTGAAGATGAACCACTGGACACCAAGGCCGCCATTGGAGCTCTACGGTCAACAATGGTGCTTTGACGGTGTGAGGTTGTTTTGAGCTCAAACACAGAGAAGAGCAAAGTGTGGCGTAAAAGAACACCAGGAGGAGCTAAGGGGCAATATAAAGGGAAAGGATTAGGGTTCTGAGCGCGAACATGAGCCCATGGTGAGCTCGGTTCATGGTGCGGTCATGGACCAAGAAATGGCGGAGCAAGTGAGCACGGTGACAATGGAGGAGAAAGCACAGTGCGCATTAAATGCTCCACGAGAGCGTTGGCGAAAGCAACTTGAGGTGACACATCAAAGCCGCCCCACGCCTCTTTCTCTCTTTACGCCATTGCGCGCTGCATCTCGAAGAAGCGAGGAGGAAGAAGAAAGCGAAAGAAAGCGGTGGTCGTTGGATTAAAAGTGGATGGTCACGATTAACGAGTTCGCCGGACGGTCAGATTGCCTCGGGAATGCGGGCGGTTGGATTGAGATCAACGGTCCCAATTGGTTAACGCATGCCGGAAGGTCAGAATGCTCACCGCGAGCGTGGGCGGCGATTTGAATCAACGGCTGATATCGCACGCGCGCGTTTTAAAATGCGACTCGGTGCGATTAGGTGGTTCGGTGAGTCAAGTGGTTGGACTCGAACCCAAGGAAACGTGAAAGCCCAGTTTTAGGTTTTAAATATCTTTGAGACTTTTGAGGATTTATTTGGGGTAGCAAAATAACTCCAAAAATTCTGAAATTTTACAGGAGCTTGCTGACTGAGACATTGACCTTGTGTAAAATTTTTAGAGGTTTTTATGCATCGTATTGTTCTCCAAAAATTCTACAAGGTACTGGTTTTAGGTTTGACTAAGAGTCAAACAGGTTTGACTGCCCTCTAAAATATTCAAACAATTTCTAAAAATTGTGAAATTTTTCAGAGGGTCACATACCATCCCAAGAACTTAGGAAAAATATTTCAGAGGATGATCAAAAGGTTTGACAAGATTGTTTTTGAAGGAACAAGATTTGGATCAAAAGACTTGTGACTTTGCATTCCCATAAGTCTTGTACAATACTTGTCCAGTACAAGCAGAAACACATGATGTAAGAAAAAGTTTTAATTTCTACTCATTTTCTTACATTTGAAACACAAGCCCAAAAGCGGGATGTTACAACTCTCCCCTTACAAGAATCTCGGCCGAGATTAGTTTACTCGGAGAAGAAAGAAGGAAAATCTGCACAGGCGATCTTCTCGCTCCCAAGTTGCTTCATCTTGAAATGGTTTGACCACTGAACCTTAAGGAATTTGATGACACGGTTCCTTGTTCTCCGTTCGATTCCTCAAGAATCTGAGCAGGATGCTCACGATAGGTCAAATTTTCCCGCACATCGAGAGTTTCAGCGGAGTTTCTCGGTTGGGACAGGCGCACTTCTTCGGTGTGAAACATGGAACACATCATGCACACCTCGAGTGCGGTGGTAGCTCCAATCTGTATGCAAGCTGTCCCAACTCTCTCGGCGATCGGTAAGGCCCAACATATCGAGAGCCAACTTGCCCTTGATGCCAAAACGATGGCCCTTCAAGGTGAGACTTTGAGATACACAAAGTCATTGGGCTCAAAGCTCAACTCACGGCGGCGACGATCGCATAGCTCTTTTGTCTTGGTCGGGCGTGCGCGGATGCTCATGGATCAATGAACTTGACTTTCGGCCTCATTGATCGAATCGGGCGAAAAGCGCGCTTCACGATCTCGACCAGTTCAATGGGGTTCTGCATCTTCTCCCATACAAAGCCTCAAATGGCGCCATGCCAAGAGGCACTGAAAGTCATTATTGTGGAGAACTCGGCAAATGGTGGCATTTCTCCCACTTCTTCCCATAGGAAAGAACACAAGCACGGAGCATATCTTCCAACACTTGGTTGACTCGCTCCGTCGGCCATCGTCCCGAGGATGAAAGGTCATCTTGAAATGAAGCGGGTCCCCATAGCCTCTTGCGGACTATGCCAAAACTGCGAGGTGAAAAGTGCACCACGATCGAAATAATCGTCTTGGTACACGTGAAGACTCACAATCCTCGAGACATAAGTTCGGCCAAAGGCCCCACACGGCCGAGTCTTGACGGGAAGGAAATGTGCCAATTTAGTCAACTTTGTCGATCCGACCCAAATAGCATCATTCCCTTGGATGAGCGGGGCAAACCGGTGATGAAGTCCATGCCAGCGAATCCCACTTCCATTCGGCGCGGCAAGGGTGAAGAAGACTCTGGGGCCGATGCTCGGCCTTCACACGACAAAGACACGTCGCGCTCGACAACGAACACAGCAATCTCGCGCTTCATTCGGGTCCACGAGAATCTCGGCGAAGGTCGATACATCTTGGTAGCCCCGGGGTGAATAGACAAAGGAGAATCATGGGCCGCGGAGAATCAAATTCCGCAATTCCATGACCTTAGGAACCACAAGGCGCCCCAAACCACACAACGCCATGCTCGTCCTCCAAAAAGCACTTGGCTATCCCATCCTTGATGTTACGCTTGATTTGGCTCACACCAACATCTGTCACTGTGCCGCCTTGATTTGGTCCACCAAGGTTGGTTGCACAACCAATGTAGCAAGAGAACCGTGCTCGATCAAACCCAAATTGGTATTGGAATTACGAAATGAGGGTAGGCTGTTTTGCTCTTGGAGCATCAACATGTTGCAATACACCTTCCGCCCGGGTGCATACGCCACAACATTGGCCTTGCCGGATGATCACCGAATGCCCATGTCATAGTCCTTGATCAATTCCAACCATCTTCTTTGCACGAGGTTCAGATCTGTTTGGGTGAACAAGTACTTCAAGCTCTTGTGGTCGAATACACCTCACACCGTTTCCGATCGGATAATGCCGCCAAATCTTGAGTGCATGGACCACGGCGATCAATTCCAAGTCATGTGTAGGATAGTTGAGTTCATGAGGCCTCAAGCGCCGCGATGCATAGGCCACAACCTGCCCTCTGCGCATAAGAACACAACCAAGACCACGACGAGAAGCATCACAATAGATATCAAAACTCTTGTGAATATCGGGAGAACAAGCACCGGTGAGGTCAGCCGATTCTTGAGTTCTTGAAAACTCACATCACAAGCAGTGGACCACACAAACTTCTTGTCTTTCTTAAGCAATTCAGTCATAGGCTTCGCAATCTTGGAGAAATTCTCGATAAAACGGCGATAGTAGCCAGCCAAACCAAGAAAACTCCGCACATCGGTGACCGACTTGGTGACCCAAGATAGCACATCAACGACCTTACTAGGATCCACGACCACACTCTGCTGAAAGAACATGGCCCAAGAATGCCACTTCCTTCAACCAGAACTCGCACTTGCTGAATTTGGCATACAGCTGGTGCTCACGCAGCTTGCCCAACACAAGCTCAAGATGCTCAGCATGCTCTTCTTCACTCTTGGAGTAGATAAGGATATCATCGATGAATACCACCACAAACCTATCCAAATACTCCATGAATACCGAGTTCATAAGATTCATGAATAAAGCAGGAGCATTAGTCAAACCAAAAGACATGACGGTGTACTCGTAAAGGCCATAACGAGTAGCAAAGGCCGTCTTAGGAATATCCTCACCGATCCCGACTTGATGATAGCCAGTCTCAAGTCAATCTTGGAGAAGACTACGCTCCAGGTCAAGCGATCGAAAAGATCATCAATACGGGCAAAGGGTACTTGTTCTTTACCGTCACCTCATTAAGCGGACGGTAATCAACACACATGCGCAAGGTCTTGTCCTTCTTCTTCACAAAGATAATGGACAACCCCAAGGGGATGAGCTAGGACGGATAAAACCCTTCTCTTGCAGCTCACCCGATTGCTTCTTGACTCCTCCAACTCATTAGGAGGCATGCGTCACGGCCTCTTAGAAATAGGGGCGATGCGGGCAGCAACTCTATTACAAACTCGGATCTCGAGCAGGTGGCATGCCAGGCAAGTCTTCGGAAAGACATCCACGAACTCACATCGTGGGAATGTCGTGAATCTCCAATCTTGGCTTTGCTTCAAGGACATAAAGATGGGGCTCTACTTAGCGTGGCGAAACCCAACCTGTTCACCAAGAAGGGTGGTGAGGTAGACAATCTTCACAGCACAATCGATTTGCCCCAAGTGTTGGGACAACCAATCCATGCCAAGAATCACATCCAAGCGCGAGAGTCGAGTAGGATAAGATTCGCCAAGAATCCCACCTTCGATGTGGATAGGAACATCCCGGCATACTTGGTCTCTCATTTCGAACCGGAGAGCGAATCGGCGGTGGAATCCCCAAAGGAACACGGTGAAGTCCACAATCAACGACAACGACCTCGAAATAAAAGAATGCGAGGCGAGTCAAATAAAGCGTAGCGAGGATGCAAATTAACAAGGGCGTACCCAACACCACGTCGGCGCCTCCTGTGCCTCCTCGGCCGAGATGTGGTTGACTCGGCGCTCCCCAAGCCGAGTCTTACGTGGTGGGTGCCCACTCCCTTGCCGCGTCCTCCATTGGGGCGAGGGCGCTCAGATCTTCTTAGGACAACTACTCGCGTAGTGGCCCTTGTTGTGGCGATGAAGCGGTGGCGTCGGCGCGGGGTTGCGGGAACACCTGGCTGCTGGTCGCGGCGCCGTGGTGAGTCACGGCTGCGAGGCGTGGAGCTGGTGCTTGCGGCCTCGGCGGTGGTGAAGCCAAAGAACGAGCCACGGTGCGAGCCCAACTTGGGGACGAGCGAGGCCGGCTGCGCATGGACGACCGGGCCTCCCACTTGCGCTTGCGGGACTGCGCCCGCGCTCTCGCCTTGTGCTCGGCGATGATGGCCTTGTCCACCAAGGTGCGGAAGTCGAAGTCCACAATAGAAAGCTTGTCCCAAGCTCCTCGAGACAAACCCTCCATGAACTTCTCTGCTTGGCCTCATCGGTGGCCACCTCGGAGGCGTACCTCGCCAAATGGTTGAACTCATGGAGGTACTCGGTCATAGATTTGCTTTGTTTGAGCACAAGGAACTCCTTCTTCTTGACTTCATCGGGCGGCGGGGACATGGGCCCGACGGAAAGCTAACCGGAACTCCTCCCACGAGACCACGTGTCCGCGGTGCATGGCGAGAAGTTCTCCCACCATGAAGTGCGCACCCTCCGGTGATGGGATGCGAAAAGTGCCCGCCTCCTGCTCCGGCAGGGCAACGTTGAGCTTCCGCTCAGCAGACGCGGCCGGTCGTCTGCGTCCAAGGGGTCCTCGGACCGAAAGAAGGTGGGAGGCTGCGTGCGAAGGAACTCGCAAGTCCCCACGAGGCGGTGACCACCTCCGATCGAGGCACGGGAGGAGTGGAGGTGTTCTGGCGATAACCTCCAACACCTGCGGTCCTCCGAGCGATTGCGTTCGATTTGCATGAGGACTTCGCCATGGTCGTAGGAGGAAGCTCCTCATCGGGACTACGGTGATTTCGACCACTACGGGTCCCTCGGCCATCTGTTTCACTAAGGTAAGTTAGATACAGTTCAAGACCCAAGAGGACAGAAATCCGAACTTAGTTTAAAATGACCAAGGAATAACCACAAGAGAACATGAGACCATAAGTCACCGAATCAACTTTCCGAAACGACTAACCCGTATGGAAGAACGAGCAATCGTTTGCGAAGACCCAAAATTTCAGCACTAATTTTTAGCTCAAAACAACCCAAAAATCAAGGTATAACCACCTAATAGAGTATAGGCATTTAGCTAACTTCATATCACTTCTTACCCTTTTATTCCCACAAGTTTTAGTTGTATTTACCTCTCATTTCCTACCTTAATTACTCACCACTAGCTAGCTGTCCAAATCTCTTTCTCCAAGCACTCATGGTTCTCCCAAACCCAAGTTAATCGATAGAGGCTAACTTTTGAAAGGAAGAGAGGAACAACTTTTTCAAACTTAAGTGAGAGTAAGGTGAGATGAGCAAGCTAAGACAGGTAAGGAGTAAAATTAGAGAACTTACTTAAGTTTTACAAACCTTTTGAAAGTAAGTTTTCAAAATATTCTAGAGCGACCAAGCTAGGGTTTCTACAGTCGGTATGGCTCGATACCAACTTTGTGAGGACCGGAATATTTAACTAGTAACACTTAACCTCCAAATGGTTCTGGCATTACTAATTAAACATTCTAAGCCTCGATGGACATATGCTTCGAGTGCAGCATATGCACATCATCACAAAATTACACATCAATTCCATACACATACATCACTAAGTTCAACAACGACATACATAAAGTAAAGTTATTACAAAGGAGCCACCGGCCAAATAGAATAACATACAAGAATGACAATGGAAGCAAAAGCGCCATAAGATGGCTAGAACAAAAGTCGGCCAGGTTAGCCATACACCCACAAGGCAACCGCCAGGGCCACCAAGCTAGTCGCCCATAAGCTACCACAACACGACTCACAAAAGTGAGGCCCCTCAGCTCACCTTCTTCCTCTGCAACAAAACAATTAGCGTAGCAACCCAGTACAAAGATTGTCTTTGTACACTTAAGATCGACGTGTGGAATAGCGACCTATTCATAAACTACATGCAAGCTTATTTAGGTGGGGTTGTATGTCTCATTTTGCATGAAGCCAACTTTATTTGCAATAATGTAATACATTTTAAAAGCAAGTTTGCAAATTTGTTTTGTTATCAAAGTAACATATAGCAAAGATACATACAAGTAACCACACAGGTGACTATCCCAATAGCCACCACAACATATACGAATCCCAGGTTCGTACCACCCATCAAGTTTTAATTTAAAAGGTTGTAGTCTAACTCTTGAAAGACCTTGCCAAGCGTGTCCATAACCTAGGGCGAGGCTATTCGAATAGTTTTAACCTGCAGGGTGTACCAATGTACCCACACTTGAGGACCGCCTTCAAGCCACAAGCACACTCACAGAAGGTATGCTGCATGACTAAGTCCTCTGAGACATTTCCAATCTTGTGTATTAACTACGAGCCGCTCATATGGATAGAAACCCATATGCTTACATTGCAAGCGAAAGACAACAAATCCCATCACGGGTGAAGTCTTTCGGACACTCTGTCTCCCAACACCATCCTCTGCGACTCCCTGCGACTGGAGCCAATACACGCCAAAGTACTAAGTCAAGAGAGGTCCCATACCCTCTAATGTGGTTATGCGCTAAAATGCTTGGTTTAGTGTAACAAGATGTTCGGTCCTTGTTGACCGGGCACCATTCGATCACACCAAAATCACACCATCATACCATTGTGCCCAAGTCTAAATCATTTTGTTTTTGTTTTAGTTTTCATAAGTAGACATAGCACAAGGTGGAAATCATAATCATAATAAGTTTTAAGTGATCAAGGTTATCGACAAATCGATAACAGCCCATTTCTACCAAACTAAGCATGGCTAAGCAATTAATTCGCAACTACTAAGTGACAGAGCCCATCCATGAACTCTAAATCACAACAAATAACCTAGGCTCACTGGTAGTAGAGGATAATCATTTGCTAAGGAAATGCATCTACTAGGCCAACTATCAACACAAAGTAGCAATGCATACATAAATTTGTAATCAACATAAATACTTAAAATACTAGGATTAACATGATCAAGCGCTTGCCTTCTTTACATTGCTCAAACTGTTGTGGAGGGTCGCTCTAGGGATTACGCAAATGTCGAATCCTAAGCGAAAAGGCAAAAGAACCAGAACAACCAATAAGACGAGCCGCACTTAAACAAACGAGCAAGCAAAATTATCCAAATGCTACAAAATTTACACATAAGGCGAGAATCTGAATATACCTCGACATAGAAGCTGGAAAAACCTAATTTGGATTTGTGGTGCAAAAGATATTACCTAAAAACCCATTTTCGCCATAATTAGGTCTGTAGCAAAAATATTTTCTAGAGGTTTTCTGGACTTGAAAATTTTATGATAGGTTACTCTCGACATTTTAAGGCTAATACAAGTGGTTTCATCTTAATTGGAGTTAAAATGATTTAGTTATGATTTTTCCAGGATGCAAAACTAGCATAATGCACTTTCGAGAATATAAACATGTGCAAAACCTATTTCACATTATAGTATGATAACAGAGAGGATTTCTAACATCAAATTTCTATTTTTAGGATTTCTGAAATTACGGTGTCTATTACAACATTAAATGAATTTTAATTGCTACTAATAAGGTTAAATTTACTAACATATTTTTAAGTGTGATTTAGGCCTACCACCATTTTTAGATTAAAGTTTAGTTAATAACAAATTTATCAAAGTTAAAATCATACAATTAGAGATATCTGAGAAAAGATATGCATTTTCCAAGTTTTAATACAATTACGGAATATATAAAATAGCGAAAACAAGCTATAAAAGATTACAAAATTTTCTACTACGAGCATAGCTAAAAGCATTTTTATATTAAACTTTAGTGAATTACAAATTTATTACAGTTGGTTTCATGTAAAAGGATTTATCTTGAATTAGTTATGAATTTCTAAAGTTTTGATACAATTTTGGTTGATAAATAAATACTTACGAAATAAAACCAACCAGCCGGAGATAAGCAGCGTGGGCGCTCGTGGACCGTTGATGCAAAATCCAACGAGCCACACGCACGGAAAGCAGCGCGCGCGCGATTCATAACAGAGCTCACCGCGTGGATCAAGATCCAACGGCTCGCGAGAAGGATGCAGCCGGGCGGTGCGGTTGCCTCGGCGACCTACGACCGCGAATCTAAAATGAGCGGCTCGATCCGCCTCGATCGGAAGGTCCGATTATGCATACGATCGGGCCGCGAGATCAAGCGATGGACGGCCAAAAATGGCGAGAGCAGGAGGGTCGAACGCATACAAGATCTAGGCGCGCGGATCGCAAAATGGGCGATGGTCCAAGATCGAAGTGCAATCGAGAGTCTTGACCGTGGGCGCATGTCGGTGGCGAGAGTCACATGCGAGATTTAACACACGTGCCGCGCACGTGGACCCACTGGCGATGACTTAAAGGAGGCTCTTAGGACAGCTAATCAATGACTAATGACCAATGATTAGTGATGATTAGCAATTAATGTGTCCTAAAGATTTTGAACAGAGGTGATTTAGGGACAGAGGGCCCACACGTCAGTGACCCAAGAAGGTAATTTCGGACACATTTATTGCTAACAATGATTAGCAATAAACAAACCCAAAATCAGCCATAACGACTTCTGGTTTTTCTGATTTAGGCTTACGGGCCCACAAGTCAGTGAGACATTAGGCCAGATTAAGACACCATTAAAGCTACTAATGATTGGGTATTAACTGTGTCTTAATCATTTCACGACAACGGGAGCTACGGCAGGCAAAGTCCCGAGTGGCTACCACGGCTTGTCGCCGGCGACTCCAGTCGCGGCAGCGCCCACAAACTATCAAAATGGACTCGCAATAGCAATGCGAACCTAATGGTGATGACCTCGCGACGGTGGAGGTTCTGGAACGCCACGGCCGGAAAACAAAGAAGGAGGCCGACACGCAAAACACGAAAATAGCAAGATGCTCATTTGCGGTCCAAGGAAGCGAGTGCCATGACTTCTAGGGACTATATAGAAGCTACCTTAACCGAGAGGAGCTCTAATATGGCGGGGAAGACTTGAACACGATGAAGTCCACCTGAGCCAAGAAGATGAAGTGGAAGATGAGGTTACTGAGCAAAATGAGTGGAACCAAATCATTACCACACTTCATTATAGCTCAAAGAGGCTCCAAAAGCAATTAATTGCAAAAGAACCACTTACCGAGTCGGAGAAGAAAGGGGTGAAACCAACTGAAAATCTCCAAACTTAAAATTGAGTGATTCTGTGAATGCAACCCAAAATCAAGTTAGGGAAATATAAAGGAGGTTGAGGAGTTCAAAAGGGTGCAAGAAATGTTGAAGATGAACCATCGGACACCAAGGCCGCCATTGGAGCTCTACGGTCAACAATGGTGCTTTGAGGGTGTGAGGTGGTTTTGAGCTCAAACACAGAGAAGAGCAAAGTGTGGCGTAAAAGAACACCAGGAGGAGCTAAGGGGCAATATAAAGGGAAAGGATTAGGGTTACGACGCGAACATGAGCCCATGGTGAGCTCGGTTCATGGTGCGGTCATGGACCAAGAAATGGCGGAGCAAGTGAGCACGGTGACAATGGAGGAGAAAGCACAGTGCGCATTAAATGCTCCAGAGAGAGGCGTTGACGAAAGCAACTTGAGGTGACACATCAAAGCCGCCCACGCCTCTTTCTCTCTTTCTACCATTGCCCGCTGCGCTGGAAGCGAGAGGAGGAAGAAGAATGAAAAGAGAACGGTGGCGTTGGATTAAAAATGGATGGTCACGATTAAGCGAAGTTCGCCGGACAGTCCGATTGCCCTCAGGAATCTGGACGGTTGGATTGAGATCCAACGGTCCCAATTGGTTAACGCAACCGGAAGGTCCGAATGCTCACACGAACGTGGGCCGAGCGATTTGAATCCAACGGCTGATATCGCACGCGCGTTTTAAAATGCGGCTCGGTGCAGTTAGGTGGTTCGACCGAGTCAAGTGGCTCGGACTCGAGCCCGACTCGAACCCAAGGAACAGTGAAACTGGTTTTAGGTTTTTAAATATGCTGAGACTTTTGAGGATTTATTTGGGGTAGCAAAATAACTCCAAAAATTCTGAAATTTTACAGAGCTTGTTGACTGAGACATTGACCTTGTGTAAAATTTTCAGAGGTTTTTATGCATCGTATTTTTCTCCAAAAATTCTACAAGGTTCTGGTTTTAGGTTTGAATGAGAGTCAAACAGGTTTGACTGCCCTCTAAAATATTCAAACAATTTCTAAAAATTGTGAAATTTTTCAGAGGGGTCACATACCATCCCAAGAACTTAGGAAAAATATTTCCAGAGGATGATCAAAAGGTTTGACAAGATTGTTTTTGAAGGAACAAGATTTGGATCAAAAGACTTGTGACTTTGCATTCCCATAAGTCTTGTACAATACTTGTCAGATACAACAGAAACACATGATGTAAGAAAAAGTTTTAATTTCTACTCATTTTCTTACATTTGAAACACAAGCCCAAAACTAGGATGTTACAAAGTTCTTTTTCTTTCGGTTGACTTATCATCCCCAGATCGAGGTCGGCCGACGGAGCGAGTCAACCAAGTGTTGGAAGATATGCACCGTGCTTGTGTTCTTTCCTATGGGAAGAATTGGGAGAAATGCCTGCCATTTGCGGAGTTCTCCTACAACAACAATGTATCAAAGCGATCTGGCATGGCACCATTTGAGGCCTTGTATGGGAGAAGGTGCAAACCCCATTGAATTGGTCGAATCGGTGAGAGCGCTTCTTCGGCTGAATTCGATCAATGAGGCCAAAGTCGAGTCCGATTGATTCGCGAGCATTTGCGCGTGGCCCAGTCCAGGCAGAAGAGCTATGCGGATTGCCGTCGCCATGATTTGAGCTTTGAGCCCAATGACTTTGTGTATATCAAAGTCTCACCTTTGAGGGGCCATCAGCGTTTTGGCATCAAGGGCAAATTAGCTCCTCGGTATGTTGGGCCTTATCGCATCGTCGAGAGTTGGGGTGGTGGCATACGATTGGAGCCGCACCACACTTGAGGTGTGCATGATGTGTTTCATGTATCCCACCTGAAGAAGTGCCTCCGTGTCCCAACTGAGGAAACTCCGTTGGATGTTCTCGATGTGCAAGAACATTTGACCTACCGCGAGCATCCTGTTCGCATTCTTGAGGAATCTGAACGGAGAACAAGGAACCGTGTCATCAAGTTCCTTAAGGTTCAGTGGTCAAACCATTCTGAAGATGAAGCAACTTGGGAGCGGGAAGATCGCCTTCGTGCAGATTATTCTTCTCCGAGTAAACGGAATCTCGGGTCGAGATTCTTGTAAGGGGGGGGGGAGAGTTGTAACATCCCAATTTTGCGCTTGTGTTTCAAATGTAAGAAAATGAGTAGAAATTAAAACTTTTTCTTACATCATGTATTTCCTATTTGTACTGAACAGTTCCTGTACAAGACTTATGGAAATACAAAGCCACAAGTCTGTTTATTCAAATCTTGATCCTTCAAAAACGTTCTTGTCAAATATTTTGATCATATCCTGGAAATATTTATCTGAAGTTCTTGGGATGGTATGTGACCCCTCTGAAAAAATTTCACAATTTTTAGAAATTTTTTGAATATTTTTGGGGGTCAGTCAAACCCAATTAAATTCTGGTCAAACTGTGGGCAAGCACCTTGTGAAATTTTTGGAGAAAAAAAGTATGGCACAAAAACCTCTGCAAAATTTACACAAGGTCAATAATTCAGCTAGCAAGCTCCTGTAAAAATTTCATAATTTTTTGAGTAGGTTTGCTACCTCAAATAAATCCCCAAACTTCTGTGGTAGTTTAAAACTCACTTTCAGTCCGAGTCGACTGGACTCAGTCGCACTCCAGCCATTGGACTCGGTCGCCACCGCCCGCACCTCCTCTGGCTTGCTCCCTGGGCCGTTGGATCTCCATCCAAGGCCCAGACTCTCCCATCGATCTCGGTAGCCGGGTGGTCTAGTCCCTTGATCTTCATCCGGTGGTCAACGACCTCCCAGGACCTCCCCGTGCGCTCGGACCTCCTCGCGCCGGGTGATCCGGGATGTCGAGACCACCCCGATTGCATCGTGGACGTCCAGACCTCCCTCGGCCTCTCGTTCTTCTTCCTCCCGACCTCCCGAGGTCCGGTCGTCATGGATTTTCCCGCACTTGCACATGTGTCGTGACCGAGGCGATTGGGAGCAGTGATAGGTCACCTTTGTCCTTCCCAACGGCTCACGTGCGCGGGCATTAATTGCGGTCGACTTTGCCCGAAAGTCTCCCCTTCTGCCTTGTTTTGTCACAGAACAGGGCGGACCTTGATCATTTCATTCCTGGGACTCACGTGGTTCACTTGCCATCTCACCTTATAGGTCACCGAGCCCTCCTCACTTGCTTTGGTCACCATCTTCCTCGACCCTTGGCACCACCATTGTCTGTTTTGGAGCTCCCAAGGCCACCGAGCTCCGTGGTCCCAACAACTTTCGGCCTTTTCACTATCATCTTGATCACCTAGGGCTTGCTCTAACTTAGCTCGGTTCACCATTGCAGAGGTGGACAAGTTGGGAGCCGCTGTGGTCAAGATCATCTTCTTCTCCATCGGCAAGCACTTCATCGCCGACTTCGCGGCCATCTCCGAGCTCCTCCGACCTCCTGGTCCCCTCTGCGCCCTCAGTGCCCATTCCTTAGCTTTGTTATTGTTTTCTAGAGCTCGTGTAGTTTCAGAGATTGCCGCTTTAGCCTTCCTAGCCTATCTCCGCTCATGACGTTCAAAACCGCCGCCAGGCGAGGTTGCCACCTTTAGCTCTGTGATGATATTGCGGTTCCATTCGAGTGTTTAGTTGGCAGCCGGAGTCGCCGGCGGCAAGCCGTTGAACGCGCTCGGGATTTTGCCGGTGCAATCTCCCGTTTTCGTCATTTCCTTAGGACAGCATTAATGCCCGATTATTGCTAATCATTGGGTGCATTAATCATGTCTTAAGCTGTGTCGTGTGTCACCGACGTGTGGGCCATAGACTTAGAATTAAAATCCAGAAGCCATTAGTGTCCCTTTTAGATTCTTTTATTGCCAATCATCAGCAGCATTAATGTTGTCTTAGCCGCCACCTTTTAGTCGCTGTCCTGAGGACCCGCACCATTGAAGCACCTTAGACCTCCTCGGGTTGTTCTTGACCGTCAATGACCTCCCCGGGATTAGATCTGGGCCTTAGATTCGTTTCTGGGAAAACTCTAGTCCCAGGACCTCTTAGACTCGATCCTAGCCGTATAAGACCTCCATGGATTAGTTTTTGGCCGTTGGATCTAGCTCTGTGAAAAATCTTAAGCACTAGGACCTCCCCTGGTTAGATCCTAGCCGCCCATGACCTCTTTAAACTCAATCTAAGCCGCTAGGACCACTCTGCGCAAAAGACCTCCCTTGGTCATTTTGCAAAGACCACCCTTAGACCACCCTCTGGGTCCTCTCTGTAAAAGACCACCTCGGGTCTTTTATAAAGAGAACCTCCGGACCTCTCTCCACGTCGATCTGGACCGTTCAGGACCACCCTAGTTCTAATCTGAGCCGTCCAGATCTTCTTCCGTTGAAACCCTATCGCATAGGACCTCCTCGCTTAGATCTTGGCCATCCATGACCTCCATTGCGAGATCTTAACCGTTCAGGACCTCCCCCTGGAGATCTTGACCGTCTAGGACCTCATCCTTTAGATCCGTAGCTTTAGGACCTCCTCCTCAGGTCTAAACCATTAGATTTAGATCTAACGGGCTACACCTCCCTCTGTAGATTTAGCCTTAGGACCTCCCTCGGAGGTCAGAGCTATCAGATCTTGATCTGACGGTCCCGACCACCTGTAGGCGTGAGGACCTCCTCTGTGTGTGATGTGCATGCACTGGTCGTGGCCGTTGGATCTAATCTCAACGGCCTAGACCTCCCCAGTGCGGGAAGAGGTCTTCCCGTGCGCTGTCCATCTACTCGTCGGGACCGTTGGATTCGATCTCAACGGTCCAGACCTCCCCTGGGCGCGGCGCGTGGTGCGTTGTGCTTCGAAGTCCGTAGCCGTGCGATGAAGGATCGACGGCCACGACCTCCCCGTTTCCTTCAGTTCATTTGGACCTCCTGAGAGCTCAAATTTTCAAAGTCTTTTAAATGTTCCAAATTTCAAAAATGCATATCTTTATCATTATTGCTCCTTTTTGAATGAATCAAGTTACAGTGGCTTTGCCATGAAATGAACTTCAATATGACAATGAATTTAGGCACTGTTATGTAGCAGAAAATGATATAAACTGCATGAACTTGTTTAATATAAAATGGTTGTCTAGAAATTCATTGAAAATTTGTAAAATATATAACTTTTTCTCTGTAAATCCAAACTGAGCAAACTCAACTTGGTAAAATTTACCTGTGGACATGCTTTAACATGAACTAGGCCTTGTTCTTATTTATGTTCCTGAAAAGTGATATATGCTAGTTTTAGAACTTAGAAAAATCATAACTAATTCATTTCAACTCCAATTGAAGTAAACTCAACTTTGATGTTCTTAGGATGACCTTAGCTACCTACCATAAAAATTTCAGATTCCAGATCATTCTATAAATTTTTGCCATGAACGTAATTAATTTAATTAGGATTTTTCAAGTGAGAGAAATTGTTTAGGCATAACTTTTCATGCTAAGTCCAAATGGAGTGATTCTTGTTTCTAAAATTGTCTAAAATCAACCTCTAGCTGCTGTATAAATTTCATGGGATTTGGATGTCTTTTGCTATTGAGTTTTGTTTGGTGTTCTTCGTTCTTATTGGTTTTATCGCCTTTTCGCGTTAGGTTCCGAAGATTATATTGAACCTGAGGATCCTCCTCTGCAGCAAGAACAATTGCAGCAAGGCAAGCAGTTTGATCATGTTAATCCCAGTATTTTAAGTATTTATGTTATTTACAAATTCTACGTATGCATTGCTAGTTTGTGTTAAACTATTGTCGTTAGTTGACCTAGTAGATGCATTTCCTTAGCAAATGATTATTCTCTACTACCGTGAGCCTAGGTTATTGCTGTGATTTAGAGTTCGTGGATGAGCTCTTGTCACTTAGTAGTTTTGCGGATTAATTGCTTAGCCATGCTTAGCTTCCGGTAGAAATGGGCGGTTATCGACTTGTCGATAACCTTGATCACATAAAACTTATTATCACTTATGATTTCAGCCTTGTGCCATGTTTACTTGTGAAAACTAAAACCTAAAAACAAAATGATTTAGACTTGGGCACAATGGTATGTTGGTGTGCTTTTGGGTGTGACTGGAATGGTGCCCGGGTCATTAAGGACCGAGTTACTTGCGCCACCGTACTGAGCATTTTGCGTGCTAACCACACTAGAGGGTATGGGACCTCTCTTGACTTAGTACTTTGGCGTGTATTGGCTTCGGGTCGCAGGGAGTCACAGGAGGGATGGTGTTGGGAGCATTGTAGTGTCCGAAAGACTTCACCCGTGATGGGATTTGTTGTCTTTCGGCTTGCAATGTAAGCGTATGGGTTTCTATCCATACGAGCGGCTCGTGGCTAATACACAATATTGGAAAATGTCTCGTAGGACTTAGCCGTGCCGACATACCTTCGGAAGTGTGCTTTTGTGGCTTAAAGGCGGTCTGAAGTGTGGGTACATTGGTACACCCCTGCAGGTTAAAACTATTCGAATAGCCTCGCCCTAGGTTATGGACACGCCTGATACGCCCGTGAGAACTAGACTACAACCTTTAATTAAAACTTGATGGGTGGTACGAATCGGGATTCGTGCTATGTTGTGGTGGCTATTGGGATAGTCACCTGTGTGGTTACTTGTATTTATTATTAATTCGATGTTATATTCAACATCAAAATAGATTTACAAAGTTGATTTTAAATGTATTACATTATTGCAAATAAAGTTGGCTTTGTGCAAAATGAGACATATAAGCTCCACTTAAATGAGCCTGCATGTAGCATATGAATAGGTCTACTATTCCACACGTCAGTCTTGCGAGTACCTTAGTGTACTCAGTTGTCTTGCTTAAATGTATTTGTTACAGAGGAAGAAGGTGAGCTCGATGGGCCTCACTTTTGTGAGTCATGTGTTGTGGTAGCCTGCGGGCGACTAGCTTGCGGCCGGTCGGTTGCCTTGTGGGTTTTGTTTGCTAACCGGTCGACTTTTGTTCTTAGCCATCTTATGGCGTTTTTGCTTCCGCTGTCATTCTTGTATATTGGGTCATTTGGCCGGTCGGCTCTTTTGTAATAACTTTACTTTATGTATGTCGTTGTTGAACCTAGTGTTAATTGTTGTATGGAAGTGATGTATGATTTTGTGATGATGAGCGTGTGCTGCAATTCTGGGAAGCACATGTCCATCAAGGCTTTGGACATTTGATTAGTAATGCTAGAACCATATGGAGGTTAAGTATTACTAGTTAAATACCCGGGTCCTCACATATTATCTCCAAAGGTGATGAAATGATCACCCGTCGACCGTGTGAAGGAGGTGAACCATCTTGAATCTCCGGTCATGTGGCGTGATGTAACATCCCCATTTTGGCTTGTGTTTCAAATGTAATAAAATGAGGATAAATTAAAACTTTTCTTACATCCTAATGCTCTTGAACTTTTCTGAAATTCTTGTAAAGGAATTTTGGGAAATTTAAAATCAAAATCCTCAATTATCTCAAGTCAAAAACCCACTTGGTGAAATCTTGTGTCAAACCCTTGGGAATAAATTTCCTTGGTTCTAGGGTTGCTTTGTGACACCTCTGGATTATTTCATAATTTTTGGAAATTATTTGAATATTTTAGAGGCAAGTCAAACCTTGGTCAAACCTATGAAATAACCTTCTGGAATTTCTTGAGAAAATTTCAGTGCACAAAAATCTCTGGAAATTTTATGGAAGGTTAATCCTAAGGTTAGCAACCTCCAATTAAAATTTCATAAATTTTGGAGTTGATTTGATACCCCAATTAAATCCCCAAAGTTTCAGCTCTAAAACCAAAACCTAACTGGTCTACACTGTTCATTGGACTCGAGTCAGGCTCAAGCTCGAGTCACTTGACTCGGCCGAGCGAACTAACTGCACCCGGCGCGAGCGAGCGGACGCGCACGTCATCAGTCGTTGGATGATCATCGCTCGGTTGATGTTTGCCCGATGCCACGTCGACGTGGTTGTGTGCTGGCCCTTGGATCAAAATCCGACGGCGGCCGCGTCGTCATCCTCCTCTCGCTCGCGCGACGCTGCGCCATGGTGGAGCCAAGCGTGGGCACGCAGCGCCTTGTCCCATCCGGCGACCTCGCAACGGGTCGCTGCAGCGCATTTAATGCCCATCGTGCACCGCCTCCAAAAGTCCACTACTCACCTGCTCCCATCCTCTCGCGCGGTCACGGTGGCAGCAAAGACCCGAGCTCGCCTCGGATCCTCCCGTGCTTGCCCTTCCTCTTCCCATGGGCTACTTAAGCCCCGTGTCCTTCCTTGGTTCCTTTACACACACCGAGCCCTACCTTGCACCCATTGCACGCGTAGAGCCCCAAACACCCGCTTTACTTTCGCCATTGTTGAGCTTGGAGCTCATGGTGGAGGCGTGACTCTGCTGGCTCTCCTCTCTATTTCTTGCTCCTTTGCTCCCTCGTTACTCACCGAGCTTAACCTCTCCCTTTCCGCTTATCTTCTCCAGAGGCGCTGAATTGGAAAGTCCCCATTTTCTACGCTAAGCTCGCTCTTCGCCTCCAGCGCCGGTGAGGACTTCTCCCTCTAATTCCTCTCTCTGGTAGCATCAGTGGGTGGTGTGTAACCCATTTTGATCACGCGGGCTCCTTATTTTGGCTCAGGTGATCTTCTCCATGTGCCGCCATTGACGCCGCCAGCGAGCTACGTCGCCGAGCCGCCAACCTTCCTCCGCTCCTCCGTCATCCCGTGAGGTTCCCCGTAGCCTTTAGAAGCTCGGGCACCCGCTGAATGATCGCCGCGAGTCAGATCTCACCGCCACCGTTAGCCGTAGGTTCACCGCCGCCGCTCGGCCGCCATCGTTTCCGTCCACCCCGCGGGTGTGGTGGTACCAGGAGGTGCACAAAGCTATTGTGCGACTCAAACAGCAGCTTGGATTGCACATCGCCGTGGCTCGAGTCACCGGCGACAGTCGGGACCCGGTCGGTTGCGCGTCCGGACGCGCGAGGCGCAGACGCGACGTGGACCAACGTGTACTGCTCGCTTTCTCGATCTACGGTGGAGATCTCGCTAAATGTCGTGTCGCGCGGCGTGGCGCTGTTGTGAGCCGCCCATCTCAAGATCAACGCCCCGCCCATCGCTTCCTCGAGCGCGCTGCGCATGCTCAGTGTACAGCTAGTGGTTCAATCTGACCGTTGATCCAAGATCAACGGTCCACTGCTGTCGATCTCACGCGCGGCAAAGATCGTCCAGAGTCGCGCTTTGGGCCGTCCGATTCAGAATCAATGGCCCACGTTCGTCCACGTCTTTTCAATTTAGAATATTTCCCGAGAGCTTTATTGTTGAACTGAAAAAAGGTATTAAACTTGAAAATTGCATAACTAATTCATTTTAAATCCATTTAGGTTGATTCAAATTTTGTTAGCTTCAGTTTGAACTGAATTTTTATCTAAAAATGAATAGAAGTTTGGTTCGGCTCCAGAAAATAGATTCCGAAAGTGATTTAGAAATAAGTTTTAATTGTTATTTTAAAACTTGCAATTAACTTGTAAATTGCATAACTAATTCTATGAAAATCATTTTTGAAGGAATCCACCTGTGTTGGCTTCCTCTAATAAGGTACTAAATGATGAAATTGGTTTTAGGTATGTTACTATTTTCAACAACATTTCATATGCAATTTTGTTTTGTTCATTTTCATGACTTGAAAAATCATAAGTGGATCATTTTAACTCCAAATGGGGTGAGACCAATTGTGTTAGCCTTAAAATGTTAGTAGCTACCTATTATAAAAGTTTTAGGATCAGAAAACCTCTAGAAAATTATTTATGAACAGTAACCTCATTTAATTGCATTTTCATCCGAATTAAATTGTTTTAATCATATCTTTTGCATTAAGAATCCAAATCAATTGTTTCATGTTGCTAAATTCATTAAAAATCATGCCCTTGCTGCTGTAAAATTTTCAGGGCATTTGGAGTATTTCGGTTTTAGAGTCTTTTTCATTTTCTTCGTTCTTATCGGCTATTTTCGCTTTTTCGATTAGGTGCCGACGAGTGTGTTGACCGTGAGAGTGACCCTCAGCAACAAATCGAGCAACAACAACAAGGCAAGCAGTTTGATCATTTCCTATTTGATCCCATTACTTTTAAAGTCTAATACTTTGTTTAACTTGTATGTATGCATTGCTATTTTGTTGTTAAATTGATTAGTTAATCCCTAGTTGCATAATCTGTAGGTAAATAATTATCCTCTACTACCTGAGCCTAGGTTATTTGCTGTGATTAGAGTTCGTTGGATGAGCTCTTGTCACTTAGTAGATTACGAATAAATACCGCTTAGACTTGCTTAGCTATCGGTAGTATTGGGCGATCATCGACTTAGTCGATGGTCTTGATCACACAAATGATAGTATTATTCCATTATGTCCAGCCCTTGTGTTTTGCTAATTTGCAAATCAAAAACTGAAAACAAAATTATATCTTGGCTTGGGCACAATGGTATGTTGGTGTGATCTGTTGGGTATGTTCGGAATGGTGCCTATGTCCCCAAGGACCAAGTTACTTGCGCCATTGATCCAAGCAATTGTTGCGTGCTAACCACGCGAGAGGGATATGGAACCTCTCTTGACGAAGTACTTTGGGAGGTGTTAATTATGAGCTGGTTGGTGGATGTTTTAAAAATGTGGTGTTGTGAGGGGAGTATTAGCAGACTGGTTAGGTTGTCTAATGTGTCCTTCTCCCGTGGGTTGCGGCTCTTAATTAGCATCGTCCATTGGAAAGCGTCTTGTTAGACTTAGCCATGCCTGCATACCAAAGGAAGTATGCTAACTGGTGGTGAAAAGGCGTCTATCGTGGGGTACATTGGTACACCCTCGCAGGTTAAAACTATTCGAATAGCCTCGTCCTAGGTTATGGACACGCTTGGTTATTTCCCGCAAGAACTAGACTACAACCTTTTAAAAACTTAAAATTTTGACATGGGTGGTATGAAGGGGTACTTCATGCTATTGTTGTGGTGACTAGTGGGTTAGTCACTTCCAGGATGTTGTTGTCATCTATCTATTGTTTAATTATCTCTCTATTATTTGAACAATAAGAATTAATTGCAAACTTGCTTTTAAATGTATTACATTATTGCAAATAAAACTTGCTTTATGCGGAAAATAAGTCCAGAGCCTCCTCCACTTAAATAAAGCTTGCATGTAGTTAATTATAGTTCTATTATCTTACACGTCAGTCTTGCGAGTACAAAAATAATTTTTGTACTCAATTGCTTTGCTTAATATTTTTGTTGCAGGAAGAAGGTGAGCCCCAAGGGCCTTACTTTTATGTAGATGTGTGGTTTCGGGACGACTAGCTTGGCGGTCCTGGGCATTGCCTGTGGGTTTGAGGCACACCGATTGGCTTTTGGTTATCGCCATCTTATGGCACTTTTTGCTTCCCTGCTTACTTAGTTGTGTATGACATTTGGCCTCGCCGAATTTCTTTGTAATAACTCTTTATATTATGTATGTCTTTCAGTTGTTGGTTGTTTCGGTTCTATGTGAATGAATGGAATTGATGCATGATTTTTGTAACAGGGTGTGTATACTGCAATTCTGGGAAGTATACATATCTCGAGGCTTGGTTTATCTGATTTGTGATGCTAGGACCAATGGATGGTAAAGCATTACAAGCCAAATAAACCGGGGTCCTCACAAAGTTGGTATCAGAGCCATTCCGACCGTAGTAACCCAAGCTTGATCGTCTTTAGGATATTTTGGAAAACTTAATTTCAAAATATCAAATGATTTAGGAAAGCTTAAGTAAGTTCTCATATTTTACTCCTTAACTATCTTAGCTTTCTATCTCATCTTGCTCTAATTTGAGTTTAAAAAGTTGTTTTCCTTTGCTTCTCTCAAAATATAGTTGTATTGTTAAATCGGGTTTTGGGAACCAATGAGTTTGGCAAATTGAAGTGTTAGCTGCCCTCTACAAGGTTTTTAAGCTTCTGAAGTTGAAGATATCGGCTAGGAGGCTTGAATGCAAAATCTGGACAGCGATCATTCAATTTCCGGACAGCAAGCTCAAAGGTTCTATATAGGATTGAAAATGAGAGGTTAATCAACTAAAACTTATGGGAATAAAAGGGTAAGGTGTGATACTAGTTAGCTAAGTATCGAGCACTTAATTTGCTGGTTTAGCCTTGCTTACTAGTAGTGTTGGTTCTAGTTTAGTATGCTGAAATTTTGTCTTCCTGGCCGATTACTCGTTCATTCAATACGGGTTAGTCGTGTCGGGAATTTGATTTTTGATTCTTAGGATTCTTTGCTATTTCTGGAGCCTCTTTAAGCAGATTTTAATGTTTATATACTTGCTATTTTGGCTTTCGTTAGGGTGATACCTCATTCCTCTAATCGTTAGCTTTTCGCTTTCATCAACTTCTAGTTTTAGTGTTTTTGTTGCTAACCCAATTTCATTGTACCAGGATGGCTGGAGGTACTCGTAGCGGCCGTGGTTAGTAGCCTGGTTTGGATGAGGAGCTTCCGCCTCCTCCAACTATGGCTGAGGTTCTTCTGCAGATCGAGCGCAACCGTTCAGAGGACAGAGGGTCCTCATCGATGTTATTGCGCGCAACACCTCCGCCATACCGTGCCTCGTGATCCGGGCAAGGGGGTGGACATCAGCCTCATGGGGGCCTTGCTGAGTTTCTTCGCACTCACTTCACTTTTTCCAGATCCGAGGACTCGCTGATGCGCACGATCGCTTCGTCGATTGAGCTTAAGCTCAAGATCGCATGCGCCAGAGCACGAAGGCGCTGCGCGCATCACATCAGCTGGAGGGTGCAGCTTTGTCTTGGTTGGAGAGTTATCTCGCCATGCAGCCCGCCGGCCACTCCGTCTCTTGGGAGGAGTTCTGGGCTGCCTTCCGGCGAGCTCATATGCCTGCTGGATTGATGGGTATCAAGAAGCAGTGAGTTTCTTGCGCCAAGCAAGGGCGCACTCGGGCTTGTGGAGTATGTATACGAAGTTCAACCATCTAACTCGCTATGCTCCAACAGAGGTGGCATGAGGTGTAACATCCCCATTTTCAACTTGTGTTTTAAATGTAAGAAAATGAGTAGAAATTAAAACTTTTCTTACATCATGGGTTTCTGTGTGTATTAAACAATTATTGCACCAGGTATGGAAATACAAAGTCACAAGTTTGTTGATCATCTCTCGGGAAATATTTTTCCTAAGTTCTTGCTTGATACGTGACCCTCCAAAAATTTCACAATTTTCGTGTATTGTTTGAAGAGTTTTATGGGTCAATCAACTTGCTTGACTTGTAGTCAAACCCTAGCTCTAAGCATTGTATAATTTACTCGAGAAAAATGCTCAAAGACAAAACCTCTAAAAATTTTATACAAGGTCCAACTCAAGGTTAGCAAACTAACGCCAAAATTTCATAGAATTTGGAGCTAGTTTGCTAGCTCTAAAAGTCCCTTCAAGATCCCAGTTACCAAAATAAACCCTAAACCTGTGTCCGACCTCCGTGTCTTAGGTCGCACCGAGCCGCTTGAGCTTAGTGTCGGCCTCGGGCAATTAGACACAGTGGTGGTCAGGCGTTGGATTTAAACCCACGCTCAAAGACCTCCTCGGTTTTTGTAAAGGACCTCCCACACGACCCATTCCTCGGTGTTCTTTTACTTAAGACAACCCTCGAGGACCTCCCAGACCTCCTTTGCACCTTTTGCAAAGACCACCAGGGCGACTTCCTCGCACTTCCACGACACCCCTAGCACTTGGGTGATCATGAGCCGCCCATCTTCGGATACGTGGCTCAGACTTCCCCGAGTGTTAGGACCTCTAATACTTCGCCAAAAATCTGAGCCCTTGATTTCAATCCCACACCACGACCTCCACGGTTGAGCTCGGTGCACGATTTAGCCGTTGAGTTCATTTGACCGCTTCTTCCCTATTTTCTCACCGTCGGGTGGGCTCGCATTATCAATTTTTGTGCGTGGCGTAGGGGAGCAAGGCCTTGTCAACTCTAGAGTCGACAACGGCTATATGCTTTCCAACATTAAATGTCCGCAAGACTTTTTGCTCAAAAGTCACCTGACACTGCCTCCCATCATGTCGTTGATGCCCTAGCTCGGTGCACCGGGAGTGTGACCTTGTTTCCATTTTGGCTCTTGATTATATATTGAGCCCGAGCTTCTCCCTAAGCTTCTTTGGATCCATTCTGCACCCCTAGTTTCTTTTCTCTGCTCTTGTGCTCAAGTCACCCGAAAGCCTCTACCACCATTAGCAAACCTTGGAGCTCTCCGGCGACCTCCGAGCCCAAAGGGTTCATTATTGCAGATTGTTGGTGTCATTTGTTCTCTTGGTCACCTCGAATTCTCCTAAATTGCTTTGTTTAAACCTTCATGAGAGGTTGACAAAGAGGGAGCTTATCGCTCGTGGCCGGAGCTTCTGCCTTCTTCACCTCCAAACACTTCATCACACGTGAGACTCCGCACCATTCTTGGACCTCCTTCATTCCCGTGTTAGTGCCTTAGTGTTGAAAGCCCATTTTGAGCTCCCAGAGCTTTTCAGGGAGTTATCTCGCCATGCAGACCCGCCCGCCACTCCGTCTCTTGGGAGGAGTTCTGGGCGCCTTCGGCGAGCTCATATGCTGTTTGGATTGATGGGTATCAAGCGGGAGTTTCTTGCGCTCAAGCAAGGCGCTCGATTGTGGAGTATGTATACGAGTTCAACCATCTAACTCGTTATGCTCCGGCAGGTGGCCCATGAGGCCAAGCAGGAGAAGATCAGGGGTGGCTTGTCTGAGGAGCTAAAGGACAAGCTGTCCATCATCGACTTCCACGACTTCCAGGCCTTGGTCGACAAGGCCATCATCGCCGAGCACTCAGGCAAGGAGTTGCTTGCTTCCCGCAAGCGCAAGTGGGAGGCCCAGAAGTCATCCCAAACCAGCTTTGCTCGTCCTCGCTTCGGGAAGTCTCAGGAGTACCGCCCTCAGGTTTCGGCACCCTCAAGGTCTTCAGCACCTGCCCCTCCTTCTTCGCAGGCCGTGCTTCACTCACATGCACCTGCGAGTTAGCCGAGTGGCCCCCGCAATCCGGCTGCCGGGGTCACTTGTTTCTTCTGCAGCCAGAAGGGGCATTATGCGAACTAATGCCCTAAGAAGACTGGAGCAGCCCCTCGTCATAATGGAGGGTGCGGGCAAGGAGGTGGCCCTTCCCAGGATCAGAAGGTTGTCCCCGCTACCCAAGGCGTGGGTAGTGGCCGCGTCAACCTCATCTCCGCGGAGGAGGCACAGGAGGCGCCTGACGTCGTGTTGGGTACGCTTTCGGTTAACCCTCATCCTGCTCTCGTTTTATTTGATTCAGAGCATCTCATTCTTTCGCTTCGAGTCTTTTCTTTGCCGTTAGTGAGCTTGATTGGCTCTTTGTTAGTCCCCTTACTCATTCGCTCTCCGGGTTCGGAGTTGAGAGCTGAGCTTGAGTGTCGGGATGTTTCTATTGAGATCGAGGGAGTAGGGTTTCTGGCAAATCTTATCCTCCTCCCTTCTGCGAGTTTGGATGTAATTCTGGGTATGGATTGGTTGGCCCAGCATTTGGGGCAAATCGATTGTGCCCGGAGGCTCATCTACCTCACCAGCCTCTCCGGAGAGCAGGTTCGCTTTTCGCCGAAGCTGCAGGGTCCGCATCTCTTCGCGCTCGAAGCAAAGCCAGCTTTAGATATTAGTGAAGTCCTAGTGGTGTGTGACTTCGTTGATGTCTTCCCCGACGATCTTCCAGGGATGCCACCAGTTCGAGACCTCGAGTTTGTCATTGAGTTGGTTCCCGGTACCGCCCCGATTTCAAAGAGACCTTACCGGATGGATCCGATTGAGTTGGTGGAGTTGAAGAAGCAACTTGGTGAGCTTTAAGAGAAGGGTTTCATCCGCCCTAGATCATCTCCTTGGGGATGCTCAGCAATCTTTGTCCCGAAAAAGGACAAGACGCTGCGCATGTGCGTTGATTACCGTCCACTTAATGAAGTAACGGTAAAGAACAAGTATCCTCTGCCCCGTATCGACGATCTCTTCGATCAATTGACTGGAGCTCGAGTTTTCTCCAAGATTGATTTGAGAGTGGGATATCATCAAGTTCGGATTCAACCTGAGGATATCCCAAAGACGGCTTTCTCTACTCGTTATGGCTTGTACGAGTATACCGTCATGTCATTCGGCTTAATCAATGCTCCTGCTTGTTCATGAACCTCATGAATTCGGTGTTTATGGAGTATCTGGATAGGTTTGTCGTGGTCTTCATCGATGATATTCTTATCTACTCCAAGAACGATGAGGAACACGCCGAGCATCTAAGGCATGTGTTAGGCAAGCTGCGTGAGCATCAGCTATACGCGAAGTTCAGCAAGTGTGCATTCTGGTTGAAGGAAGTGGCCTTCCTAGGCCATGTTCTTTCAGTGGGGGCTGTAGCCGTTGATCCTAGCAAGGTCAGCGATGTTCTTTCCTGGAGTCAACCCACTTCTGTCAGCGGGAAGTGCGGAGTTTTCTTGGTTTAGCGGGATACTATCGTCGCTTTATCGAGAACTTCTCCAAGATCGCGAAGCTAATGACGGAGTTGCTCAAGAAGGACAAGAAGTTCTTGTGGTCCGCTGCTTGCGAGGACAGTTTCGGAGTACTCAAGGAGCGTTTGACCACCACTCCCGTGCTCGTTCTCCCTAATGTCCATCGGAGCTTCGATATCTTCTGCGATGCTTCTCGTCGAGGCCTCGGTTGTGTCCTTATGCAAGAAGGCAAGGTAGTGGCCTATGCATCAAGGCAATTGAGACCTCATGAACTCAACTATCCTACCCATGACTTGGAGTTAGCCGTTGTGATTCATGCACTTAAGATTTGGCGACATTACCTAATCGATAATCGTTGTGAAGTGTATTCGGATCACAAAAGCTTGAAGTATTTGTTCACCCAACCAGATCTGAACCTCAGGCAAAGGAGATGGTTGGAGTTGATCAAAGACTATGACATGGGTATTCACTACCATTCGGGCAAGACAAATGTCGTTGCGGATGCGCTTAGTCGCAAAGCGCATTGCAATGCATTGTTGCTCAAAGAGCATCAGCCCACCATTCTGGAGGAATTCCAGCGTCTCAACTTGGGTTTGGTTGAGCATGGTTCCCTCGCTGCCTTGGTGGCACAACCAACCTTGGTGGATCGGATCAAGTCTGCTCAACAGTCGGATGTTGGAGTGAACCGCATCAAGGAAAATGTCAAGAACGGAACAACCAAGTGCTTCTCCGAAGATGAGCTTGGTGTCGTGAGGTTCGGGCAACGCCTCGTGGTTCCAAAGGACATGGAATTGCGGGATTTGATTCTTCGCGAAGCCCACGATTCTCCTTTATCCATTCATCCCGGGGCCACAAAGATGTATCATGATCTCCGCCAGAGATTTTGGTGGACCCGAATGAAGAGGGAAGTCGCCAAGTTCGTTGCCGAGTGCGACGTGTGTCGTTGTGTCAAGGCGAACATCGTCTGGCGCAGATTGCTTGACCCTTGCCTATTCCCGTGTGGAAGTGGGATTCGGTCGGGATGGATTTTATCACCGGCCTACCCAGGTCACCGAGGGGCAATGATGCCATTTGGGTTGTCATTGATCGGTTGACTAAAGTGGCACACTTTCTTCCAGTTAAGACCAAGATTCGTACCGGTCACCTAGTAGAGCTCTATATCGCCAGGATCGTGAGCTTGCATGGAGTACCGAAGACGATCGTTTCTGATCGTGGTTCCATCTTCACTTCCCAGTTCTGGCATAGCTTGCAAGAAGCTATGGGAACTCGTCTTTCTTTCAGCACAGCGTATCACCCCCAAACTGATGGTCAGACCGAAAGGGTCAACCAAGTTTTGGAGGACATGCTTCGAGCTTGTGTCCTTTCCTATGGAAAGTATTGGGAGAAGTGCTTACCATTCGCCGAGTTTTCTTATAACAACAACTTTCAAGCCAGTCTCGGCATGGCACCTTTCGAGGCCTTATACAGGAGAAAGTGTAGAACCCCGTTGTATTGGTCTGAGACCGGCGAAAGACCTTTCTTTGGCCCGGACTCTATCAATGAGGCCGAGAGTCAAGTCCAGCTTATTCGTGATCGTTTACGCACGGCTCAATCCAGGCAAAAGAGCTATGCGGATCGCCGTCATCGTGAGTTGAGCTTTGAGCCCAATGATTTTGTTTATCTCAAAGTCTCTCCTTTGAAAGGACATCAACGTTTCGGCGTTAGAGGCAAGTTAGCTCCTCGATATGTCGGTCCATACCGTGTCATCGAGAAGAAGGGAGCTGTTGCCTACAAGTTGGAGTTGCCCGCTGCACTTGCAGGGGTACATGATGTGTTCCATGTGTCCCAGCTCAAGAAGTGCCTCCGTGTTCCAACTGAGGAAGCTCCGTTGGAAACTCTTGACATCCAAGAAGATTTGACCTATCGCGAGCACCCTGTTCGCATACTCGAGGAGGCTGAACGAAGAACCAGGAATCGTTCCATTAAGTTCCTTAAAGTTCAGTGGTTAAACCATTCCGAGGATGAAGCTACCTGGGAACGAGAAGATCGTCTCCGTGCAGACTACCCCTCTTTCTTTTCCGAGTGAACCAAATCTCGGGACGAGATTTTTGTAAGGGGGGGAGGTTTGTAACATCCCCATTTTGGCTTGTGTTTCAAATGTAATAAAATGAGGATAAATTAAAACTTTTCTTACATCCTAATGCTCTTGAACTTTTCTGAAATTCTTGTAAAGGAATTTTGGGAAATTCAAAATCAAAATCCTCAATTATCTCAAGTCAAAAACCCACTTGGTGAAATCTTGTGTCAAACCCTTGGGAATAAATTTCCTTGGTTCTAGGGTTGCTTTGTGACACCTCTGAATTATTTCATAATTTTTGAAAATTATTTGAATATTTTAGAGGTAAGTCAAACCTTGGTCAAACCTCTAAAATAACCTTCTGGAATTTCTTGAGAAAATTTCAGTGCACAAAAATCTCTGGAAATTTTATGGAAGGTTAATCCTAAGGTTAGCAACCTCTAGTTAAAATTTCATAAATTTTGAAGTTGTTTTGATACCGCAATTAAATCCCCAAAGTTTTAGCTCCAAAACCAAAACCTAACTAGTCTACACTGTTCATTGGACTCGAGTCAGGCTCGGGCTCGAGTCACTTGACTCGGCCGAGCCAACTAACTGCACCCGGCGCGGGCGAGCGGACGCGCGCGTCGTCAGCCGTTGGATGATCATCGCTCGGTTGATGTTTGCCCGATGCCGCGTCGACGTGGTCGTGTGCTGGCCCTTGGATCAAAATCCGACGGCGGTCGCGTCGTCGTCCTCCTCTCGCTCGCGCGACGCTGCGCCATGGCGGAGCCGAGCGTGGGCGCGCAGCGCCTTGTCCCATCCGGCGACCTCGCAACGGGTCTCTGCAGCGCATTTAATGCCCGTCGTGCACCGCCCCCGGAAGTCCACTGCTCACTTGCTCCCATCCTCTCGCGCGGTCACGGTGGCAGCAAAGACCCGAGCTCGCCTCGGATCCTCCCGTGCTGCCCTCCCTCTTCCCGCGGCTACTTAAGCCCCCAGGTCCCTTCCTTGGTTCCTTTTACACACCCTGGAGCCCTACCTTGCACCCATTGCACGCGTAGAGCCCCAAACACTCATTTTTACTTCACCGCCATTGTTGAGCTTTGAGCTCAGCGGTGGAGGTAGTACTCCAGTGGCTCTCCCTCTCTATTTCTTGCTCCCTTTGCTCCCTCGTTACTCACTGGAGCTTAACCCTCTCCCTTTTCGGCTTATCTTCTCCAGGAGGCAGCGGAATTGGAAAGTCCCCATTTTCGGCCGCCAAGCTTGCTCTTCGTCTCCAGCGCCGGTGAGGCCTTCTTCGTCTAATTCCTCCCTCTGGTAGCATCAGTGGGTGGTGTCTAACCCATTTTGATCACGCGGGTTCCTTGTTTTGGCTCAGGTGATCTTCTCCGTGTGCCGCCATTGACGTCGCCGCGGAGCTACGTCGTCGGAGCCGCTCAAGCTTCCTCTGTTCCTCCACGTCATCCCGGTAGGTTCCTTGTAGCCTTTAGAAGCTCGGGCACCCGCTTGAATGATCGCTGCGGAGCTGTATCTCCCTGTCACCGTTAGCCGTAGGTTCACCGCCACCCCTCGCCGGCTCGCTGCCGTTATGGTCCACCCCCGCGGGTGTGGGTGGTACCAGGAGGTGCACAAAGCTATTGTGCAGCTCAGGCTGTAGTTGGATTGCACTGCCGTGGCCTGAGTGACCGGCGATTAGCCGGGGACCCCGTCGGTTGTGTTGTCGGACGCGCGAGGCGCGTACGCGACGTGGACCGACGTGTACCGTTCGTTTTCTGATCTGCGGTGGAGATCTCGCTTAAACTGTGCGTGTGCGCGGCGTGGCCTATTGTGAGCCGTCCATCTCAAGATCAACGGCCCCCCAGCCACTGCCTCCCTCGAGCGCGCGCATGCTCAGGCAGGCGCGCGTGGTTCAATCTGGACTGTTGGATGCAAGATCAACGGTCCACGGTTGTTGATCTCGCGCGGGCGCCAGCACTGGTCCAGCGCGCTCTGGGCCGTCCGATTCAGAATCAATGGCCCACGTTCGTCCACGTCTTTTCAATTTAGAATATTTCCCGAGAGCTTTATTGTTGAACTGAAAAAAGGTATTAAACTTCAAAAATGCATAACTAATTCATTTTAAATCAATTTAGGTTGATTCAAATTTTGTTAGCTTCAGTTTGAACTGAATTTTTATCTAAAAATGAATAGAAGTTTGGTTGGCTCAGAAAACAGATTCCGAAAGTGATTTAGAAATAAGTTTTAATTGTTATTTTAAAACTTGCAATTAACTTGTAAATTGCATAACTAATTCTCTGAAAATCATTTCTGAATGAATCCAACTGTGTTGGCTTCCTCTAATAAGGTACTAAATGATAAAATTGGTTTTAGGTATGTTACTATTTTCAACAAAATTTCATATGCAATTTAGTTTTGTTCATTTTCATGACTTGAAAAATCATAAATAGATCATTTTAACTCCAAATGGGGTGAGACCAATTGTGTTAGCCTTAACATGTCAGTAGCTACCTATCATAAAAATTTCAGGATCAGAAAACCTCTAGAAAATTATTTATGAACAGTAACATCATTTAATTGCATTTTCAGCCGAATTAAATTGTTTTAATCATATCTTTTGTATTACGAATCCAAATAAATTGTTTCCTGTTGCTAAATTCATTAAAAATCATGCCCTTGCTGCTGTAAAATTTTCAGGGCATTTGGAGTATTTCGGTTTTAGAGTCTTTTTCGTTTTCTTCGTTCTTATCGGCTATTTTTGCTTTTTCGATTAGATGCCGACGAGTGTGTTGACCGTGAGAGTGACCCTTAGCAACAAATCGAGCAACAGCAACAAGGCAAGCAGTTTGATCATTTCCCATTTGATCCCATTACTTTTAAAGTCTAATACTTTGTTTAACTTGTATGTATGCATTACTATTTTGTTGTTAAATTGATTAGTTAATCCCTAGTTGCATAATCTGTAGGTAAATAATTATCCTCCACTACTTGAGCCTAGATTATTTGCTGTGATTAGAGTTCGTTGGATGAGCTCTTGTCACTTAGTAGATTACGAATAAATACCGCTTAGACTTGCTTAGCTATCGGTAGTATTGTGCGATTATCGACTTAGTCGATGGTCTTGATCACACAAATGATAGTATTATTCCATTATGTCCAGCCCTTGTGTTTTGCTAATTTGCAAATCAAAAAATCAAAATCAAAATTATATCTTGGCTTGGGCACAATGGTATGTTGGTGTGATCTGTTGGGTATGTTCGGAATGGTGCCTAAGTCCCCAAGGACCGAGTTACTTGCGCGCTAACCACGCGAGAGGGATATGGAACCTCTCTTGACTAAGTACTTTGGGAGGTGTTAATTATGAGCTGGTTGGTGGATGTTTTAAAAATGTGGTGTTGTGAGGTGTAACAGCCCAAATTTCAATTTCCAGTTGAAAATAAAGTTTAATTATTTTATTGGATTTTTGTGGAATCTTTAAAGCTTTTCCTTAACCAAATGAAAGCTAAAATAAAATGATGTGCAAAATCTATTACCAGATAATAGCTGGAAATATTTTTCTTAAATCCTAAATGCTCCAGAGAATTTCTATGAATTTTCTCATAATTTTTGGAATTAATTTGCTATATTCTAAAGCCTAAATGAATTATCAGCATTTAATTAAATCAAAAATTGAAAGAAATCTCCAAAGCGTTATGCAGGCGAAACTCAACCCAGCCACTTCCATTTTCATGCGCGCCGCCCTCCAACGCGCGCCTCCTTCTCACCGGCAATGGGCCGCTGTCGGTCTCTCTTCCTCGCTCATCTTTGCCGCCGGTTGTCCACCGTTGGATTAAAATCCAGCGGCCAGAAATTCACGATGCATTCAGAAGGTCCGAATGTTCTACTCAATCGGGACCGTCAGATCTACATCCAACGACCCTCGTGCATCAGTCACTTAACTGTTCACTCGCACGTCCACCCGTTCTATCGCGACCGTTGGATTAAAATCCGGTAATGGCCGCGCCATTGTGAACTTACCGCTTCACCAATCTAATCGCAACCGTCCGAGTGAAATCGCACGGCCCTCCGTCATCGTCTCGCGTCGTCTTCTCCGCATGGCCGCAGCAAGATGCGCCGCCATTAAAGCCCACCACCGAGCTCCGGCTCGCCCATTTCTCTTCCCGCTACCCTCGCCATCGCGCGCGTTGAAGACCACTCATCACGCCGCCCCACTTCCGGCCGTTTCCCTTCTCGTGCCTGATCGCGAACACCATCATTACCACCGCCGCATGACCTTCGTCGCCGCGTTTTCAACCACGCGTGCACCTATAAAGGGCACCTCGGGGCGCCTCCTTACCTTAACACGCCCACCACCGGTACCCTTCTCTTTGCCGTAGCGCTCTAATTCCGAAGATCCCGCGGCGGCGCCTCGGTTCTTCTCGTTTCGGCGCCGTAGTAGCTCCTGCGTCCCGCCGTCGGCACCATCGTCATCGCTGCGTCGTGCGCGGCGCCGCCGCCACCACCGCGGCCGAGGACCCGGGAACCTCTGCCCGTCGGCGACCGCCGCGCCGCCGCTAAACTCCGTCGCCGACGACCTTCCGTCACGCTCGCCGCCGTTTTGGTAACGGTGTGTTCGCAATTGTCCCCTCTTCAATTTGCGCCGCCCATGTAGCTCGCCGCGGCGTAGAACGCCGGCGAACACCACCGAGCACCACCGCCGGCCTACGTGGCGGCCACGTACGCCATTGTGGAGCCACATCGAGCGCCACCTCGGCGCCAAAAGCTGCGTGGTCGCCACGTGGTGGCCACCTCGACCACGTCCACCCTCCTCAAAGCCGAAAGTCCGTGGACTTGGTTCATGAGCCGAGTCAGCGACCGATGGGGTCCACATGTCGAAAAATTAATTCATTTCTTTTAATTCCGGAAATTCATCATTGGCGTCGACATTCGCAATAAATAGAATTTTCTTTAGAAAAATAATTGGAGAATTCAATTAAATTCCAGATTTTGTAATAAACTTCTAAAATTCATATCTTTTGCATTTGAACTCCAAATTGAGTGGTTCAAATTGCAAAATTTGTCTAAAATCATAATCTAGCTAACTAAAGCAAAATATTTTAATTTGGAGTTAGTTTGATATGAGTTTTGATTTTATTTGAATTTGAGTTGAATTTATCGTATTTTCACGTATAGACTTGACGACTCAGGAGAGTTAGATCCTTCCGCGATTTAGAGTTCCAAGACTTCAACGAAGGCAAGTTACACTATTGATCATATTGTTCCTATTGTTTTAAAGTATTTATTTACTATTTACAATTTATTATTGCATGCATATGTTTATAAAAATATCTGAATATCCTGATTTCGTATATAGTTGTTCCAAACTCCTTGGTATGGCCAATTTGACTATCAAACCTGAATACCTTGACACCTTAGATAAAATTTGTCAAATGCTTAGTCTTGCTTAGATAATATTTACAAATTTGGGAGAATTTAGTCAAACCTTTACAATTTAATTTAAAATATGTTCCTGTGGTATTGTTTTATCACGAAAGGTTTATAAAGAGGTTTTTACTCTAAATAAAATGAAATGGGTTTGGACTTGGGCGAGATGGATGGATGGTGGGTGCAGGTTCATGCACGGGTCTAATCTGGTTAGGATTACGACCCAGGGTTTTAAATTGGAAATCACCCGAGTCAGTTAAGGACCGGTCTTTGAGCGAATTTTGCTACGCCTTACCGTACCACCACATGTCCTGTATGGGCAGGATTTGGCTAAATAATCTGTAGTGTCTTAGTGTTATTTGTGCTATGTTGTATGTGTGGCGTTGGTCGACATTAGTCCCACCGCGCAAGAGGGGCTTAGGAGGATGGATAGTCCAAAGGTAGTGAAACCTTAGCGGGCATGAATACGTGAGGACACTTTGCTTTGTAATGGCCTCATGATAATTGCTTAGTCACACGCCTTCGGAAGCGTGCTTTGGCCGACATTAAAAGCATTTTATCTCGTGTGGGTAAAGCTGTACAACCTCTGCGAGTGTAAAACTATTCGAATAGCGCGTCATGATCATGGACATGCTAGCAAAGCCACTCTAAGTTAGAATTGTTTTGGTTTATAAAATGTGTTCAACAGATGTTTTGGGATGGATAGTCCTATGGTAAAAATTGGGTGGTTAGCCAAGTGTTAGGAGGATATCCTTCAATAATCAACTAGTGGAGGTCATCCAATATTAGTTGTCGATTTTGTCACTATCTTTATTCGAATTATTAAAATTGGTCTTACAAAAGTGTTAGCAATATAATCAAAATCTTGTTTATGCAAAACAACCACGCCATTACCTTTGTTTACCTTATGCATGCATTAAACTTTCTATATTGGGTGTGACTTGCGAGCACGGTAGTAGTGCTCACTCTTCTGAATAAATCTTATTCACGAGAAGCGTTTTCCAGACGGTGAGGATCTTGGCGAATAGGTGCGTCCTAGACGATTGCACTGTGGCAAGTCGTGTGGCCTACTACTTCTACTACTCTTCCCGTTGTGTTATTTCTTTTCTTTTGGCATGAGCCCTTTTGTAATAAACTTTGAATTATTATCAATAAACTCGTGATATGATTGTGCTATCACTTTTTGTTTAACTGTGTACACTAGAAATCTGGACTAGTGTATGAACACGAGAGAATTTGGGATCCTTCGTTCGGGTTCGACAAAGTGGTATCGAGCCATATCATTGTAGGTCGTGGCCCCACAAATGTCCTAAGGACTCATTTGCAAAAATTAAAAACTATTTTGAGTCTATCCAGTCATCTCTCAACCCTTCTCTTTAAAACGATTCTTGACTTGTCTATTCCTCAAAATTGTAGATGGCGAAATGCGGGCGCTATCTCTCACTAATCATTGCGGACACAGGGTGAACTTCTCAGAAGTGATGCAGCACTTGGACTACAAGAAGAGGCCAACGTTTGAGGCTACCGGTACAAGTTGGGAGAACGGCGTCTCGGAGAGTGGAAGTACTAATCTACTCCGACTGCCGCCAAACACCGTCTTCCATACCTTCCACGCCCGATCCGACGCGACACCTTCGATGGCATTCGGATGGAGCGAGAAGCGGTTCGTCGACTCCGCCATACTTACGACCGCCACCTCAACGGCACGGGTTTCACTATTTCCGATGCATCTTCCAACCGACTTAGCGGTGTCTTCCGCACCACCGAGGAGGAAGATTCCCGAGTTGCGCACCAGGTGGACCTGACAAAGGCACTGGACTACGCTTATGGAAACGCCTTGGACGACTTGCGTACCACTCAGGATAGTCTAGAGTATACCGAGGCGAAACTGAAGGCAGTCGAAGAGGAGCTGGCTATTTACAAATCGAGCCAAGCGTTACAAAGAATTCCCGAATACACCCCATCCACCCCATAGATGTTTATTTTTTTCCCATCCGTACTTTAGCTGCGTATTATGAGCTATCAATTACTCATGTGATAGCCATAATATATTAATAAAATAAATGAATAAAGAAACCATTTTGAAAAGTTGATTCTTTGTTTGTGTGCTTTTCGTTCTTGGGCTATTTTAGATTTATCCCCATAGAATTCCTTGTTATCTCTTCTAAATCATTGGAGGATTCGCGGATGGTGACCACCGCGAAAGCGGCAATGCCGGCAGCGGTGCCAACGGACAAGGAAAGCGATCGGGCGGATCACCGGATAACCACGTTTCGCGGCCGCCACCACCGCCGCGAAGGACCCGGCGGCGCCGGATGATGGCGAATCGACTCATTTGATCGACCTTCTTGCCGATCCACCGCGAATGTTCGAACACTCGAGCCGCTACTGAGAAGCGGCAGCTCCGCTCCACCTCCGCAAAACCAAAGGTGACTATATCCGAGTTTATGAGGATCGTCCACGACATTCTCAAATAATCTTGAACCAATGGGCGCCGACGGCGGCGGGCTATTGGAAAAAAATGGACATTAGTCGGTGTTCGACCGTGAGAGGTCTGTTTGCCTCTCACCAACTGAATAGCTCCGCATCGAATGGTGGGACAACTCTGCATCGCACACAATGATGCTCGATCCATCACATGGGCCGACTTCGTGCGAGCTTTCGTCATGCACATATCCCGAGGATGATGGCGCTCAGAAGAAGGAGTTCCACGCGCCGACAAGGCAACCGTGCGGTGAATGAGTACCTTCACCGCTTTAACCAACTTGCCCGCTCGGCCGGCCGACGCAGAGATGAGATAGGCAGAAAGGTTCTGGATGGATTGAATGACGATATCTCTGTCCAACTTATTTCTCGTAATTTCACCGACTTCCGGCGGTTGGTGGATAAAGCAATCGAGCGGGAGGCTAAACACGCGAGAATGGAGAACCGCAGCGGAGGATGGCGCCTGAGGTTTAACGCAGAGGTCCGCCCAAACCTCGCATCACCACACCGCAGCCGCGAGCACGTGGGAAGTTTCAATCTTCCACGCCTCGTACTCCAAAGACCGCCACGGCGCTCCAACCTCCAACTTCGTGGCACTTCATCGAGAGGCGGTTTCAGCGAAGCACTCTACCTCCTCGGCACGAGTCACGTGCTTCCACCGCAACGACAGGCATTATGCCAATAAATGTCCAAAGAAGCAACAAGGTTTGGCACCAACAAGGCCAACCTCGGGAGTTCAAGCTACCGGCGGCACCACGGACCAAAAACGGTTCACCAAGGGACGGGTGAACCATGTCACCGCCGAGGAAGCTCGAGCGGCACTGGATGTTGTTCTCGATGACGTTCCTCGTTAATTCGATCACCGATCTCTGTCCTATTTGATTACGGAGCTTCACACTCTTTTGTGTCATATAAGTTTGTGGGAAAATATGGGTTACCTATATCCTCTTTAGCTACTCCCATGATAATTCATTCCCGGGCTCGAAATGAGAACCAATTCTCTATGCCCTAATCTCACTCTCGAGATATCGGAGTAACTTTTCTAGCAGATCGATAGTTTTACACTCCCAAGGTTTGGATGTAATACTTGGAATGGATAGCTAGCCAAAAATCACGGTCAAATAGATCGTGCCAATAGATCCATCACCTCACTAATGAACAAGGTGTGTCTGTTGAATTCAAACTCAGACTCGAACGGAGGAAGTTCCATACTTACAGTTGAAGGAAGTGAAACTTGAAGATATACAGGTACGAGTATCCCGCGTCTTTCGGATGATCTACCGGTATGCCACGGATAGGGACATCATGTTCCTAATTGATCTAGTCCCGGGACAGCTCCGATCTCAAAGCGACCTATAGAATGCCACCATAGCGAGTTAGCGAATTGAAGAAGCAGTTGAAGAACTACGAGAAAAAGCGTACATTCGACCCAGTTCCTCACCATGGGGAGCGCCAGTACTATTTGTCAAGAAGAAAGACAATAGCATGAGAATGTGCGTCGATTACAGATCACTCAACGAAGTAACAATCAAGAATAAATACCCATTGCCCAGAATTGATGATTTGTTTGATCAGTTAAAGGGAGCAAGTATTTTCTCAAAGATCGATCTGAGATCCGGTTATCACCAATTAAAGATCGAGGCGGAAGATATTCAAAACCGCCTTCACCACGGATATGGACTATATGAGTTCACGATAATGTCATTTGGATTGACCAACGCCTTGCCTATTTCATGAATATGATGAACAAGGTGTTCATGGAATTTCTCGATAAATTCGTAGTCGTCTTTATTGGCGACATTCTCATCTACTCGAAGAATGAAAAGAACATGAAGAGCATCGCGGATGATCCTAGACAAGCTCGAGAGCACCAACTCTATGCCAAATTCAGCAAGAGTGAATTACGCTAAGACAAGTTGCATTCCTTGGACATATTGTATCCGCAGGAGGAATTGCAGAGACCACGCCAAGGTTGAAGCGATAATGGACTGAAACTTGACCCAAATCAATCACCGGGTGAGAAGTTTTCGGGGCTGCGGGCTATTATCGTCGGTTTATTGAGGTTTCTCTAAACTTGCCAAACCCATGACTCAACTTCTGGAAGAAAGAAAAGAAGTTTGAATGGTCAAGCGCCTGTGAAGAAAGTTTCCAAGAACTGAAAAAGAGGCTAGTCTCAGCACCGGTGTTAATTTTACCGGACATCCGCAAGGATTTTGAGATCTTTTGTGACGCATCCCGTCAAGGCCTCGGATGTGTATTGATGCAGGAAGGCAAAGTTGTAGCTTATGCATCCCGACAGTTGAGGCCACACGAAGGGAATTACCCGACTCATGATCTGGAGTTAGCGGCAATTGTGCACGCTCTGAAAATTTGGCGGCATTATCTCATTGGTAACCGCTGTGAGATTTTCACAGACCATAAAAGTTTGAAGTACATATTCACGCAGTCCGAGCTCAATCTCCGACAAAGAAGATGGTTGGAACTAATAAAGGATTATGATCTCGGAATTCATTATCATCCGGGCAAGGCCAATGTGGTAGCAGATGCCTTGAGCAGAAAAGCATATTGCAACACCATCATGGTGCAACAAAATCAGCCAGAGCTGTATGAAGAGCTGAAGCACCTGAATCTGGAGATTGTCAACCAAGGCTGTGTAAACGCTTTAGAAGTTCAACCAACTCTTCAGGATCAGATTAGAACAAAACAGTTGGAAGATGAAGATATCCAAGAAATCAAGAAAAATATGAGAAGAGGCAAAGCCCCAGGTTTCTCTGAAGATGAGCAAGGGACAGTGTGGTTCGGAGACCGCATCTGTGTGCCTAACCAGCAGGAGATAAAAGACTCAATTCTGAAAGAAGCTCATGAGTCGCCATACTCCATTCATCCTGGCAGCACCAAAATGTACCAGGATCTAAAAGAAAGATATTGGTGGGTCAGCATGAAGCGTGAAATTGCTGATTTCGTCGCTCGTTGTGACGTTTGTCAAAGAGTCAAGGCACAACACCAAAGACCCGCTGGTCTGTTGCAACCATTACCAATTCCCGAGTGGAAGTGGGAAGAAGTCGGTATGGATTTCATCACTGGACTCCCCAGGACCCAATCGGGATATGACTCCATCTGGGTAGTAATTGACCGGTTAACTAAAGTCGCTCACTTTATTCCTGTCAAGACCACCTACCAGAGCAGTAAACTAGCAGAATTGTACATGGCCAGGATCGTGCATGCACGGAGTACCCAAAAGATTGTGTCGAGGCGAGGTTCCCAATTTACCTCTCGGTTTTGAAAAATCCGCATGAAGCCTTGGGAACTGGACTCAATTTTAGCACGGCGTATCATCCCGCACCGATGGTCGAGACAGGCGCACCAATCAAGTTCTTGAAGATATGCTTGAGCCTGTGCCTTAGAATTCGAAAAAGGTTGGGACAAGGATCGCCATATGCGAGTTCTCATACAATAATAGCTATCAAGCCAGTTTGCAGATGGCTCCATTTGAAGCTCTGTATGGCAGGAAATGCCGAACCCCGCTTCTTTGGGATGAGGTAGGAGAGCGTCAGCTCCTTGGACCTGAGTTGATCAAAGAAGCTGAGAGTAAAGTGAAAACTATTCAGAGCGTCAAAGCACCCAATCCCGACAAAAGAGTTATGCCGATAACCGTAGGGAATTAAGTTTTGAGATAGGAGATGTTGTCTATCTCGAGTAACCCCACTCGAGTGTGAAGAGATTCCGACAAAGGTAAACTCGCACCAGTATATTGGGCCATACAAGATCTTGGCAAAGCGTGGAAGTAGCTTATCGGCTAGAGTTGCGGAAGCCACTGTCGTGCATACATGCGTCTTTCACGTGTTGCAATTAAAGAAATGCACGCAAGAACGGAAGACCATACCTTTACGAAAGCTTTGACCTTCAAGAAGATCTCACCTCGTGGAGCGACCGATTAAAATTATAGATGTCGCAGAACGTGTTACTAGAGCGCAAATAATCGGATCGTACAAGGTGCGGTGAGTCACCATCCGAGCGAAGCCACATGGGAGAATGAAGAAGAACTCAAGGCCAACTACGATCTTTTCTTTTGCTAACCAAGTCTCGAATCTCGGGTCGAGATTCCCTTTAAGGGGTAGGTTTGTAACAGCCCAAATTTCAATTTCGATTGAAAATAAAGTTTAATTATTTTATTGGATTTTGTGGAATCTTTAAAGCTTTTCCTTAACCAAATGAAAGCTAAAATAAAATGATGTGCAAAATCTATTACGGATAATAGCTGGAAATATTTTCTTAAATCCTAAATGCTCCAGAGAATTTCGTGAATTTTCTCATAATTTTTGGAATTAATTTGCTATATTCTAAAGCCTAAATGAATTATCGAGCATTTAATTAAATCGAAATTGAAAGAAATCTCCAAAGCGATTATGCAGGCGAAACTCAACCCAGCCCACTTCCATTTTCCTTGGCGGCCCACTCCAACCGCCGCCTCCTTCTCACCGGCAATGGGGCCGCCGGTCTCTCTCTTTCCTCGCTCATGCCGCTTGCCGTCGCCCACCGTTGGATTAAAATCCAGCGGCGAATCGCGATGCATTCGTAAGGTCCGAATGTTCTACTCAATCGGACCGTCGGATCTACATCCAACGACCCTGTGCATCGGTCCACTTAGCGTTCACTCGCCCGTCCACTGCGTTCTATCGCGACCGTTGGATTAAAATCGGCGGATGCGCCATTGTGAACTTACCGCTTCACCAATCTAATCGCAACCGTCCGAGTAAAATCGCACGCCCTCGTCATCATCTCCGTGTCGTCTTCTCCGCACCGCCGCACAATAACCGCGCCATTAAAGCCCACCACCGAGCTCGGCTCGCCATTTCTCTTCCCGCTACCCTCGCCATCGTGCGCATTGAAGACCACTCATCACGCCGCCCCACTTCCGCCGTTTTCCCCTTCTCGTGCCCGATCGCGAACACCGTCATTACCACCGCCGCATGACCTTGGCGTCGCCGCCGTTTCAACCACGCCCGTACCTATAAAGGGCACCTCGGGCGCCTCCCTTACCTTAACACGCCTCACCACCCGGTACCCTTCTCTTTGCGTGGCGCTCTAATTCGAAGATCCCGCGCCGCCGGCGCCTCGGTTCTTCTCCGTTTCGGCGCGCCGTAGCTCCTTCGTCCCGCCGTCGGCACCATCGTCATCGCCGCGTCCGTGCGAAGCTGCTGCCGCCACCAGCCGCCCGGATGACGCGGGAACCTCTACTTGTCGACGACCGCCGCCGCCGCCGCCAAACTCCGTCGCCGGCGACCTTCCGATCACGCTCGCGCCGTTTTGGTAACGATGTGTTCGCAATTGTCCTCTTCAATTTGCGCGCGTCCATGTAGCTCGCCGCTGGCGTGGAACGCCGGCGAGAACACCCACCGAGCACCACCGCCTCGGGCCTCGTGGCCGCCACGTGTACGCCACTGTGGAGCCACATCGGCGCCACCTCGGCGCCAAAGCTGCGTGGCGCCCGTGGTGGCCACCTCGACCACGCCCACCCTCCTCAAAGCCGAAAGTCCGTGGACTTGGTTCATGGGAGCGAGTCACCGACGATGGGGTCCACATGTCGAGAAAAATTAATTCATTTCTTTTAATTCCGGAAATTCATCGCATCATCGGCATTGCGCAATAAATAGAATTTTCTTTAGAAAAATAATTCGGAGAATTCAATTAAATTCAGATTTTGTAATAAACTTCCAAAATTCATATCTTTTGCATTTGAACTCCAAATTGAGTGGTTCAAATTGCAAAATTTGTCTAAAATCATAATCTAGCTAACTAAAGCAAAATATTTTAATTTGGAGTTAGTTTGATCTGAGTTTTTGATTTTATTTGAATTTGAGTTGAATTTGTCGTATTTTCACGTATAGACTTGTGACTCAGGAGAGTTAGATCCTTCCGACGATTTAGAGTTCCAAGACTTCAACGAAGGCAAGTTACACTATTGATCATATTGTTCCTATTGTTTTAAAGTATTTATTTACTATTTACAATTTATTATTGCATGCATATGTTTATAAAAATATCTGAATATCCTGATTTCGTATATAGTTGTTCCAAACTCCTTGGTATGGCCAATTTGACTATCAAACCTGAATACCTTGACACCTTAGATAAAATTTGTCAAATGCTTAGTCTTGCTTAGATAATATTTACAAATTTGGGAGAATTTAGTCAAACCTTTACAATTTAATTTAAAATGTGTTCCTGTGGTATTGTTTTATCACGAAAGGTTTATAAAGAGGTTTTTACTCTAAATAAAATGAAATGGGTTTGGACTTGGCGAGATGGATGGATGGTGGGTGCAGTTCATGCACGGGTCTAATCTGTTAGGATTACGACCGGGGTTTTAAATCGGAAGTCACCCAGTCGATTAAGGACCGGTCTTTGAGCGAATTTTGCTACGCCTTACCGTACCACCACATGTCTGTATGGGCAGGATTTGGCTAAATAATCTGTAGTGTCTTAGTGTTATTTGTGCTATGTTGTATGTGTGGCGTTGGTCGGACATTAGTCCCACCGGCGCAAGAGGGGCTTCCGAGGATGGATAGTCCAAAGGTAGTGAAACCTTAGCGGGCATGAATACAGAGGACACTTTGCTTTGTAATGGCCTCATGATAATTGCTTAGTCACACGCCTTGGGCGTGCTTTGGCGACATTAAAGCATTTTATCTCGTGTGGGTAAAGCTGTACAACCTCTGCAGAGTGTAAAACTATTCGAATAGCCGCGTCATGATCATGGACATGCTAGCAAAGCCACTCTAAGTTAGAATTGTTTTGGTTTATAAAATGTGTTCAACAGATGTTTTGGGATGGATAGTCCTATGGTAAAATTGGGTGGTTAGCCAAGTGTTAGGAGGATATCCTTCAATAATCAACTAGTGGAGGTCATCAATATTCGTTGTCGGTTTGTCACTATCTTTATTCGAATTATTAAAATTGGTCTTACAAAAGTGTTAGCAATATAATCGAAAATCTTTGTTTATGCAAAACAACCCCGCCATTACCTTTGTTTACCTTATGCATGCATTAAACTTTCTATATTGGGTGTGACTTGCGAGCACGGTAGTAGTGCTCACTCTTGCTGAATAAATCTTATTCACGAGAAGACGTTTTTCCCGACGGTGAGGATCTTGACGAATAGGCTGCGTCCCTAGACGATTGCCTGTGGCAAGTCGTGTGGCCTACTACTTCTACTACTCTTCCGCTGTGTTATTTCTTTTCTTTTGGCCGCAGGCCCTTTTGTAATAAACTTTGAATTATTATCAATAAACTCGTGATATGATTGTGCTATCACTTTTTGTTTAACTGTGTACACTAGAAATCCTGGACTAGTGTATGAACACAGAGAATTTGGGATCCTTCGTTCCCGGGTTCGACATGAGGGGAGCATTAGCAGACTGGTTAGATTGTCTAATGTGTCCTTCTCCCGTGGGTTGCGGCTCTTAATTAGCATCGTCCATTGGAAAGCGTCTTGTTAGACTTAGCCGTGCTGCATACCAAAGGAAGTATGCTAACCGTGGTGGTGGAAAGCGGTCTATCGTGTGGGTACATTGGTACACCCCGTGGGGTTAAAACTATTCGAATAGCCTCGTCCTAGGTTATGGACACGCTTGCTTATTTCCCGCAAGAACTAGACTACAACCTTTTAAAAACTTAAAATTTTGACATGGGTGGTATGACGGTGTACTTCATGCTATTGTTGTGGTGACTAGTGGGTTAGTCACTTCCAGGATGTTGTTGTCATCTATCTATTGTTTAATTGTCTCTCTGTTATTTGAACAATAAGAATTAATTGCAAACTTGCTTTTAAATGTATTACATTATTGCAAATAAAACTTGCTTTATACGGAAAATAAGTCCAGAGCCTCCTCCACTTAAATAAAGCTTGCATGTAGTTAATTATAGTTCTGTTATCTTACACGTCAGTCTTGCGAGTACAAAAACATTTTTTGTACTCAATTGCTTTGCTTAATATTTTTGTTGCAGAGGAAGAAGGTGAGCCCCAAGGGCCTTACTTTTGCGAGATGTGTGGTTTCTGGGACGACTAGCTTGGCGGTCCGGTCGGTTGCCTTGTGGGCTTGAGGCACACTAATTGGCTTTTGTTTATCGCCATCTTATGGCACTTTTGCTTCCGCTGTTTACTTAGTTGTGTATGACATTTGGCCGGTCGGCCCCTCTTTTGTAATAACTCTTTATATTATATATGTCTTTCAGTTGTTGCTTGTTTCGGTTCTATGTGAATGAATGGAATTGATGCATGATTTTGTAACGGGTGTGTATCTGCAGTGCAGGAAGTATACATATCTCGAGGCTTGGTTTATCTGATTTGTGATGCTAGGACCAATGGATGGTTAAGCATTACAAGCCAAATAAACCGGGGTCCTCACAAAGTTGGTATCAGAGCCATTCCGACCGTAGTAACCCAAGCTTGATCGTCTTTAGGATATTTTGGAAAACTTAATTTCAAAGTTGTATCCTAACCCTTGCTTCTTATAAGGAGTTTTTGACTTGGCAAGAATCATGTTTAACTGTTTCTTACCTTTAGAGAATCTTTCTAATGTGTCCTTAAGGTAAGCAATTTCTTTTCCAAAGTTAACACGTGAATCACATGTTTTAGCGTTAAGCCTCTTCTTATAAAGAACAACTTTAAGCTTAAGAGCTTCACATGAAGCACAAGTAGCAGAATTAATACTATCCTTAAGCTTGGCATATTTAGCTCTAGCTGCTTCTACAACATCATGTATTTCGCGTTCACGTTCTAAGCAGACAGAGCAAAAGCTAGATTCAACCACATCAGAAACAACAAACTTGGTAGACTTTAAGCATTTTTCACAAGGAGCAGATTTAACTTCAATTAGCTCAGTCCTAGCACTTTCAAGTTGTTGCAAAGCAATATCATGAGCAGATTGTAGTTTAGCCAATTCAGAATGTAAAGCATGGCAGGATGAACATTCATTAGATTCAAGACTCTTAGCATTCACAAGTTCTAATGTGAGTTTATCTACTTGTGACTCTAACTCCTCATTCCTAGTCATGATGAATTTTAAGGCTTTATCCTGACCGAGCATTTGCTCATAGACAGTTTCGCATCTAGCAAAGAGAACATCATAGGAGGGAGATACCTCATTGTTGTCATCGATATCGTCGGAGTCAGCCATGAAGCACATGCCTGTGAAGTCCTTGTCCTTTCCCTTCTTGTCTTGAGGAAGCTCCTCCTCCTTGTCCTCCTCGCTCCCGGAGTCCACGTCGCTCAAGGATCGATCTCCAAGAGCGGCAAGAACCTGGTGAGCAACCTTCCTGAGCTTGGCATCATCAAACTTGGACTTGCGTCCCTGAGGCTTCTTCCAAGCTGGTTTTTCATCCCTGTGGTTGCTCTTCCCTTTCATCTTGGGGAAATTTGCCCGGATGTGATTAAGCTCTCCACACACATAACAAGTCACAAGGCCGCCTCTCTTTTTGTTTCTCATATTGTTGTAGGCCCGTGTGAACTTCTTAATCAAAAGTGTCATCTCGGGCTCAGGAATACTTTCAAGATCCTCTTCTTGTATTGCAGATAAAGAAGCAAGAGAAATTCCAGAAGAAGACACAAACGACCCATCAGAGGCTCTCTTGAGCGGGTCTGCTACTAAAGCCATGTTATCCTTCTTAGAATGGTCACTCCTCTGGATCTCATGAGTCTTGAACTTGCTATAGAGCAGCTCCAAAGTCAGATCAGAGAAGTTGACATTTTCCTGAATGGCAGTAGCCTTTATCTCCCACTCCCTGGTGTTGATTGCAGCCAGGAGATGGGTGGCATTTTCAGACTGGGTAAATTCAATACCAACAGCCTTCATCTGATTTATCACTGTGTTAAAGCGACTAAAAATGTCATCGATGCTCTCTCCAGGACGCATCTCGAATTTGTTATATTCTCTTTTATAGACCGTCTGACGCACTTGCTTGATTTGGGAAGAACCCTCATGATAGGTTTCAAGGGTCTTCCAAATCTCATATGCGGTCTCGAGATTCCAAATCTTATCATACTCCTATCTACCAAGACCACCATACAGAAAATTCTTTGCCTTGTGGTCGTTAGCCAAGAGGGCTTCAGAAGCCGGCGTAGCAACCTCAGGCAAGATGAGCAGAGCTCGAACAACCTCCCATACACCTCGTCCTTCGCTCTGAAGAAAGACACGCATGCGGTTCTTCCAAAAAGCATAGTCGTGCCCATCGAAGATATGCGGTTTGGAGGAGTACTTATCCATCGCCAAGTTCAGTGACCGGTTAAGATCAAGATTGAACTAACCGGGCTCTGATACCACTTGTTGGACTGAAAAGGCGACTAGAGGGGGGTGAATAGGAGCACGATATCTTTTTCTCCCAAATTAGATTCAATACGAATCTCACTCCAATAGCTATGAAAGCTATGAAGATCAATCAATCAAGCACGGCGGAAGACTTGTATTGAATCCACTCAAAACCCCGAAGCAAAAGAAACAAAAACTCAAAACACCAAGTCACGGGCGGTCTGACCTCTCACAGGGGCGGTCAGACCAGTTGGCCTAGCGGTCGTACCTCTCCCTCGGGCGGTCAGACCTCTAGCTCGATGAACAGTAAAATCAACCCGAAAAACCAAAACGCAAATTGAGCTAACTTTTGATTTGTGCGTCCAAACCTCATGAAACTTGACACACACCTTCTCAAGGATGTCAGGAACCTATTCCAAGCAACGATCGTGAAGATCCTTGCCAAAGTTCAGACCTTTCTCCATTTGAGTAAAGGTGGTTCAAAAATCGAGTCAAAAATGAAATATGATCTAAAGACTTGCTCGTGGGTGATTGATGATCAAGATGACCCTAGATGGGTTCCCACATGTTGCAGCAAGTTAGATCACAGCAAGAAACCAACCAAAAACTCACGGATCAAATAAAGACCCTAAATCACCAAATAGAGAGAAAGAAAGCAAATAGACTCATCTTTGAGAGAACTTTCTTTGGATTGATTTGATATAATTTGGGTTTACAGTCACTCCATCAATGGAGGACAAAGCTCAATCTATGAGCACGAAATCAAATCAAAACTCTCTAGAACCCTAACCTCCACTAATCCTCTCCCTAAGCAAAACTAGGGTTTCAAGCACAATGAAAGGGTTGAGGGGGTGCAGCCACCTCCCTCCTCTATTTATAGTAGAGGCTTAGACCTTCTAGAAGAGTTTCCCTAATGGGCTCCCGTTAAGGCCCAACACAAACGGGTCACACACGCACGCATTTTAAAGCACCGTCTTCATCTCCTCTTGACCTAATCCGCTTTTCCATGCACTGTCTTGCGCCGTGGGTTGGCAAAAGGTAACCAAGGCGGTATTTGGTAAGATTACCAAAATACCCCTTCTCGGTCCTTCTTCAAAGACCGAGTCCAAACCTCGCGAAGCAGTCGCATGCTCCGCCACGTGTAGGTTGATCCAACGGCTCTCATCATGTTGGCAAGTCTCTCCCATCCGGCTCCCACCGAAACCACCATGGCCCTTGCACCGACCCCCGCGGCGCCGCTTGATCCAACCAGTCGTACCGAACTGTCTGTTCGGTCACCTTTGTCCATCTTGCACCATGCTTGAGTCCATTGACCTCACCCGGCATCGTCGATCGTTCTGAACCTCAGCTCTCCAAGCCTAGTCCTAATCATCCTCGCCGTTGATAGTCGTTGACCTCCAAGCAACCTGCACAACAATCGACAAGCAAATCGAAACCGGGAACAAGTTCTTTACAACTTGACCCACGTTAGTCAAAACATGCATCATGCAACACATATGCACTGAAACCCATGAGATTGACCTAACAACCAACACATCGCTGCCAAGAAGGCCAGCAACTTAAGTCAAAACCGGTCAGACCGCCAACATGGCTGGTCGGACCGCTCCTACCGGTCTGACCGCCAACAGATGGTCGGTCTGACCGCCACCAAGGGACTTAGCCAAAATCCCAACTCTGAAATCCGCAAACTCTTTGGAAATTTCAAACGAATAGAAATTTTGCCTAGAGACTCCAAAAATCATGGGACCAAGAGAAGTAGAACCTCCTCTCTTGCCTACACCCTCTATTTTTGGCCCATCCTCAAACTCCAAAACTACTTTCATGGCCGGTCTGACCGCTCAGCGGTAGCTGGTCAGACCACCACACTGGCCGGTCTAACCGCTGCCCTGACCGGTCGGACCGCCAGCATGTTCACCCGATAAACCACTTGAGGCACGACCGGTCTGACCGCCATCATGGCCGGTCTGACCGCCTGAGGCCTGACAGAACTTGAACTTTGCCGAAAACGCGTGTTTCCGCAAACCTTCAACGTCATTGCCAATTGTCACATCATCCTAAGATCATGAGCATATCCCCATGATATCCACAGAAAGTACACCACCTAGGCTTGTTATTCTTCCATTTGGGGCGTTTACATTTGCTCTGATCGGAGTATGATTTAGAGCGTTGATGCTCCTTGTCAATCACGGCTAAGACCTCCTTAGAGATTTTAACTTAAAGCTTTTAATCTTTAGTCTTGCTATTGGATTTTCTAGCCTTTTATCTTTCTTTTTTGCTTCCTTCACCCGCTCCTCGAGTGTCCTTATCATCACAATCAATCGTGCGATTCCACTCGACCACTTCTGCTATAGTTGCATAACGGTCGGCCATTTTGAAGAACTCGGTTGTAACAGCCCAAAATCCTTAAGTCGGATTAGTTAAGCATCTAATGTGCATTGGTGAAATTTTGGACTTTTAAAAACTTTTTGTGTAAACCTTATGTTGAAAATCCTATGAGAATTGAAGACTAGCATTTCAAAACCAAGCACTCCAATACTCTTTCCCCAATTCAAAAGCTCAAATTAAATTTGGGGCAAAACTAAAAAGGTTTCATTTGTGGAAATGTTGATTCTGAAATTCAAATTATAAACATTAAAACCTCATAGGCTCCTAGAATTCTTGAGGTATTTTTAAAAGAATTCTCAAATTCTATATTGCAAACATATTTTCTCTAGGTAAGAAATACAAAATGCTTTTCAGTTTTAAAATATAGTAGGGCCCAAAGTTGGGAATATTTTATTCGGATTCTATGCACTCTGTAATGCTTGTTTGGATTTTTCTGAAATGGTTGGAGATTATTTGGTTCCTTGTTTATTTGATTAGTCAAATTGAGTTTGAATTTAAAATACAAACAAAACTTGTGAACAAGTTCCTTAAAATATTTTCCTAGGTTCTGGAACAAATAAGAAAACTACCTGCAAAATTTCATAAATTTTAAAATTAGATTAATATGTTTAACATCCAGTCAAACCTGTAAATTAAAAGTTAAATACTTAAAACAGGAACTTAAAATAATTTTAGGGGAAAATGTACTTCAAGTAAAACCCTACAAAATTTACAAAATAATCATCTCTACTTCCTCAACCTCCACTAAAAATTTTATCAATTTTGGAGTTAGGGAACTATATCTAGAAATTCGCTAAACCTTATGAGCCATATTCTAAAAATCAGAAAAACTCTTTTTCCTCTCTCCCCACTGTTCCTCGGCCTTAGCCGGTTGAGCCGCTGTTGCAGCCGAACCAGCCGAACCGCACCACCTTTCTCTGCCGCTGACCCGCGGGCCCCACCCGCAGGCCCTTCTTCCCCACGCGGCCGCCGCATGCTACGACGCCGCAGGGAGCGCGCGCCCCCGCCCAAGACGACCAACCGGAGCCCTTCTCCTACCGGTGCCGTCGCTCCATTCTCTGTCAACACCGAGAAATCACGGTAAGACTGCCGCTACCGAGAAGCAAGCATGCTCGAGTTCTCGCGACGAACTCCTCCTTTCTCGCCCCCATTTAAGCCGAGCGCCGAGCTTGCCTCACCCTTCTCCACTTCTCTTCCACTCCCTCTCCATCCTCCCTCCTCTCTGAGCTCATTTGAGCTCCAAGCCCCGAATGCCATCCGGCCATGGCGGCGCCGCCTCCAAGCTCCTCAGCCACACAGGTGACTCCCGGTCCTCCCTAACCGCATCACGGCGAGCCCTACACCACAAGGAGGTCTTTTCCCTGGTTAATTTGGAGCTATCACCACTGAGGAGCCGCGCGCATGCCATCTTCTTCGGCTCGCCGAATCCGCTTCCTCCGCCGCCGCGTCTTCTCCAGCGAGCCCCAGCTCGATTCTTCTCTCCGTGAGTATCCTCTAGTTTCCCTCTACCTTCCCCTAGCTCTCACTTGTGCCCTCTTCCTCTCCAGGACCGGCTCCACGGTGGAGCACCTGCGCCGCCACCGGTCCACGTCGCCAGACCGACTCTAGCCAACGCATCTCCCTTCGACCACCTTTACGTATTCCAGGTACCCCATGGCTGCTCATGCTCCCTCCATCTTGGTCGCAATTTCACCCGAGTGCCGCCGCGCCATTTCTTCTCCACGGCCGGCCGCCGCTCGCCTTGCCCGCGCCGCCGCAGTGCCGGCCGAGCCCCAAAACCCCCACCTCTAGCTTCCTTTTACTCCGGACAACCCATTTTTGGGTTCGCTTTTGTCGCACCACCGCTCTGTAACATCCCAATTTTCAGAGCTTAAAAATCTTTTAAATAGTTAGTAGGGAAAAATTCACCATTTGGATTTATTTGAATTTAATTCAAAAGCTTAATATTGGACTTTATAATCAAAAACATTTAATGTGAATAATCCCAACTTGAACAATAGCCAAAACTATTTTATTTGGGTTCTATGTGCTCAGATATATTTTCTAGATTTTTCTAGAATTTTTCTGAGTTCATTTGCTATTTTCTATTGCCTATTTGAATTTTTCTGAGTTCATTTGCTATTCGCTAAGGCCTAGGTTCGCAGTTGAGGCTTCGTGTGTTAAGCCGCGTCAGTCTAAGCCTAGTTGTGTCGCCCTTTAGGCGTTAGATTGTGTGCTTAGGTTCGCTATTTTCTTTGAGTGTAGTATGAGCCGCAAAGGCCCTTAGGCATCTGTTGCAAGCCATGCGAGTAATAAAGTTGCTTTTGGTTCTCTCGCTTGTTGTTGGGTTTAACCAATCCCGCTTAGTTCTTAACTCACCCCATGCTTGCTACCTTATCTAACCCTTGGAGCTTAGCGGATGGTTACAACTTCGCTGACGATTGCAAGTGGTTCGGTACCCAACATCGGGAGGAAATGAGCAACCACTACAGGAGCGCTTCGCCACAAGCACCCCGATTGACTTGCAAAACTTTGGAGCTTTCATGGCGCCAGACTCGGTGATGAATACCATGATGACTCGGATGCAAGCCATGCACAACAAGAACAACAACCACAACAATCACCAAAGACGGAGCCCGTACCGCCATGGTCACCATGGATCATCCAAACTTGCGAGAATTCATGAGGACTCGTCCACCAACATTTTACGGACATGTCTCACCCGTGGAAGGCGATGATTGGCCGGGTGATTGAAAGGAAGTCGCGATCACTAAATGCAATGACCATGAAAAAGTTCTCTATGCCTCTCACCGGTTGGAGGGCATGGCGAGAATGGTGGGAGAACTTGCGCGCTCATGAGGCACCACGAATATCACTTGGGAGGAATTCTCTCTGAAGATTCCGCCAATACCACGTACTAAGGAATTATTGAACTAAAGAAAGATGAATTTCGTGCCCTAAAGCAAGGAGCTTGTCGATGTCCGACTATCTCAACAAGTTCTCACAACTTGCTCGCTATCTTTGCGAGAAGATGTTGCAACAGACAAGGCTCGCGAGTCGTTTTTCAAGGGATGAACATCGGACTTGAGTCAATCTCCTTGCACATACCTTCCCCGACTTCCAAGAACCGATCAATAAAGCTTTAGTCATGGAGGATAAGCGCGAAGGCTGGAAGACAATCGCAAACGCAGGATGATCCGGCAGAGGAGGCCAAGAATTCCAACAGAGCAAGGCGGTGCCACGCGCAGCAACGGTTTCTCCCGAGAACTCTGCGAACACGCACCAACCTTGGCACCTCGTCCGGTTGCTCGAAACACTGCGCACCCAAAGACCGACCAACGCTAATCCAGCGGTCAACAAGTCGCAAGAGCCAAGGGTGTGCTACACTTGCCGTCAACGAGCCACTCGCAAATCTGTGTCCCACGAGGGGAACGATCACCCGATTCGTTTCAACCTTGAGCTACACCGAATAAGACACCGCACGGGTCACCAACAGGAACTTTCCACGCCCCAATCAGCCGGGAGGAGGGCGCGATCCGTGGTCCGAGGCGTGTCAACCACGTCACCTGGAAGGACACGAAAGCACCGGGCGTCGTACTAGGTAAGTTTCTCGTTAATTCGCACCGCATCGATTCTGTTTGATTACGAGCTTCGCATTCTTTTGTGTCTCAAGTTTTGCAACTAAGAATAAGTTGGAGGCTATACAACTTAATCATACTCTATTAGTTCAATCGCTCAAGTGAGCTAAGCTCTAGAGTGGGTTGTTTAGGAGCTAAGTTGCCCATAGCTGGAGTTGAGTTTCTAGCCAACCTAATTGTCCTAGACACCCAGACCCTAGAAGTCATTCTTGGCATGGATTGGCTATCCAAGCACAAAGTCAGGCCGGATTGTGGCCGAAGAGCCGTAACGGTTGAGAGTACTGATGGAAGGAAAGTGGAGTTTCTAGCCACATCAGTTCGTGAAGGACACTTGCTAGTAAACAATCTGAAGACCATTGCATTGGAGAATGTGCCAATAGTCAGAGAATACCCAGATGTGTTTCGGAAGAATTACTTAATGCCACGGATCGTGACATCGAGTTTGTCATTGATCTAGTGCCAGGGACAGCGCCAATTTCTAAGCGACCTTATCGAATGCCAGCTGACGAGTTAGCAGAAATGAAGAAGCAGATTGAAGAACTTCTCGAGAAAGGTTTTGTAAGACCAAGTTCGTCACCGTGGGGAGCACCAGTCTTGTTTGTCAAGAAGAAAGACGGAAGCATGAGGATGTGTATCGACTACCGTTCTCTCAACAAGGTCACTATCAAGAATAAGTATCCATTGCCGGGATAGACGATCCGTTTGACCGGATGAAGGAGCGGAGTGTTCTCAAAGATCGACTTGCGATCGGGCTACCATCGCTTGAAGATCTACCCTAGGGATATACCAAAGACCGCTTTCTCAGCGGTATGGACATTATGAGTTCTTGGTCATGTCATTTGGGGTGACAAATGCCCTACTTACTTCATGAACATGATGAACAAAGTCTTCATGGAATACCCGACAAGTTTGTAGTGGTGTTCATTGGCGATATTACAGTTTATTCCAAATCGGAGGAGGAACACGCAGAACACACGAGGTTAATTTTGGAGAAACTCGAGGAGCATCGGTTATGCGCCAAGTTGATAAGTGTGACTTTTGGAAGAAGGAAGTGGACTTCCTTGGCCATGTGATGACCGCCGATGGAGTAGCGATTGACCGGAAAAGTAAAAGCGATGTTACATCGGGACCACTCAAGATCAGAACCAGATTCGCGATTTCTTGGGGATGGCGAGTTATTACCGCCGCTTTATCGAATGATTCTCATCGATTGCTAAGCCTCTTACGCAATTGTTGAAGAAGGAGAAGAAGTTCACTTGGACTCCACTGTGAGGAAAGTTTTGAGAGTTAAAGAAGCGCTTGACCTCGGCTCGGTTGATTTTGCGGATATTCGCAAGGATTTCGATATCTATTGTGATGCTTAGCGTCAAGGATTAGGATGTGTCCCGATGCGGGAAGGAAGAGTTGTAAACATGCGTCAAGACAATTGAGACCTCACGAGGAGAATTACCCTACTCATGATCTGGAATTGGCGCCGTAGTGCATGCTTTAAAGATTTGGCGTCATTACCTCATCGGTAATCGTTGTGAAGTCTACAGATCATAAAAGTCCAAGTACATCTTTACCCAAATGATCTGAATATGAGGCAGAGAAGATGGTTGGAATTGATTAAGGATTATAATCTTGGGATCCACTACCATCCGGAAAAGCCAATGTAGTTGGCAGACGCCTCGATCGTAAGAGTTACTGTAATGCCTTGGAAGTAAAGGAAAATTTCCTAACTTTATGAAGAATTTGAAGCTAAAGCTAGAAGTTGTGTCCGAGGGATTTGTGGCCAATTTGGAGTGCAGTCTACCTTGGAGAAACAGATTCGTGAAGCACAACCAAAGGATCCCGTGTTGTCAGACATCAAGATCAAAATGGCGGATGGGAAATTCAAAGATTTCACCAAGGATGATCAAGGCATACTCTGGATTAATGGTCGTATCGTGTACGGATATCGATGGTCTAAAACGATTAATCTTAAAAGAAGCCCATGACTCAAAGTATTCGATTCACCCTGGAAGTACCAAGATGTACCAGGATGTTAAGAATAAGTTTTGGTGGCCAAATTTGAAGCGAGAAGTCGCAGAGTTCGTTGCCTTGTGCGACACCTGTCAGAAAATAAAAGCAGAACATCAGAGACCAGCAGGTTTGCTGCAACCGCTGAAGATTCCAGAATGGAAGTGGGAGGAAATCGGGATGGATTTCATCACCGGTTTACCCAAGACTCAATCGGGGTACGATTCGATCTGGGTAATAGTCGATCGTTTGACTAAAGTCGCACATTTTCTGCCAGTCAAAACCACGTACTCGGGAGATCGCCTTGCGGAGTTGTACATGGCTAGAATTGTCAGTTTGCATGGAGTGCCCAAGAAAATAGTGTCAGATCGAGGATCTCAGTTCACTTCTCATTTTTGGCAAAGTTTGCATGAAGCATTGGGTACCCATCTGAATTTCAGTACTGCTTATCATCCACAGACAGATGGACAGACTGAAAGGGTCAATCAGATATTGGAAGATATGCTGAGAGCTTGCGCTCTAGCAAATGCTACCCGATGGGATAAAAGTTTACCGTATGAAGAGTTCTCGTACAACAACAGTTATCAAGCCAGCCTACAAATGTCGCCATTTGAAGCTTTGTATGGCCGTGCATGCCGAACCCCGTTAAATTGGTCAGAGACAGCTGAACGTACAGTGTTCGGGCCAAATATCATCCAAGAGGCACAAGAACAGGTTGCTATGATCAGGGAAAGGCTAAAAATAGCCCAGTCAAGGCAGAAGAGTTATGCGGATAACCGCCGTCGAGATCTCAGTTTCGAGCCAGAAGATTTCGTCTATCTTCGAGTAACCCCGCTCAGAGGTGTCAAAAGGTTTCATGCCAAAGGGAAGCTTGCCCCTAGGTATGTTGGTCCATTCAAGATTTTGGAACGCCGTGGAGAAGTTGCTTACCAATTGGAGCTACCGCAGTCGTTAGCAGGAGTACATGATGTCTTTCATGTCTCGCAATTGAAGAAGTGTCTTCGTGTGCCAGAAGAGCAAGCCCCGTTGGAATCAATTGTTTTGAAAGAGGATCTTACCTACAAAGAGCGGCCAGTCAAGATCTTGGATGTCGCAGAGCGCCTCACCAGAAGCAAGGCTGTTCGTTTTTGCAAGGTTCAGTGGAGCAACCACTCAGAAGGAGAAGCAACGTGGGAGCGTGAAGAAGAGCTGAAAGCCGAGTTCCCTAGCCTTTTCTCTAGCTAGCCTGAATCTCGGGGTCGAGATTCCTTTAAGGGGGGGAGGTTTGTAACATCCCAATTTTCAGAGCTTAAAAATCTTTTAAATAGTTAGTAGGGAAAAATTCACCATTTGGATTTATTTGAATTTAATTCAAAAGCTTAATATTGGACTTTATAATCAAAAACATTTAATGTGAATAATCCCAACTTGAACAATAGCCAAAACTATTTTATTTGGGTTCTATGTGCTCAGATATATTTTCTAGATTTTTCTAGAATTTTTCTGAGTTCATTTGCTATTTTCTATTGCCTATTTGAATTTATGGTATTTTCTAAATTAGAAAAACTAATTAAAATCTCGGAAATCTCTTTGGGCCGAATCTCCCCGGCCCAACTCCTATTCCAGCTCGCCCGAAGCCTCGACCAGCGCAAGCCAGCCGCTCTTCCAGCGGCAGTGGACCCGCTGTCGGTCTCTCTCTCTCTCTCGCGCGCTCGCCAGATCCTACACCGTTGGATCAAGATTCGACGGCCGATACGCGTGAGGTAACGGACGGTCCGAACGCCCCGTGTTGTGGACGCTCGATTAGATCTCGGGCGGTCGATCTTGAGCCCGCCGTGATCGCACCACTTTCGCCACGCACCGCATCCTAACCTAGCCATCGACGTGTGGGCCCGCTTGCCGCGTCGGCCTTCGCTTCATCGCGCTTTCTTCTCGCGTCCCGAGCCGGAGCCGCTTCGCCATTGCCGTCTTCTAGAAGCTCAAACCGACAACGAACTTTCCTAACTAAAAACCTCCGGATTTCTTTGCCAAACTCTATCTCTAATCTTCCCGCGCCCGTATCTGCCCTCAATCGGGATCGAAACGAACTCTACCTCCGTTTCTCTCTCGTGTTCATCTCGGACTCTTTTTTTAGGGTTTCCGCCGCCGCACGCCCCCGGACCCCCCGAGCTCCTATAAATAGGACCTCCGGGAGCGCTTGAACACCCGCACCAAAACCCCCAACCCTAGATCACCCGAGAGCCCTGCGCGCGCCGTTGTTGATTTTCGGTTTGTCACCCGCAGTTCTCGGCGTGCTCCCTTCTTCTGCGTCGCTGCCGCCGTGACCTCACCGTCGCACCTCGGCCGCATAGCTGGGCTAGCTCACGGTGCCATCCACTTCGCCGAGCACCACCGATTCGCTCGTCCGACAACGGCCGTGGCGACTCGCCGCTCGACCTGCGCCGCGCCGCTCGGTTGTCCTCGAGACCTAACGAGTACACTAACGTGCTCCCCTTAGCGCCTGCACCCCTTGGTACCCGCCGTCACCGCGAGCCACCGTTCGCGGGACCTTGGTCCCCGAAGCGCCGCTCTTCTTGCCGCCGCCACGCCACCGCCACTTTTCTAGCCACCTCGGCCGACGCCCTCGTGGCGCCCGCGCGAAGCCCCGTCGGCATCCACGTGGGCATACGCGTGGCGATCAAACCAAATTCGTGGCCTGTTCGGTGGACTTAGTCTACAGTGGACCGTGAGGTCGACATGTGGGTCCCACATGTCGGTGAATTCTTTATTTATCTTCTTCCGAAATCACGAGGGTCGACGCCACTATGCAATAATCTGATTTTCCTTTAGGAAAATAATTGAAATTCATGAAATCTGATTTTGGCATTTTATGTATTCTCAATCTTCCAAAGGCCATAACTTTTGCATCCTAACTCCGTTTGAGCCCATTCAAATTTCTAAATTTGTCTAAATTCGAGATCTACTTAATTATTATTTTTATTTAATTTTGGAGTTTTTTTGCCTCTGTTATTTATTTGTTTTGGTTGTTTTGCTTCGTTTGTGCGTGGCGTCGATACTTCGGGTTTTAAATCGAAGAAGGCTTCAACCAAGTTCAAGACCAGTACATAGACCTATTCCAAGGCAAGTCATACCTTTGATCATATTGAATCCCAGTTTTCCCAAATTATATTGTGTTAAATTATTGCATTTACTTTAATTATGTATTTAAATGCTTTTGGGCTAGTTATTGATCCCACTTGTTATGTTCACCTTGCCCACTTGTATACCTTAATCCTTTGTCACCCTAGATTGGTTTATTATTTAGTTGGTATTAACATATTGCCAACATGGTTGGTTAGACCGACTAGAATTGCTTAGCCATGCTACGAGTCATCATCTCATATGAGTGCAATTATGAAACCGACTAAGTGATTATGGAACTGTGTGATAAAACGTGTGTCTTTGTGTGCTATTACTCGTGATGGCATGTGTTGCACTAAACCAAGCGGGTGGTGAAAGATTTAGACCGAGGCAAGTGGTGAATCTTTGTGTGAACCGGTGGCTTTGTGATTGGGATTTATCTGTGTGGTTTAGTTAGAAAAACTGGAAATCTTGCCTTGGTCAATTAAGGACTTAACCTTGCGCGTCATTGAACTGAGCTATACTGTACGACCACATGTCTGGCGACAGGCTTAACTTAGTAGGTTACGGAGTTTCAACATTGGGGTTCGTGGATAGGTTAAGCTTTGTGATATGGGACTGTGTGAATAAGAACGTCAATGTTGAGACAAAGTTGCCGAATCTGTTATGTTACGATTAGTGCTAGCTACACTAGTTGTATCGTGTGGGTAAAGTGTACAAACCTCTGCGAGTGTTAATCAATCTATTCGAATAGCGCGTCCCGATCATGGACAACGCTCGGGGATTTCACATGAGGGTAGTGTTCATAAAATGTGGGATTGGGAGCCGTGTGATCTCAATCATATGGTCATGTGAATCAATCGGTTTAGTTGTGTGTCTTTGTGGAAACAATCATTAAATTAATATTGCTTATTTGTTTTAAATTATGCTTTCAATCTATTATTTGTATTCAATTGCAAATGTTGCATTTCTGCAAAATAACCACAGAAGCCATTCCTTTGGAATAAGCCTGCATCTATATATTGCATTCTGTGGTATGATTTGCAGTACGGTTGTGTACTCACGCTTGTTGTAAAACTTGCGTCCAAACCTCTGTAGTGGAGGAGTCTTCGCCGCTGAGGAGAAGTTTGTGGAAGAAGGTTGATCGCTAGGTCATCGATCCATCGGTTGCTGTGGTGTCTTGATTGGGTTTGCCGAGTTTATTTCGTTCATTGCAGATTTCTTTAGTGTTAGCCTGCGTGGCTTAATAAGTTGTAACCCCGACCTTAAGGTCAAAACTCTAAGTTGTTACTCAAACTATTCGTTTATGTTATATTTCGCTTGTGTGGATTGATATTCACCTATGTTACCGCTGTGTGCACTAGCGTGATCCTGGACTAGTGCAGAATACACAGAGGGTCCAGAATTGCATTTTTGGGTCCCGACACGCTCCTTCGCTGGCGATGAGCCGTGGCCCGAACCACCGGCAGCTCCTCTGTCATGCGGCTTCATCTCTGAAGCTCCTCTCTGTACTCGAAAATAGAACTCTTTTGGTATATCAACTCTCTTGAACTAACAGATTTTGGGTATGTCAATTGATCACTCAAATCTAATGGATAAATGAATGATGGCTTAGTTGTCAAAACAACAGTCTTCTGGTTGAACTAAGGATCAGAGAGGAGAAGGAATGGGAGTTAGATGAACAAGTTGTATTGTCAGCAACCTGAAAACTATCAGATTTGCTAAATAAGTTTATGACCTTGTTAGTACAATAGCTAGAAATGTCCTTGATTTAATTAGCCCTTGGGCAGCTTTGTAGCATAGTAACCAATCAATGCTAGAGATGAATTTTCATAAAACAGCAGTGAGCTATCTTAGTGAAGTTAAGTGTTGTAGGAAGTATGGCTGTTAGTTTTCCTCTTCAGTAGGACCTTTTGGATGCTTTTGCCATTAGAAGTTTGTTTGTCGGTTAAATCATCCAGTGGGTTAGCAAAATTTGAAAGTTTGAGTTTAAGGAAGATCAGATAATAGCATCTAGGTTCAGAAAGACTTGTTCTTAGAGGTGCTTGAGTAGTAACCTGTAGACAACTAGTTTTGTCAATAGAATTATGTCTTTGTTATTACAGTACCTAAAATTTTGTTCTTGAGTCTTTTAGTCAATAGAGCATTTATCTTCTAGTAGTAGATTGAGTTCAGTAGGAAGGTTAAGTAACAACACCTCCAAACAACAATTTTCCTCTAATAGGATATATAGGCAGAGAAGCTCCCTAGTAGAATCCTGCTTTTGACAATAGGCTATTGTCATTTCTGAAATCAGTCTGTAAGTTAATAGCTAGAGGATCATTCCAAAATCTGCAAACCTCTTGTTAATAGCTCAAACCTGTAGCTAAGAATTGAACCTTAAAACTTTCAGAAGCAAACCAACTGAAAAATAAGCATTAGTAGGTTTAACCGAAACAAACAGCAGAATCCTTTTGTTGAACTTTTTGATCAAAGGAAGTATTCAGAGTTCAACTAAGAGCACACTAATATAAAAATCAGTCAATAAACCTACTAATTAAAGGAACATTCAAAACTTACAAACCTAATGATTAACAGCTTAAACCTTGTTGAAAGCATATGATCAGTAAAGTAAACCTCTTAATGGTTAGTAAGCAACAGTAGACCTTATGCCATAATCTTAAACTTCAAAATTTATAACTAATTCAAATCAACTCCAAATACAATGATTTTGTTCCTAAATTATCTTAGGTCATTATCTTCCTTCTGTTTTAAGTTCTCAATATTTTGAGATTTTTGGAATTTTTTGTGTTTATTCGATGCTTTTGCTTTTCAATTCTTTTCGTTAGATGACGGTGATTCGGGAGTGCAACCGAAATGATTGTGTGAATGTCCAGAGTACCAGCAAGCAAAGGCAAGCAGTTTGATCATGTTAATCCCATTATTTTCAAGTCGAATATATTATTTTCAACTTGTATCTATGCATTGCTTATTTTGTGTTAAATTGATTAGTTAATCCTTTAGTTGCATAATCTGTAGGTAAATGATATTCCTCTACTACCTGAGCCTAGGTTATTTGTTGTGATTAGAGTTCGTTGGATGATCTCTTGTCACTTAGTAGATACGAATTAAACTGCTTAGACATGCTTAGCTACCGGTAGAAATGGGCGGTTATCGACTTGTCGATAACCTTGATCACAAACTTATTATGATCGTTATGTTTCAGCTTTGTGCTATGTTTAATTTCAAAAACTAAAAACTGAAAACAAAATGTCTTGGACTTGGGCACAATGGTAAGATGGTGTGATTTTGGGTGTGACTGGAATGGTGACCTAGTCATTTAAGGATCGAGTTACTTGCGCCACCGTTCTGAGCATTCTTGCGTGACACTAGAGGGAAATGGGACCTCTCTTGACTTAGTACTTTGGCGTGTGTTAGCTACGAGTCGCAGGTGGGCGTGTGTGTGTTGTGTTGTGGTAAAATGAGGTGGCGTATGTGTGGAGCATTATAGTTGTCCGGATGCTTTACCCCTATAGGTTAGTTGACTTTCGGCTTTACAATGTAAGCGTATGGGTTTCGGTCCATACGAGCGGCTCGTAGTTGATACACAATATTGCAAATGTCTCGTAGCACTTAGCCGTGCCGGCATACCTTCGGAAGTGTGCTTCATCTAGTGGCAAAAAGGCGGTCTGAAGTGTGGGTACATTGGCACACCCCTACAGGGTTTTGAACTATTCGAATAGCCTCGTCCTAGGTTATGGACACACTCGGAAACGCCCCGTGAGAACTAGACTACAACCTTTTAAATTAAAATTTGATGGGTGGCAAGAATCGGGGATTTGTGCTATGTGGTGGTGGCTATTGGGTTAGTCACCTCTAGATGGTTACTTGCTATTTATTGCTACTCGCTGTTATTTCAATGCTTAAAAACATATTTTACCAATTGCCTTCAATCTATTACATTATTGCAAATAAAGATTGCTTTATGCTAAAAATGAGCCATACAACCTCCACTCAAATAAGCTTGCATGTAGCATATGTATAGGTCTGTTAGTCCACACGTCAGTCTTGCGAGTACATTATTGTACTCATTTGCTTTGCTTAATGTTATTTGTTGCAGAGGAAGAAGGTGAGCCCTAAGGGCCTCACTTTTGTGAGATGTGCTGTGGGTTTGACGACTAGCTTGGCGGTCCGATTGGTTGGATGATCTCGCCACTAATTGGCTTTTGTTTATCGCCATCTTATGGCCCTTTTGCTTCCGCTGTTTACTTAGTTATTTGTATGACATTTGGCCGGTCGGCCCCTCTTTTGTAATATCTTGATATTATGTATGTCTTTTGAGTTATTGCTGTGCTTCGGTTCTATATGAATGAATGGAATTGATGCATGATTTTGTATCGGGGTGTATATTGCATTTTTGGGAAGTATACATATCTCGAGACTTGGTTTATTTGATTTGTAATGCTAGGACCAAGTGGATGGTTAAGTATTACAAGCCGAATAAACCGGGGTCCTCACATCGGCGATGGTAGCCGGAGGATTTAGAGTGATGTCCTCCTCCTGATGCTCGAACAACAATGGCATAGATTTGAAGAAAGTCGATGGGATTTTGTGACCCATCAAACTTCTCCATGTTCACTGGTTGGAACCGTGGCAGCCAGAGAACTACTCGAAGGTCAAGCAAAAATGCCCGACATCCGGCAATAATGTCATAACGCTTTCTTTGCGGGAAAGAAGGGTTGAGATCACCAAGCGATCGTATTCAACGATACCCAGTGATAAGTGGGCTTGATCTATCATAGATTTCAGCCCTACGAGGGTAATACTCATCGTTCTCCATCTGTTGGTGCAGATTTCTTGGAAGAAGTGGTGAACGACCACTCCTTTAGGAGTTTGTTAATCACCAGTTGTTCGTGGGACTCTTCTCTGACTAGGGTTGTGCTTAGGAGATCGACCAGACCTGTTGTCTTGTCGTTCTCCATGAGGAGAGTCATCCAAATGACTAGCATTCAATGGAGTTGACCCGATACAACTACTAGGACAGTGTTGTCGAGTCCGCTCAAGCTTGGCCATTGTGTTTCGAAGCCTTCATGCTATCTCTTGAGCAAAGAGGTCGTAGCCTGGTGCTTGTCCAAGCTCTTAAGTTGGGTTTTCGATCGGGTCATTGATTTGTTGAGGTTTTTGAGCTTCCTTTGACTAGTATTGAATGCGCCTAGGTAAGGACCTCTGGGTAGCAATTCTTCTTCTCTGAATGGTTTCAGGATCATCGAGGTTTGAGTCAGCTCAAATGTGCCTCAGTGGAGAGTGATCATTTCTAGGATTTCGGCCATGCTCAAGAATGTGGAGATCCTGGTCATCACCGAAGGCATTCTCGCCATCACCACGAGAGCCTGAAGTGAGTGTGCGATGGGAAGCAACCCCAGTCCTACCTCTTGGAGACATATTAGGATCTAAGGGGAGGACAAAGATCTCTGGTGCCACTATCTCCCCTCATGGTTGAGTCCTCCTGACTCGAGGAGTAGTCAAAAGACAATGCCTCGTGAATTGGAGCAGTCCCCTCCAGGAAGGGGAATTTTGAGTTATAACTATCTCCAATTGAAGGTGAACCCTACGGGGGTATGGTCAAATCCACAGGTGAAGTGGGCTCAACAATGCGCCTCGTGGAGGTAACCGAAGGGTGACGGTTATCAGGTGTTTCGAGTTTTGAAATCATGGATTCCAGTACTTGCTGTGCCAAATCGAACGACCTCAAACAGGCTTGAACATTTGGAGGGGGAACCCTTGCTGTGCTCTACACTCGTAGTGGCATGATCCTAACCCTGGTCGGATGGATCCTTGCCCTTTGAGGAGTTTGGTCCCTCATCTGGGCATAATGTCATGGGGGACAGGGCTCCCTCATCAACCTTATCCATGGCATGGTCTCCTAGGTCTGGTGAAAGATCCCTAGAAATGGCGTTGTCATTGAATGAAATGACGCTCTGCTCGTGCTCATAATAGGCATCCATGTCAAGTTCTGCATAGTCTGCCAAATCAAACCAATTCTCCGCATTGCACTCTCCTGCCATGAAAGCATCAGAGTTGAAAAATGAAGACAATTTGTCGAAAAGGAAAGGAGCATCGAAGGATCCCCACAAGCAGTGCCAACCGTCGATGGTTTAGTATTAATCTTATGAATGAATGATGGGGGCTCTCCTGGAGCGAAACCACATAGAAAAGGACATGAGGATTCCATATAGGTTCGGGCCTTCTCTTGAGAGAATAATAACCCTACTCTTGTGTTGTTGTATTGACTATGCTTTACAATAGAGAAGAAATCACTAGAACTGAGGCTTAATAACTTTTGTCTGTTGATCCTATCGATACTTATCTTGTGTTTGTTGTCCTCTGTCCACCGGCTTGTGAGGACCCCAATTTATTTGGTTTGTAACGCTTAACCAACCGCCTGGTCCTAGCATCACAAATCAAATAAACTGAGCCTCGAGATATGTATACTTCCCAGAAGCAGTATACACACCTCCCACAAAAGTATGCATCAACTCCATTCCAAACATAGAGTCCAAACATCACACTACCAAACGGAAGATAAACAAATAGTAGAGTTATTACAAACAAAGGCCGACAGGCCAAAAGATACACAAATAACCAAGACAGACAGCGGAAGCAAAAGTGCCATAAGATGGCTATAAACAAAGCCAATCAGTGTGCCTTCAACCCACAAGGCATCCGACCGACCGCCAAGTCTAGTCATCCAACACGGCAAAGAAAGACAACTCACAAAAGTGAGGCCCTTGGGGCTCACCTTCCTCTGCAACAAAAACATTAAGCCCAATGAGTACAAAGATTGTCTTTGTACTCGCAAGACCGACGTGTGAACTAGCGCACTGCTCATATGCTACATGCGCTTATCTCGTGGAGGCCATATGTTTCATTTGCGTAAATTTATTTGTAATAATGTAATACATTTAAAGGCAAGTTTGCAAATTTTTATCATTGAAATAATCGAAATAAAGATAGATACAAGTAACCACCTAGAAGTGACTATCCCAATAGTCACCACAACATAGCACTAATCCCGATTCGTACCACCCATCAAGTTTTAATTTAAATGTTGTAGTCTAGTTCTTGGGGCGATCCGAGCGTGTCCATAACCTAGGACGAGGCTATTCGAATAGTTTTAACCTGCAGGTGTACCAATGTACCCACACTTGCATCGCCTTTAAGCCAAGCACACTTAGAAGGTATGCTGACACAACTAAGTCCTACGAGACTTTTTCCAATATTGTGTATTCACTACGAGCAGCTCGTATGGATAGAAATCCATACGCTTACATGGTAAAGCCGAAAAGACAACTACCCACTCGTGATAAAGCTCTTCTGACAACTACCATGCTCCCACCTCCATCCCTCCCGCGACCTCCTGCGACCGGAGTCAATACACGCCAAAGTACTAGGTCAAGAGAGGTCCCATATACTCTAGTGTGGTTAGCACGCAAAATGCTCGAGACGGTGGCGCAAGTAACTCGGTCCTTAACCGACTCGGGCACCTTTCGATCACACCCAACAGATCACACCGTCTTACCATTGTGCCCAAGTCTAAATCATTTTGTTTTCATTTTTAATTTTGCAATTAAACATAGCGAAATGTCAAACATAAAGTTATAGAAAATTTTAGGTGATCAAGGTTACGACCAAGTCGATAACCGCCCATTTCTACCGATACTAAGCATGTCTAAGCAAATGAAATCGTATCTACTAAGTGACAAGAAATCATCCAAATGATCTCTAATCACAAAGAAATAACCTAGGCTCACGTAGTAGAGGATAATCATTTGCCTACAGATTAAGCATCTAAAGGATTAACTAACCAATTTAACACCAATTAAGCGATGCATACATACAGTTGAAACAAAATATTAGACTTTAAAATACTGGGATAAACATGACCAAACCGCTTGCTCGGCATCTTTGTTGCTCAATTTGTTGCGAGGGTCGTTCTCGTGGTTACCGCAAATGTCGAAGCCTAACGATTGAACAAATAACAGCGAATAAGAACGAATAACACCGACAAGACTCAAACATACACAACATCAAAACATTCCAAGCTATACCCCACAGCCTAAACATGATCTAACACATTTTTTTAGAAACAGGAAAACAATTATTTGAAGTGGTGATGAATTTTCTAGCAATTTCCTAAGCTAACATACACATTAAAGCACTAGTTAATTACTTAGTAAAATTTTATAACGGAAACATACCCAAAACCTATTCTGATCATTAGTACACTAAAATGACAATTTACAAAATTGGTTTCACTGGATTTGGACAATTATTGAAAGAGATATGCATTTTCTAATTTGGAAATTACAATATACACCATTTAAATCAAAAACCATATTTTAGCTAACAGAGACATGGTTGAAACTAATTTTGGTAAATAATACATTTAAAATGAAAATTAACAGAGCTGGTTTCAAGTGATTTGGAGAAAAATTGAATTAGTTATGAATTTTCTAAGTTTAATTGAATTAATAAAGACAAAGGAAAAGCATTTGAATTACAAAAGCAAGAAAACCTTTTTCATCGACAACGAGCTAGCCACGACCATCGATACGCGGACAAGCGAGGGCGCGACTAAGTCGGCTCGACTCCCATGGCTTAAGGTGGCGTCGAAACGTACACCGAGTGCGCTTCGGCTTATCAAAACGAAAACCTAAACTAAACGTACAGGGAAAATTCGCTTCCAAACAGAGAAAACGAAGTATCAGAGCTACACAACCACCAACTGACAGCATGGACCCACATGGCAGCGACTCAGAGAGCAAATAACGGGCTTGATTAAAGATTCTCTAAACGCGATTAACCGTGAGGCCCACGATCGCTGATACTGACTAAATGGCGATTAAGAACTAAAGGGGGAGCTTAGAGCTAACGTTGCCGGTGGCTCACCGACGACCACGGGGACGGCGGCGCGGCCGCGCAACTGTTCTTGCGAACCAGGAGGTCTCAGGGCGAGTGTGTTATACCTTCAGGTTCGCAACGATCTCGCGAACCCGGCGACGGTGATGCGGAGTCCGATGGTCACCGGAGTTGAGCTCGCGACGACCGGAGGCGGAGGAGAAAGTGCGGTGCTCGCGAGAAGACGCTGCGAGCTTCGAGAAGACCCCGGAAGGTGCGCCTCGGCTCGCCTTGCTCCCGTGAAGGATAAGCCCGACTACGGCGACGGAGGAGAACGGAGGTGGTCGAATTTAGCGGCGCGCTTCACCGAGCTTGGAGAAGAATCGCGCCGCATGCCTCAACGATGCACCAAAGATGAAAATGAAGCCACCATTAGATTCGATTGCATCGATGCGATCCTAAGGGACTAAGTGACGAGGCTAGAGACTCACCGGATCGTAAACGAGCTCACGGGCGAGAGATCACCGGAAGCGGAGACGATGACACCGCTCGTGATGATGCATGGGACGATAAGGACCCAGGATAGGCAAAATGGGTGCGGCGAGTAGAGTGGATCTCGATGGTACGATCGCGGAAGCAAGGCGACACTAACACGGCGACGCCGCCGTCGTCTCTTCTCCGCCAAACAGAAGCGCGGAGAAAGCGAGAGCGAAGAAACGAAGAATGGATGAGTGCGGTGAGGTTATAAAGCTCGCGATGCCGGAGAGGACACGCGTCCCCGACGTGGCGGCGGCGAGCGGCGTGGCGCGCGCGCGCGCGGCGCGATCCGGTGAGACGCGAGAAGACGAGGGCGATGTGGACAGTGGGGTCCACTTGTCGGCCGATCGTGACAAAGCGGTGCGAGACGGGTCCGATGCGCGCGCGATGAGCTGGTTTGACTCGATCAAGATTGTGCGGACCATTGGATTTGAGATGGACGGTCGGGATCTCTCAGATGCATTCGGACCGGTCGAATGCATACGCAACGTGGATCGCTCGATTTGCATCGACGGTCAAGATTGGGCGGTGCAGCTAGTTGACGCGACCGAGTCAAGTGGCGCGGGTCGGACTCGAGTCCAGGTGGGTTCGAGCCCGAGGAACGATGATTCCAGATTTGAATTAGAAAGACAGAGAAAGTTTGGGAATTTTAGAGGTAGCTTCTGAGCTCCAAAAATTCCGAAATTTTTATGGGAGCTTACTGGAACAGAGGACAACCTTGTGTAATTTTTCCAGGAGTTTTCATGCAATAGATTTCTCCCAATAAAATTCACAAGTTGCTGTCCAGAGGTTTGACCAGATTTCTAAACTAGTTTGACTTGGGCATTTGAAATAGCAAATAAAATCTAGAAATTGTGAAATAATTCAAGGAGGTAGATAGGATGATCAAGATGATAGGAAAAATAATTTCAGAGGATGATCACAAGTTTGAAAGCTAAGAATTGGTTGACAACAATTTCCAATCACAAGAATTAAATTCTAAAAATTGGAAATTGCTAGGGAAAATTTGGAAAACTTCCAAATGATTTGATGAGACAACAAAAGTTTTTTGTTTCTCCTCAAAATTTTACATTTGAAATACAAACCCTAAGTTAGGGCTGTTACAAATCTCCCCCCTTACAGGAATCTCGCCCCGAGATTCTGATCACTGGGAGAAGAAGGATGGGTAGTCTGCTCGGAGACGATCTTCCCGCTCCCAAGTGGCTTCGTCTTCGGAGTGATTCGACCACTGAACTCTAAGAAACTTGATCACATGGTTCCTTGTTCTTCATTCAGCTTCTTCGAGGATGCGAACGGGGCGCTCACGATAAGACAGATCTTCTTGTACGTCGATATTTTCCAATGGTGTTTCCTCAACTGGAACACGGAGGCACTTCTTCAATTGCGATACATGGAAAACATCATGCACTCCTTCGAGTGTAGCTGGCAATTCTAACTTGTATGCAACGGCTCCACTTTCTTGATGATGCGATACGGCGGACATATCGAGGAGCCGCTTGCCCTTGACACCAAACGACGATGTCCCTTGGAGGTGAGACTTTGAGATACACAAAGTCATTGGGCTGGAAGCTCAACTCACGACGACGCCGATCTGCATAGCTCTTTTGCCTGGTCTGAGCTACGCGCAAGTGCTCACGAATCAACTGCACTTGACTTTCAGCTTCCTTGATCGACTCTGGGCCGAAGAACTGCCTTTCACCAGTTTCTGACCAGTTCAATGGGGTTCTGCATCGTCTCCCATATAGGGCCTCAAACGGTGCCATACCGAGACTAGCCTGGAAGCTGTTGTTGTAGGAAAATTCGGCAAGCGGTAGGCACTTCTCCCAATTCTTCCCATAGGAAAGAACACAAGCACGGAGCATATCTTCAAGCACCTGGTTGACACGCTCCATTTGACCATCAGTCTGAGGGTGATAAGCTAAGCTGAAGGTAAGACGAGTTCCCATGGCCTCCTGCAGACTATGCCAAAACCGAGGGGTAAACAGAGAGCCACGATCTGACACAATCGTTCGTGGTACGCCGTGCAAGCTCACAATGCGGGATATGTAAAGATCCGCTAGCTGATTCACATCAATCTTCGATCGCACAGGAAGGAAGTGAGCCACCTTCGTCAACCGATCAATGATAACCCATAAAGCATCCTTCCTCGGCGATGCAGGCGGACCGAGAATGAAGTCCATGCCCACAGAATCCCATTTCCACTCTGGTATAGGTAAGGGCTGAAGAAGGCCCGCGGGACGCTGATGCTCTGCCTTGACACGACAACATACATCGCATCTGGCAACGAACCTGGCAATCTCGCGCTTCATGCGAGTCCACCAAAATCTCTGACGCAGATCTTGGTACATTTTGGTGGCCCCGGGATGGATAGACAAGGGCGAATCATGGGCCTCATGGATAATCAAATCCCGCAACTCTGGGACCTTTGGGACCACAAGACGCTACCCAAACCATACAACACCGTGCTCATCTTCTGTGAAACACTTGGCTGATCCATTCTCGATGTTACGCTGATTTTACCCACACCATCGTCGATTGCTTTGGCCGCCTTGATTTGATCCACCAAGGTCGGTTGCACGATCGGGCAGAGAAGGGAACCGTGCTCAACCAAACCTAAGTTGAGACGCTGAAATTCTGCAAGAAGTGCAGGTTGCTGCTCTTGGATCATCAAAGTATTACAATACACTCTTCGGCTAAGCGCATCAGCGACCACATTAGCTTTGCCAGGATGATACTGAATACTCATATCATAATCTTTGATCAATTCCAGCCATCTCCTCTACCTGAGGTTCAGATCTGGCTGGATGAACAAATATTTCAAGCTCTTGTGATCAGAATACACCTCACAGCGGTTACCGATCAGATAATGCCGCGAAATCTTAAGTGCATGCACCACAGCAGCAAGCTCTAAATCATGGGTGGGATAATTGAGCTCATGAGGCCTCAACTGCCTGGATGCATAGGCAACTGCCTTGCCTTCTTGCATAAGCACACACCCGAGTCCCTGACGAGAGGCATCGCAATAGATATCGAAGCTCTTGTGGACATCGGGAAGAGTAAGAACTGGAGCTGAAGTCAATCGCTGTTTGAGCTCCTGAAAGCTCTCATCACAAGCAGAGGACCACACAAACTTCTTGTCCTTCTTGAGCAATTCAGTCATTGGCTTCGCGATCTTAGAGAAATTCTCGATAAAGCGGCGGTAGTAGCCCGCTAAACCAAGAAAACTCCGCACATCAGTGACTGACTTGGGCTGCCCCCAAGATAGAACATCGATGACCTTGCTGGGATCTACAACTCGCCTCTATTGAAAGAACATGGCCCAAGAATGCCACTTCTTTCAACCAGAACTCACATTTGCTGAACTTCGCATATAGCTGGTGCTCCCGCAATTTGCCCAAAACAATCTTCAGATGCTCAGCATGCTCTGCTTCAGTCTTGGAATAGATAAGAATGTCGTCAATGAAAACCACCACGAACTTATCCAAATATTCCATGAATACTGAGTTCATGAGGTTCATGAAATATGCTGGAGCATTGGTTATGCCGAAAGACATGACGGTATACTCGTAAAGACCGTAACGAGTAGTGAAAGCCGTCTTCGGAATATCTTCAGCCCTGATCCGGACTTGATGATATCCCAATCTCAGGTCAATCTTGGAGAACACCTGAGCTCCAGACAACTGGTCGAAAAGATCATCAATGCGGGGCAAAGGATATTTGTTCTTCACCATCACCTCATTGAGCGGACGGTAATCAACACACATGCGCAAGGTCTTGTCCTTCTTCTTCACAAAGATCACCGAACAGCCCCAAGGAGATGAACTGGGACGGATGAAACCCTTTGCTTGGAGCTTACCAAGCTGCTTCTTCAATTCTTCAAGCTCATTGGGAGGCATCCGATACGGCGCCGAGATAGGGGCGATACCGGCAGAACTCGATAACAAACTCAGGATCTCGAACCGAGGCATCCTGTAAATCATCGGAAAAACATCCTCAAAATCACAAACAGAGGAACCTCCTGAATCTTCAAAGCTGGCTTTGCTACAAGTGCACAAAGGTGTGACCCTTGCAGCTGCGGGGAAAAGCCAACCTGTTCACAGGAAAGGTTGGTGAGGAAGACCATCTTCTTGGCACAATCAATCTGCCCCAAGTGTTGGGACAACCAATCCATGCCAAGAATTACATCCAGTGCTCACGAGTTGAGCAGATGAGATTTGCCAAGAATCCCACCTTTGACTTCGATAGGAACATCCCGACATCAGAAAGCGGCTCTCATTTCCGACCCTGGAGAGCGGATGAGCAAAGGAACTCCCAAAGGGACACAGTGAAGACCACAAGCAGCAGCAAATGATCTCGAAATAAAAGAATGCGATGCTCCAGAATCAAACAATACTTCAGCAGGACGATAATTGACAAGAAGTGTACCCATCACGACATCTGGCGCCTCCTGAGCCTCCTCAGCTGAAAGATGGTTGACTCGACCGCTGCTCACGCCCTGGGTCTTCTGGATGATCTTCTGGTCAGGTGGGTGACCACTCCCCTGCCCGCGTCCTCCATTAGGACGAGGGGCTGCGGCAACACTCTGAGGGCAAGCGTTGGCGTAGTGGCCCTTGTTGTGGCAGCGAAAACAAGTGACCTCGGCCGCCGGATTGCGGAGGCCACCCTGCTGCTGGATCGCAGGCGCACGTGGTCAAAACACGCCCGCGGTGGGCGAGGAGCTGGCCGATGGCCTCGGTCTTTGGTGGAGAAAAAGAACGGGCCCCTGGTGCTGGCCCAGCCCGAGGACGAGCGAGGCTGGCGTGAGTAGACTGATGTGCCTCCCATTTGCGCTTGGGAGACTCGCCCAGCGCCTTTGCCTTATGCTCTGCAACAATGGCCTTATCTACTAAGGCACAAAGTCGAGAAGTCCACAATAGATAGCTTGTCCCGCAGCCTCCTGGACAAGCCATCCATAAACTTCTCCGCTTGGCCTCATCCGAGGCCACCTCCCGAGCATAACGAGCCAGTGATTAAACTCGCATAAGTACTGTCACGCACTTGCGCCCTTGCTTGAGCGTGAGGAATTCTTTCTTTTCACTTTATCGAGCCATCGGGGATGTGGGCCCGACGAAAGGTGACTGAACTCCTCCCACGCGACCACATGGCCCGCGGCTGCATGGCTAGATAGTTCTCCCACCATGAGTCTTTGCCGCGCCTCAAGCCGGTGGGACGCGAAGAATGCCTTATCCTTTGCTCGGCATCGAGCTATGTTGAGCTTACGCTCAACCATGCGCAGCCAATCATCCGCATCGAGAGGGTCCTCGAGCGGAGAAAGTCGGCGGTGCGTGCGGAGGAACTCGCAAGTCCCCGTGAGTCCGGTGTCCGCCACCACCGGCAGGAGTGGAGGTATTCCTAGCAATAACCTCCAAAATGCGCTGTCGTCCATGCGGTTTCGCTCGATCCGAGCGAGAACCTCGACCATGGCTCCGAGGAGGAAGCTCCTCATCATGACTAGCTCGCTGATCGCCACGCGCCCTCCCGGCCATCCTGTTTTGCTGAGATAGGTTAGTGCCAAACTTAGAGCAAGAAATCGATAAATCACCAAAACAGTTAAAAGACAGCACGAACTAAACACAAAACTTCAAGTCACAAGGCCAGCTGACAAAATTTAGAGACTTAGCAGACTTACAACACATTTTACCCTTATGTTCCCACAAGTTTTGGTTAGATTAATCCCTCATGGTTCTCCCAAAACTAATCCCACCGGATAAGTAACTATCTTTTGAAAGGGAAGAGTGTGAGGACCCGGAATATTTAACTAGTAACACTTAACCTCCAATTGGTTCTAGCGTTACTATTTAAACATTCTAAGCCTCGATGGACATATACTTCCTGCACTGCAAGATATGTACATCATCACAAAATTACACATCATTTCCATACAACATACAAAGACTAAGTTTAACAACGACATACATAAAGTAAATTATTATAAAAGAGAGCCGACCGCCAAATAGAACAATATACAAGAATGACAATGGAAGCAAAGCGCCATAAGATGGCTAGAACAAAAGTCGACTGGTTAGCCACACACCCACAGGCAACCGACTGGCCGCTAAGCTAGTCGCCCATAGCTACCACAACACACCACAAAAGTGAGGCCCTTCAGCTCACCTTCTTCCTCCCCGCAACAAAACAATTAAGCGTAGCAACCGAGTACAAAGATTGTCTTTGTACCGCAAGACTCGACGTGTGGAATAGAAGACCTATTCATAAACTACATGCAAGCTTATTTAGGTGGAGGTTGTATGTCTCATTTTGCATAAAGCCAATCAGATTTGCAATAATGTAATACATTTAAAAGCAAGTTTGCAAATCTGTTTTGTTATCAAAGTAGCAGTAAGTAAAGGTACATACAAGTAACCACCGAAGTGACTACCCCAATAGTCACCACAACATAGCACGAATCTCGATTCGCACCACCCATCAAGTTTTAATTTAAAAGGTTGTAGTCTAACTCTTGAAAGACCTTGCCAAGCGTGTCCATAACCTAGGACGAGGCTATTCGAATAGTTTTAACCTGCAGGGGTGTACCAAAGTACCCACACTTCGCATCGCCTTCAAGCCACAAGCACACTACTCAAGGTATGCGCACTCGCTAAGTCCTACGAGACATTTCCAATCTTGTGTATTAACTACGAGCCGCTCATATGGATAGAAACCCATATGCTTACATTGCAAGCGAAAGACAACAAATCCCATCACGGTGAAGTCTTTCGACACTACAATGCTCCCAACACCATCCCTCCCGCGACTCCTGCGACTGGAGCCAATACACGCCAAAGTACTAAGTCAAGAGAGGTCCCATACCCTCTAATGTGGTTAGCACGCTAAAATGCTTGGTTTAGTGTAACAAGATGTTCGGTCCTTGTTGACCGGGCACCATTCCACCACACCCAAAAATCACACCATCATACCATTGTGCCCAAGTCTAAATCATTTTGTTTTCAGTTTTAGTTTTCATAAGTAGACATAGCACAAGGTGGAAATCATAATCATAATAAGTTTGATGTGATCAAGGTTATCGACAAGTCGATAACCGCCATTTCTACCGAAGCTAAGCATGGCTAAGCAATTAATTCGCAACTACTAAGTGACAAGAGCCCATCCATGAACTCTAAATCACAAGAAGTAACCTAGGCTCATGGTAGTAGAGAATAAACATTTGCTAAGGAAATGCATCTACTAGGCCAACTATTAACACAAAATAGCAATGCATACATAGAATTTGTAATCAACATAAATACTTAAAATACTGGGATTAACATGATCAAACCGCTTGCCTTCTTGCTCGTTGCTCAATTTGTTGTGGAGGGTCGCTCTCTGGATTACCGCAAATGTCTAATCCTAAGCGAGAGGCAAAAGAACAAAGAACAACCAATAAGACGAGCCACAATAAAACCAATGAGCAAGCAACAATTATCCAAATGCGACGAAAATTATACATAAGGTAAAATACGAATATACCTAGTCATAGAAACTGGAAAAACCTAATTTGGATTTGTGGTGCAAAAGATATTGCCTAAAAACACATTTTCGGCCATAATTAGCACTGTAGCAAAAACATTTTCTAGAAAGACTTTGAAGCTGAAATTTTTATGGTAGCTACCCACTGGGATAGTGGTAACCCATATAAAATTTCAGGTCATTTGGAGTTGAAATGATTTAGTTATGATTTTTCTAAGATGCAAAACTAACATAATGCATTTTCCAGAAATATAAACTTGTGCAAAAACCCATTCCATATTATAGTAGGATAACTGAGGGACTTCCTAACATCAAATTTATATTTTTAGAATTTACAGGGAATTATTGGTGCCTATTACAACAGTAAATGAATTTTTAATTGCCATTAATAAGGTCAAATCCACTAACATACTTTTCTGATGCTGATTTAGACCTATCACCATTTTTAGATTAAAGTTTAGTTACTAACAAATTTATCAAGGTTAAAATCATTCAATTTACAGATATCCAGAAAAAGATATGCATTTTCCAAGTTTTAATACAATTCGAATATAAAAATAGCGTAAAACAAGCTATTAAAGATTACGAAATTTTCTACTACTGTAGCATAGCTAAAAGCATTTTTATATTAAACTTTAGTGGAATACAAATTTATTACGCTTGGTTTTATGTAAAAGGACTTATCTAGAATTAGTTATGAATTTCTAAAGTTTTGATACAATTTTCACTGACAAATAATTACTTACGAAATAAAAACCAACCCAACCGACAATAACCGACGTGGACGCCGGCCGGCGCGATCACGAAATCCAACGAGCCCCACGCGACAAAAACAGCGCGCGCCGCGCGACCCATAACAAACCCACCGTTGGATCAAGATCCAACGGCCACGAGGAAGCATGCAACCGGAGGATGCGATTACCTCGACGAACCACGACCGCAGATCTAAAGATGAACGGCTCAAAACCCAAATCTAACCGAAGGTCCGATTGCACACATGATCTCACCGCAGATCACGAGATGGACGGTCCAGATGATGAGGGGAACCGGATGGTCCGAATGCATACAAGATCCGGGCGCAGACGCAAAATGGACGGCGCTATAGATCGAAGTTCAAAAAGAGGCTTCGGCGAGTGGGACCGCATGTCGCGACTCACGAGTCACGATCGCGAACGATTTAACCCACGCGCACGGTAATCGGGCCCACTTGTCGCGATCGAGAGTGGCGGTTAGACAGATTAATGCTTCTAATGATTACCATTAACTAGGCACTAATGGATACCGAATTTGATTTTAACCCTCGCCCACCAACATCGACTCGAGAAGATTTCGACAGATTAATGCCGACATTTTAATTAATCAATGATTAAGCATTAATGATGTCGAATAATGCGGATTGAACCGAGAGTGATTTAAGGATGTTGGGCCCACAAGTCGCTGGCTCAACAACAACGATTAAGACATAATTAATAACTAATGATTAGCAATTAATGTGTCCTAATCAGATGACGAAACCGGGAGCTGCTGTGCCGGCAACACCCGAGTGAGTTCAACGGCACATCGCCGCGACATCAAGGCGCGCGCTAACAAGTCCCAAAATGGATTCGCAATAACAGTACGAACCTAATGGTAGCATTCTCGCCGGCGGCGAGGGACTAGAACGCCGGCTAGCCGGAAAACGAAAACGGGAACCCTACGGCTAAACACGAAAATAGCGAAAAGCTCAGCTGCAGACCTAGGATGCGGGTGCCATAGCTTCTAAGGACTAATAAGAAGCTACCTTAGCGAGAAGAGGCTTCAAAGATGGCCGGAGAAGCTTGACCACGGTGGAAGCTCGCCGGACTTGGAGAAGAAAACCCGAAAATGACACCCTGAGCCACATGAGCGATACCAAGCATCAAGATAGCTTCATTATGATCCACAGAAGCTATAAGAGCAAGAGATGAGGAAGTGGTGTACTCACCGGAGCTGAGGAAGACGATACTCACTTTTCGGCCGAATTTGAACAAACCCCAAATTGGACAATTCCTGAGAATCAAATCCAAGATTAAGTGAGGGGAAATGTTCAAGATAATAAAGGAATAAGGTTAGGGCAAAGAAACATGAAGGAGGACCACTGGAACACCAAGAACACTGATGGAGCTTCACGGGTCAACAATGGCGATTTGCCATTTTTGAGGTATTAAGCTCCAATGCTGTGAGTGAGGCTTGGTGGTGATCTAAAGAGATACTAGGAAGCAATGAGGGTGCTTATAAAGCCTTGAGGGCATTAGGGTTTGCACCACAAGCTCTCGGCGCGAAACACGAAGCACAATGAGCGCCGACAAGGAAAAAGGTTGGGGATGGTGCATTAGGGTATGGCTCGGCCTGTAGGGTCTCCCATGCCCCTAACGTCGACTAGAGTGACAAGAGGAGGCATGAAATGACACCGCCATGCCTCCACTATTCATGCACGGCTAGAGGTTGAAGAAGGCTAGGAAAGACACTCGGGCGATTCTCAACCGTAGGATTCAAAACGAACGGCAGAGATTACGCCACGCCTCCGAGGGTTAAAACGTACGGGGAGATTACGAGCCCTACGATTAGAAACGAACGACTCGGATCGCTCCACGCCGCAAACTCTTTATTTACCGCGAAGGGGTACGCGAGCGTTGGATCTTAATCCAACGGCTCAGATTCAAAAATGCAACCGGATGGTCCGAAAGGTTCGGGAGATCTCAATGGTTGGATGGGAATCTAACGGTCGACAATCAAACTTGCAACCGGAGGGTCCGAATGGTCTCACGCGCGCGGGCCGTGCGATTGAAATCCAACGGACGAGATTCAACGCGCGCTTTAGAGAGTGGCTCGGTGCGTTTAGTTGACTGGACCAAGTCGATTGGCTCGAGCCCGAGTCTGACTTGAACCCAAGCAACAGTAAACCACGTTTGACTTTGAAATAAAAAGAGACTCGAAGATTTATTTGAGGTAGCAAATTAACTCCAAAATTATGAAGATTTTACAGAGCTTGCTAACTCAGATATTAACCTTGCGTAAAATTTTCAAAGGTTTTTATACTGTTTAAAAATCTCCAAAAATTCTGCAAGGCTCTGTTTTAATGTTTGATGAGAGTCAAACAGTTTGATTGCTTCTAAAAATATTCAAACAATTTCTAAAATTGTGAAATTTTTCAGAGGGTCACATACCATCACAGACTTAGGAAAAATATTTCAGGATGATCATAAGATTTGACAAGATTGTTTTGGAATGCCAAGATTTGGATCAACTAGACTTGTGATATTGTATTTCCATAATTCCTTGTACAAGAATTGATTGGCCCAAAAAGGAAATACATGCTGTAAGAAAAAGTTTTAATTTCTACTGATTTTCTTACATTTGAAACACAAGCCCAAAATTGGGATGTTACAAAGAGAGAAACCAAGTTTCAAAACTCAAATTAGAGTAAGGTGAGAGTAGAAAGCTAATATAGGTAAGGAGTAAAATCTGAGAATCTGCCTAGGTTTTCATAAACCCTTTTATAATTTGAAAATAAGCTTTTCTAAAATATCCTAAGGACGACTATGCTTGGGTTACTACGGTCAGAATGGCTCTGATACCAACTTTGTGAGGACCCCAATTTATTTTGTTTGTAACGCTTAACCAACCGCCTGGTCCTAGCATCACAAATCAAATAAACTGAGCCTCGAGATATGTATACTTCCTGCAGCGATATACACACCTCCCACAAAAGTATGCATCAACTCCATTCCAAACATAGAGTCCAAACATCACACTACCAAACGGAAGATAAACAAATAGTAGAGTTATTACAGCATAAAGGCCGACGGTGCCAAAAGATACACAAATAACCAAGACAGACAAATGAAGCAAAAGTGCCATAAGATGGCTATAAACAAAGCCAATCGGTGTGCCTTCAACCCACAAGGCATCCGACCGACCACCAAGTCTAGTCGCCCAACACGGCGGCAAAGACAACTCACAAAAGTGAGGCCCTTGGGGCTCACCTTCTTCCTCTGCAACAAAAACATTAAGCAGAGCCAATGAGTACAAAGATTGTCTTTGTACTGCAAGACTGACGTGTGAACTAGCGCACTGCTCATATGCTACATGCGAGCTTATCCGGTGGAGGCCATATGTTTCATTTGCGTAAAGCCAACTTTATTTGTAATAATGTAATACAGCTTTAAAGGCAAGTTTGCAATTCATTTTTTTATGTTGAAATAATCATAAATAAAGATAGATACAAGTAACCACCTAGAAGTGACTATCCCAATAGTCACCACAACATAGCACTAATCCCAGTTCGTACTCACCCATCAAGTTTTAATTTAAATGTTGTAGTCTAGTTCTTGGGGGCGATCCGAGCGTGTCCATAACCTAGGGCGAGGCTATTCGAATAGTTTTAACCTGCAGGTGTACCAATGTACCCACACTGAGATCGCCTTTAAGCCAAGCACACTTCGAAGGTATGCCGCACACACTAAGTCCTACGAGACTTTTTCCAATATTGTGTATTCACTACGAGCCGCTCGTATGGATAGAAATCCATACGCTTACATGGTAAAGCCGAAAAGACAACTACCCACTCAGGATAAAGCTCTTCGGACAACTACCATGCTCCCACCTCCATCCCTCCTGCGACCTCCTGCGACCCGGAGTCAATACACGCCAAAGTACTAGGTCAAGAGAGGTCCCATATACTCTAGTGTGGTTAGCACACAAAATGCTCAGTACGGTGGCGCAAGTAACTCGGTCCTTAACTGACTCGGGCACCTTTCCAGTCACACCCAACAGATCACACCAGTCTTACCATTGTGCCCAAGTCTAAATCATTTTTGTTTTCATTTTTTAATTTTGCAATTAAACATAGCATAAATGCTGAAACATAAAGTTATAGAAAATTTTGTGTGATCAAGGTTACCGACCAAGTCGATAACCGCCCATTTCTACCGATACTAAGCATGTCTAAGCAGCTGAAATCGTATCTACTAAGTGACAAGAAATCATCCAGCGATCTCTAATCACAGCAAATAACCTAGGCTCAGGTAGTAGAGGATAATCATTTGCCTACAGATTATGCATCTAAAGGATTAACTAACCAATTTAACACCAATTAAGCGATGCATACATACAGTTGAAACAAAATATTAGACTTTAAAATACTGGGATAAACATGACCAAACTGCTTGCCTGGCTGCTGTTGCTCAATTTGTTGCGGAGGGTCGTTCTCAGGGTTACCGCAAATGTCGAAGCCTAACGATTGAACAAATAACAGCGAATAAGAACGAATAACACCGACAAGACTCAAACATACACAACATCAAAACATTCCAAGCTATACCCCACAGCCTAAACATGATCTAACACATTTTTTTAGAAACAGGAAAACAATTATTTGAAGTGGTGATGAATTTTCTAGCAATTTCCTAAGCTAACATACACATTAAAGCACTAGTTAATTACTTAGTAAAATTTTAATAACAGAAACATACCCAAAACCTATTCTGATCATTAGTACACTAAAATGACAATTTACAAAATTGGTTTCACTGGATTTGGACAATTATTGAAAGAGATATGCATTTTCTAATTTGGAAATTACAATACACACCATTTAAATCAAAAACCATATTTTAGCTAACAGAGACATGGTTGAAACTAATTTTGGTAAATAATACATTTAAAATGAAAATTAACAGGACTGGTTTCAAGTGATTTGGAGAAAAATTGAATTAGTTATGAATTTTCTAAGTTTAATTGAATTAACAGCACAAAGGAAAAGCATTTCAGAATTACAAAAGCAAGAAAACCTTTTTCATCGACAACGAAGCTAGCCACACCCATCGATACGCGGGCTCAGCGAGGGCGCTGACTATGTCGCTCGACTCGCCATGGCTTAAGGTGACGTCGAAACGACACCGAGAGTACGCCGGCTTATCAAAACGAAACCTAAACTAAACGTCACGGGAAAATACGCCCAAACAGAAAACGGCGCATCGAGCTACACAACCACCAACCGACATGGACCCACATGGCGCCGACTCGAGAGCAAATAACGGGCGGATTAAAGATTCTCTAAACGCGATTAACTGGGAGGGCCCACCATCGCTGATACAATAAACGGCGATTAAGAACTCAAGGAGGTTAGAGCTAACGTTGCGGCTCACCGACGACCACGGGGGCGCGCGGCGCGGCGCAAGAATCGTTCTTGCGAACCAGGAGGTCTCAGGGCGAGTGTGTTATACCTTCAGGTTCGCAACGATCTCGCGAACCCGGCGACGGTGATGCGGAGTCCGATGGTCACCGGAGTTGAGCTCGCGACGACCGGAGGCGGAGAAGAAAGTGCGGTGCTCGCGGAGAAGACGCTGCGAGCTTCGAGAAGACCCCGGAAGGTGCGCCTCAGCTCCGCCTTGCTCCCAGGAAGGATAAGCCCCATCTTACGACGACGGAGGAGGACGGAGGTGGTCGGAATTTAGGCGGCGGCGCTTCACCGAGCTTGGAGAAGAACGCGTCGCACAGCCTCAACGATGCACCAAAGATGAAAATGAAGCCACCATTAGATTCAGTGCATCAGTGCGATCCTAAGGGACTAAGTGACGAGGCTAGAGACTCACCAGATCGCAAACGAGCTCACGGAGCAGAGATCACCGGAAGCGGAGACGATGACACCGCTCCTGATGATGCACGGGACGATAAGGACCCGGGATAGGCAAAATGGGTGCGGCAAGTAGAGTGGATCTCGATGGTACGATCGCGGAAGCAAGGGCGACACTAACACGGCGACGCTGCCTTCGTTCTCTTCTCCGGCCGAAACAGAGAAGCGGGCGGAGAAAGCGAGAGAGCGAAGGAAACGAAGAATGGATGAGTGCGGTGAGGTTATAAAGCTCTGGCGATGCTTCGGAGAGGGACACGCGTCCCCGACGTGGCAGCGACGAGCAGCGTGGCGCGCATGCGCGAGCGGCCGCGAGCTCCGGTGAGACGCGGAGAAGACGAGGGCGATGCTGACAGGTGGGGTCCACTTGTCAGCGACTGTGACAAAGCGGTGCGAGACGGGGTCTGATGCGGCGCGATGAGCTGGTTTGACTCGATCAAGATTGTGCGGACCGTTGGATTTGAGATGGACGGTCGGGATCTCTGTATGCATTCGGACCGGTCGAATGCATACGCAACGTGGATCGTTCGATTTGCATCAGACGGTCAAGATTGGGCGGTGCAGCTAGTTGACGCGACCGAGTCAAGTGGTGCGGGTCGGACTCGAGTCTGAGCTGGGTCCGAGCCCGAGGAACAGTGATTCCAGATTTGAATTAGAAAGACAGAGAAAGTTTGGGGAATTTTTAGAGGTAGCTCCTGAGCTCCAAAAATTCCGAAATTTTTATGGGAGCTTACTGGAACAGAGGACAACTTTGTGTAATTTTTCCAGGAGTTTTCATGCACTAGATTTCTCCCAATAAAATTCACAAGTTGCTGTCCAGAGGTTTGACCAGATTTCTAAACTGGATTGACTTGGGCATTTGAAATAGCAAATAAAATCTAGAAATTGTGAAATAATTCAGGGAGGTAGATAGGATGATCAAGATGATAGGAAAAATAATTTCAGAGGATGATCACAAGTTTGAAAGCTAAGAATTGGTTGACAACAATTTTCAATCACAAGAATTAAATTCTAAAAATTGGAAATTGCTAATGAAAATTTGGAAAACTTCCAAATGATTTGATGAGACAACAAAAGTTTTTTATTTCTCCTCAAAATTTTACATTTGAAATACAAACCCTAAGTTAGGGCTGTTACACGGCTTTACTCCTTATATAGTGCATGAAGGGGTGGCAGTTGTCCTATGTCAAGAGGCATCACATCGTTTGATGAAATGCGCACGTTCAATGACAGCTATTACCAGAGACTAACCCTCCCACGTCACCTTATAGTTATGTCAAAAACAGAGGTTTAATACGTGCAACTATCCCAGAGAATAGTAGCACATATTAACTACTGTATGTATTAAACACAACGCATAAGTGTCCCTAGTCGATTGAGCCCACATGTCTGTATGCTTTATTGACTATGGGGTGGATGTAGTTGACATGGTCATAACAAAGCTTACAAACATGAAGTGTTCGTAGTAAGCTTATGATTATGAGGTGGTCGTAGGAAATCTTATGACCACTAGGTAGTCGTATAAGAACTTACGACCATATAAGGCGGTCGTAAAATGATTTACGACCACTCGGCTAAGTTTCTCCCTTATTAATGATAAGGAGTATCCTTATGAATAACATGAAGATATTGCTATCTATAATAACAATTACATATAAATTATTTAATTAATTGAGGATATTAAATCCTCATCACAACTCAAAATGATATCAATAACCTGTTGCATGGCTAAGAAAACTATTTGTATCTAACCAACCCATGTTGGTGCTATAATAATACCAACTAATAACTAATTAATAACATGTTACATGGCGAAGGGTAGTGGCCGAACATGGGAGAGAAGAAGGAAATCTCAGGCTAGGATGGACAAAACTTGGAATCAAGGAAGGGGAATTGTAGATCGGGGTGAGACACATGGTGACGCGGATGAATTTTGGTGGAACTCACCAAAGAAGTGGGGAACATGATGGAGGTGTTTCGGCGTCATGGAGCCTAGCTAGAGTTGAGGAAGAAAGGGGTGGCACCAGAGCTACGGGACTCAGGAGCTCCAACAGGTGGTGCCACGTGGAGGAGAATGGGGTGACTCCTGTGACATGAACACATCGGCTCGAGGAGGTGAGACGACGGAGAACCGAGCGAGTATGGCGACGCCGGTGATGGAGAAGATGACCGGAGCGGCGGCGATTGGCAGCGTCCCAGGTAGAGAGGGGCTAGGGCATGGAGGCAGCTGGTCGGGGTAGAGCACATGCACACCGGGTGACACTTTTGTGGGCTGGGAGTCGTGCGTGGCACGGATGCTGAAGGCGGCGGCGAGGCAGAGTTCATATTGGACGCGCGTAGTGGCGCTGGCTGACAAGCGGCACTAGTGGAAGAGACGGCTGGTAGGTGGGCCATGCGGGCAACACTGGCCGGGGAAGAAGTGGGGTTGTAGGTAGGTCTAGGCTGGGGAAGGAAGAAAAGGAAATGGGCCGAGCCAAATTCAGCCCACTGAAATTTAGAATTAAGAAATTGATTTTGGATTTAAAGACAAGCTGGAAATTCAAAAGAGGCAAAATAAATAGTAAACTTTCTCGAAAAAATCCAAGAAAATTCAAGAAAATTCCTTGGAACACAAGGAACAAAACTAACTTTGTTTTGCATTTATCGGATGCTTACATTAGTCAAATTAAATAGTTTAAATTTTGAAAATTCTCAATTAGTCTATGCAAAAGATTTTGAAACCCAAATTTTGGGATGTTACATAACCCTACCAAACATGTGGTTGGTGATAATCGAACTTAGGTCATCAACCAGATAGACAAGGTGACTCGCCGCTAGGCTATCATATGGTTGGCATTCTAAAATTGAGACAACAAAGCTGCTACCTGCAATGTAGCAACATGCTCGCTGGCAGTTACTTTCTGCAACTTAAAATCTTTTTTCCACCAAAAAGGACTTCTCTTGTGTAAGAAAGGCCAACAACAAGTTTGGGCCTGAAACGTATAAATTAAAAAAAGAAAAACTTAATTTCCATGTAAACAAAAGAAAATTGTGTTCCAAGCACTTGCTTTCTAGTGCGGTAGATGCAAAGTGAGTACTCCATGGCCCATCTTCAGAAACAAATCTCCCTATGAAGTGCCTTGGACTACCGCTATCCCTCACGAAGCTACGCCACACCGACCTCCAACATCTCGAGGATAAATTGGTGGCCAAGTTTGCAGCCTGGAAAGGCAAGTTACTCACCCCAGCTAGAAGAACAATCTTAGTGAAATCCATCCTCACGTTAATATTTTCTAACATCGATCAAGGCTTTCAAAAGCGTTCTGAAAAGCTAGACAAAAAGAGGACTTTCCTTTGGTCGGGAACAAAATCGACTTCGGGGGTGAACTACAAAGTCAACTAGGAGCATGTTTGTAGACCAAAGTGCCTAGGAGGCCTCTAGATCCTCCACTTGCAAAATTTCGCAAGGGTGCTTAGGCTTTGATGGCTTTCAGTGCAATGGACAACACCGGATAAGCCTTGGGTAGGAATAGAAAACCCTTGTGACGAAATGGATTGTAACATCCCAATTTTGAAATTGTGTTTCAAATGTAAGAAAATGAGTAGAAATTAAAACTTTTTCATACATCACGTATTTCCTGTATGTTCTGAACAATTCCTGTACAAAAATTATGGAAATACAAAGTCACATGTCTTTTGATCCAAAACCTTGTCTTCCAAAAACAATCTTGTTAAATCTTGTAATCATCCTTTGTAAATATTTTTTCCAAGTTCTAGGGATGGTATGTGACCCCTCTGAAAAATTTCACAATTTTTAGAAATTGTTTGAATATTTCTAGAGGGCAGTCAAACCTGTTTGACTTTTAGTCAAAACCCTATTCCAGAACCTTGCATAATTTTTGGAGAACAATTCACTGCATAAAAACCTCTGACAATTTTACACAAGGATACTATCTAAGTTAGCAAGCTCCTGTAAAACTTTCAGCATTTGTGGAGATGTTTTGCTACCTTAAATAAATCCCCAAAGTCCAGCTGCTATTTTAAAAACCCTAAGTCAAAAGGTGTTGGGCTCGAGTCAGACCCAAGCCCAACCGTTTTGACTCGGTCGAGCCAAACCCCCTAACTGCACCTGGGCTCACTTAAAACGTGCATCCAATCTCAGTCGTTGGATTTAAATCGCACGGCCCACGTTCGCGAGAACGTTCGGACCTCGCGATCGCGCCAACTCATTTAGACCGTTAGATCAAGATGCTTTGGGCCGTCCTGATGCTTTGGGCCGTTCGGGTCACTCGGTTGTCCCATTCAATCGTGACCGTCCATTGTAGATCCAACGCTTACGATCTTTCCTAGTGTTTTAAACCTCAGGAGCCTTGGGCAGATCTCAACCGTTGGATTCAAATCGGACCGCCCAAAATCGCCCTAGCTTTTTCTCTGGTCTTCTTCTTTCTCGCGCCGTGCGCAGCACAGGGAGCGGCATGGCTCTGGTCAAGTCTTGCTCCCTCCTCATCTCTCGCTGGTCGGGCATTTAGTGCTGCGGCTCACTTTCGGCAGGAGGCATGCCCTAGCCTGCATCCCATCATTTCTCCTTTTCGGTCCATGGTTGTGCTATGGACCTAGCTCACCCGTGAAGCCCATTTTTGCCCAAACCGTAATTCTCTAGCTTTATAACCTCCCTAAAACCCCTCCTGGTATTCCTTTACACCACCCTCAGCTCCCCATAGCTTGTAGAGCTCAAAACACCGAAAAACATACAAACCACCATTTTCGGCCATGAAGCTCCATTGTGGATCTTGATGCTCCAGTGGTTCTTCTTCAAATATTTTTGTCCACTTTTGAGCTCCTTAGTACCCTAATCATTTCCCCTAACTCAATTTTGGGTTTCATTCTTAGGATTTTTCAAATTTGGGGTTTGTTCAAATTCGACCGAAATCATCCCCTTTCTTCTCCAACTCCGGTAAGTGGTTCTTTTGGCAATTAATTGCTCATGGACCTTCTATGGGCCTTAATGCAACTATTTTGACCACCAGTGGTGTTCATTTTTGCTCAGGCCATCATTTTCACATCTTCCTCGGGTCCGGCAAGCTCCACCGTGGTCAAACCTTCTCCGGCCATCTTTGAAGCTCTTCTTGGCCAAGGTAGCTTCTTATTAGTCCCTAGGCGCTGTGGCACACGCTTCTTTGGACAATGTGTAGCTTTTTAGCCATTTTTCGTTTTGGTCGATTATGTCACCGTCAATGTTTTCCAGCTCGCCGGCGTTGTGGGCCGTCGTCGTCGTCGAGGTCACCTCCTCTGGGTGCGTAATAGTATTTGCAACCCATTTTGGTACCTTGTGGGCGCCGCCGTGGCCGGAGCCGCCAGCGACAAGTCGTTCTTTGCCGCTCGGTTTTGCCGGACGGGAGCCTCTCTGAGCCGTTGTCGTTAAGACATCATTAATAATCAATCATTGTTAATTAGTGCTTAGCATTAATGGCTGCCGAAAATGACTCCATGAGTCACTGTCATGTGGGCCCATAGGCCTTAAACCACAGTGACTGAGTCATTAGGACAAAAATTTGGGCTCATTAATTGCTAATCATCGTTAACAATTAATGGATGTCGGAATTAACCCATTGGGTCCCTGCCAGGTGGGCCCCCGCCCGCTTAAAAATCCCTCTGTGCGACATCTTTAGGACACATTAATTTCTAATCATCACTAATCATTAGATTTGTAATTAATTTTTGTCCTAAATTGCCTCTGTCTCACTAACGTGTGGGCCCACGCATTTAAAACCGCCCAGCGCACTTAACACCCCCGTTCTGCCCCCTAGCAAGGCAAGTAGTTGTAACAGCCCTAACTTAGGGTTTGTATTTCAAATGTAAAATTTTGAGGAGAAATAAAAACTTTTGTTGTCTCTTCAAATCATTTGAAAGTTTCTACAATTTTCCCTAGCAATTTCCAATTTGTAGAATTTAATTCTTGTGATTGGAAATTGTTGTTATCAGATTCTTAGCCTTCAAACTTGTAATCATCCCCTAGGAATATTTTTCCTGTCATCTTGATCATCCTATCTACCTCCCTGAATTATTTCACAATTTTTAGATTTTGTTTGCTATTTCAAATGGCCAAGTCAACTCTGTTTGAAATCTGGTCAAACTCCTGGACAGCAGCTTGTGAATTTTCTCTAGAACAATTCAGTGCATAAAAGTTCTGGAAAAATTATACAAGGTTGTTCTCTGTCTCTAGTAGCTACCATAAAATTTCGAAATTTTTGGAGCTCAGGAGCTACCTCTAAAATTCCCAAACCTTCTCTGTCTTTTAAATCAAATTCTAAAAGTCTTGTTCCTCGGGCCGAACCCAACCTCGGCTCGAGTCCGACCGCGCCACTTGACTCGGTCGCGTCAACTAGCTGCACGCGCGTGAGTCCAATCAATCGTGACCGTCCGATGCAAATCGAGCGATCCACGTTGCGTCGCAACCGACTGTCCGAATCGCATACATCAATCTCGACCGTCCATCTCGGATCCAACGGTCGGGCGATTCAGATCGAGTCAAACCACCGGTTCGCACCGTTTCGTCGATCGCCGGCGGGCGGTCCCACTGCAGGTTGTTTCCGCCCGTCGCCGCCATGCTCCAGTCAGCACGCGCCGCCACGCGGCTCGCGGCCGCGCCTACATGCGGCGCCACCTAGCTTCACCCTGTCTTTTCACCGCCCACCGCCTCACCTCGCGCCTCCTTTGCTCCTACAAAGGCCACCGAGGGTTTTCCTACCTCGTTTCGCCTCCATTACCTTTCTTCTCCCTGAGCTCCGGGAGCCGTAGCGCCGCCGCGCCGCCGAGCATTTCGACCACTCCGGTGAGCTCGGTCATCGCCGATAAGCGTCACGGTGTGCCTAGCATCCCGTGAAGCAAACCCCTCAAGAGATTCGGAGTTTCCGTCACCGTGGGCTGCGCGTGGGCTTTCTTCTCCAAGTCGGCGAAACCGCCTTTTCCACCGCCGCGTCTTCTCGGTGAGCTCGGCTCAATTCTTCGCTCGGTGAGCACCACAGACTCCACCTTTCTTCTCCACTCTCTCACTCGTCCTCGTTCACCCGGGCTCCTGTCGCGGTTGTCGCCTTGCGCCGCCGTGAGCTCGTCGCCGAGCCACTCGGTGCCCTCTGCCGTCGCCAAGCACACCGGTGAGTTCACGGTAACTCGCGATGCCCATGCGCGCTAAATTTCATTGTCTTCCTCTCTAGTGCGATCACGCCTTGTCACCCCACTGCCGGCCGCCAAGCTCCGTCGCGGCGCGCCACCGTGCTTCTCCGCGAACCGCGACCATCGCCGCCGGTGGTCCTCAGCGACCCATTTTGCTCGTCGCGACGCGCGCGCCGCCACTCCATCACCGCGGCGAATCCAGTCGAGCCGCGAGATCCTCTGTTCTTTTCGGTTGTGCTCCTCTGCATGCATACGGCGGTGGGGCCCTCCTTCAAAACCAATTAGTTAGTGCTAATCATGCATATGATGGTTCTTTAGTTCGCTCTCATGTGTGATCAAAGTTAGTCATTGAGGTTTGAAAGTATATTAGTGCAAGTTTTCCTTGGAGTTTTCTCTGTTGTCATTTTCTGTTGCGATAAACTAAAAATTTGTATCATGCTTGCTAATAGGTTTTGTTAGGTTTGTTTGCCTCCTTTTTGTCGTGATGGTTAGCATGAAATCGTAGTTAGTATCTTCATGCTTCTAAGCTCTTGTTGTCATGTTTGATCATGGGATAGTTAGTGATCATATTCTTGTCTCTATACTTTGGATTTATCAATGCGATTAGATTTGATGCCATAGCTTTCTTTGTATTGTGATAACCTTGCATAATGTGAGCATGTTGCTTAGGAGTATGAGTAGTGAATCTTATTAAATACCCAAACTCAATTGGAATTTTGTTTAGCATCTCATAGTTGGATATTTGGTAGTTAGTATTGTCGTAGCTTTTGTAGGTTACGTAATATCAAACAATAATAGTTGAGTTAGAGAAGCTAGTTGTTGTTGATTTATTAACTTGATGATTAAATAATAGATGTGCACACAATCACCATCAAAGCTTTGTCCAAAGTTTAAAGCGTGTTAGAAGTTTGATTTTGAGGTTAACCTAGCAAATGAGTGGATGGGTCTTTGCGACAATTATTTGTCATTCTTTGTGATAGTCTAGCCTTGGTGTGTATGTTGGTGTTTGTATTGATGTTTGAGTTTTGCGGTGTTATTCGTTCTTATTCATTGTTTTGTTAATCGTTAGGATTCGATATTTGCGGCAACCACGAGGACGATCCTCCGCACCATATTGAGCAACAATGACAAGGCAAGCGGTTTGATCATGTTTAATCGATATTTTAAAGATTAATATTTTGTTTCATTTGTATGTATGCATTGCTTAATTTGTGTTAAATTGATTAGTTAAATCCGTAGTTGCATATCCTGTAGACAAAATATTGATCTCTACTACTGAGCCTAGGTTATTTCTTTGTGATTAGAGATCATTGGATGATTTCTTGTCACTTAGTAGATCTGATTTCAACTTGCTTAGACATGCTTAGTATCGGTAGAATCAAGGGCGGTTATCGACTTTAGTCGGTAACCTTGATCACACAAAATTTACTACAACTTTATGTTTCAGCACTTTGCTATGTTATTTGCAAAATTAAAAATGAAAACAAAATGATTTAGACTTGGGCACAATGGTAAGGCGGTGTGATCTGTTGGGTGTGATGAAAGGTGCAGAGTCGATTAAGGACCGAGTTACTTGCGCCACCGTCTTGAGCATTTTGCGTGCTAACCACACTAGAGTATATGGGACCTCTCTTGACCTGGTACTTTGGCGTGTATTGGCTCCGGTCGCGAGGAGGTCGCGGGAGGGACGGAGGTGGGAGCATGGTAGTTGTCCAGAAAAGCTTTATCACGAGTGGGTAGTTGTCTTTCGGCTTTACCATGTAAGCGTATGGGTTTCTATCCATACGAGCGGCTCGTAGTTAATACACAATATTGGAAAAAGTCTCGTAGGACTTAGCCGTACTGACATACCTTCGAAGTGTGTTTTGGCTTAAAGGCGATGCGAAGTGTGGGTACATTGGTACACCCTGCAGGGTTAAAACTATTCGAATAGCCTCGCCCTAGGTTATGGACACGCTCGGATCGCCCCAAGAACTAGACTACAACATTTAAATTAAAACTTGATGGGTGGTACGGATGCGGGATTCGTGCTATTGTTGTGGTGACTATTGGGATAGTCACTTCTAGGTTGTTTATCTTCGCTTTTGTTATTATTATCCTTCTTGTTATTTCAATCTTAAAATGAATTGCAAACTTGCCTTTAAAATCTGTATTACCTTATTGCAAATGAAAATTGGCTTTATGCAAATGAAACATATGGCCTCCCTAAACAAGCTGCATGTAGCATATGAGCAGTGCGCTAGTTCACACGTCGGTCTTGCGGGTACAAAGACAATCTTTGTACTCAGGTGCTTTGCTTAATGTTTTGTTGCAGAGGAAGGAGGTGAGCCTCAGGGTCCTCACTTCTGTGAGCTGTGCTGTCGCTTCGTGGGTGACGACTAGGCTTGGCGGTCCGGTCAGATGCCTTGTGGGTTGAAGGCACACCGATTGGCTTTGTTTATAGCCATCTTATGGCACTTTGCTTCCATTGTCTTCTTTTGTTGTTATTTGTGTATCTTGTGGCACATCGGCCATTGTCTGTAATATTGTTACTATTTGTTTATCTTCCGTTGTAGTGTAATGATTGGACTCTATGTTTTGAATGGAGTTGATGTCTAATTTTGTACCGGGGTGTGTATCTTGCTTTACAGAAGTATACATATCTCGAGATCGATTTATTTGGTTTGTGATGCTAGGACCGGTGGTTGGTTAAGCATTACAAACCTAATAAACAGGGTCCTCACAAAGTTGGTATCGAGCCATTACGACCGTAGTAACCCAAGCATAGTCGTCCTTAGGATATTTTGAAAGTCTTATTTTCAAATCATAAAAGGTTTATGAAAACCTAAGTGATTCTCAGATTTTATTCCTTACCTATCTTAGCTTTCTACTCTCATCTTACTCTAATTTAAGTTTTGAAACTTGGTTTCTCTCTTCACCTTTCAAAAGATAGTTACTACCGGTGGAATTAGTTTGGGGAGAACCATGAAGTTTAATCCAACTAAAACTTGTGGGGATAATAGGGTAAGATGTAAAGGGAGTAGTTATGTGTCTGATTTTTGCTGGTTGATCTTTATCCTGCCTTGTGCTTGTTTCTGGACTGCTTTCATGAATTTTGGGTTTTCTTGCTCTTAAATTTGTTGCTAACTTGTCTTAGTAAAACAGGATGGCCGGAGAACGCAGCGTGGCGATCAGCAGTGGTCATGATGAGGAGCTTCCCCTCCTCCAACCATGGTGAGGTTCTCGCTCGATCGGCGAAACCGCATGGACGACAGCGCATCTTGGAGGTTATTGCTAGGAATACCTCCACTCCTGCCGTGGTGGCGGCCACGGACTCGCGGGGACTTGCGAGTTCCTCCGTACACGACGCCGACTTTCTCCGCTCAGAGGACCTCTCGATGCGGATGATTGGCTGCGCATGGTTGGCGGAAGCTCAACATAGCTCGATGCGGCGCAGACAAGGCACTCTTCGCGTCCCCACCGGCTTGAGGGCGGCACTCTCATGGTGGGAGAACTATCTCGCCATGCGGCCGCGGGCCATGTGGTCGCATGGGAGGTTCGGTCGACTTTCGTCGGGCCCATATCCCGGATGGCACGATGAAGTGAAGAAAAAGGAGTTTCTCGCGCTCAAGCAAGGGCGCAAATCTGTGACGGAGTACATGCGAGTTCAATCATCCGCTCGTTATGCTCCGGGAGAGGTGGCCTCGGATGAGGCTAGCGGAGAAGTTTATGGATGGCTTGTCAGAAGAGCTGCGGGACAAGCTATCTGTTGTGGACTTCTCGACTTTCGAGCCTTGGTAGATAAGGCCATTGTTGCCGAGCATAAAGCGCGTCGGGCGAGTCCCGCGCGCAAATGGGAGGCGCATCGATCTACTCACACCCTCGCTCGTCCTCGGGCCGACCAGGCACGTGGCCCGCTCTTTTGCTCCACCGCGCGAGGCCATCTGCACCAGCTCCTCGCCCACCGCGGCGTGTTTCGACCACGTGCGCTGCGATCGGCAACGAGGCGGCCTCCGCAATCCGGCGGCGAGGTTACTTGTTTTATTTGCCACAACAAGGGCCATTATGCGAATGCACGCCTCGAGTGTTGCAGCGACCCCTCGTCCTAATGGAGGGCGCGGCGGGAGTGGTCACCCACCGACGTAAGATGATTCGAAGCCCGAGTGCGGCGTGGTCGAGTCAACCACCTTCGGTGAGGAGGCTCGGGAGCGCGGATGTCGTGATTGGTACACTTCTTGTTAATTCGTCCTGCTGCGGTATTATTTGATTACGGAGCATCGCATTCTTTTATTTCAAGATCATTTGCTGCTGTTAGTGGTCTTCGCTGTGTTCCTTTGGGAGTTCCTTTGCTCATCCGCTCTCGGGCGGAAATGAGAGCGATTCTGATGTCGGGATGTTCCTATCATAGTCCAAGGAGTGGGGTTTTTAGCAAATCTTATCCTGCTCAGTTCAGCGAGTCTGGATGTGATTCTTGGCATGGATTGGTTGTCCCAACACTTGGGGCATATCGATTGTGCCAGGAAGATTGTCTATCTCACCAGCCCTTCAGGCGAGCAGGTCGGATTTTCGCCGCAGCTGCAGGGGCCACATCTATGTGCATTAGAAGCAAAGCCGACCTTGCAAATTCGGATGTCCCCATAGTATCGACTTTGTGGATGTCTTTCTGAAGATTTGCCGGGATGCCTCGGTTCGAGATCCGGAGTTTGCCATCGAGTTGCTGCCGTGCCGCTCCGATTCGAAGGCGCGTATCGGATGCCTCCCAATGAGCTAGAAGAATTGAAGAAGCGGCTTGGTGAGCTCCAAGCAAAGGGTTTCATCCGTCCCGTTCATCTCCTTGGGTTGTCCGGTGATCTTTGTGAAGAAGAAGGACAAGGCTTTGCGCATGTGTTGATTACCGTCCTCTCAATGAGGTGACGGTGAAAAACAAATATCCTTTGCCCGCATCGATGACTGTTCGATCGGTGGCTGGAGCCAGTGTTCTCAAAGATTGATTTGAGAATGGGGTATCATCAGTCGGGATCAGATCGAGGATATTCGAAGACGGCCTTCACTACTCGTTATGGTGCATGCGAGTACACCGTCATGTCCTTTGGCTTAACCAATGCTCGGCTTTGTTCATGAACTTGATGAATCGGTATTCATGGAGTTTTTGGACAAATTTGTGGTGGTCTTCATTGATGATATTCTTATTTATTCCAAGATCAAGCAGAGCATCTTGAGCATCCGAAGATTGTTTTGGGCAAATTGCGGAGCACCGACTATATGCGAAGTTCGGCAAATGTGAGTTACGGTTGAAGGAAGTGTCATTCTTGGGCCATGTTCTTTCAGTTTGGAGGCATAGCGTGGATCCCAAAGAAGTCGGCGATGTTCTATCTTGGGGCAGCCCAAGTCGATCCATCGATGTGCGGAGTTTTCTTGGTTTAGCGGGCTACTATCGCCGCTTTATCGAGAACTTCTCCAAGATCGCAGCCGATGACCGAATTGCTCAAGAAGGACAAGAAGTTTGTATGGTCCTCTGCTTGTGATGAGAGCTTTCAGGAGCTCAAACAGCGATTGACTTCAGCTCCAGTCCTTACTCTTCCTGATATCCACAAGAGCTTCGATATTTATTGCGATGCCTCTCGTCGGGGACTCGGATGTGTTCTTATGCAGGAAGGCAAGGCAGTTGCCTATGCATCCAGGCAATTGAGGCCTCATGAGCTCAATTATCCCACCCATGATTTAGAGCTTGCTGCGGTGGTTCATGCACTCAAGATTTGGCGGCATTATTTGATCGGTAACCGCTGTGAGGTGTATTCCGACCACAAGAGTTTGAAATACTTGTTCACTCGGCGGATCTGAACCTCGAGCGAGAGAGATGGCTAGAATTAATCAAAGATTATGACATGGGTCTTCATATCATCCTTGGCAAAGCCAATGTGGTTGCTGATGCACTTAGCCGAAAAGTGTATTGCAATACTTTGATGATCCAAGAGCAACAACCTGCACTACTTGCAGAATTTCAGCGTCTCAACTTGGGTTTGGTTGAGCACGGTTCCCTTACTGCCCTGATTGTGCAACCAACCTTGGTGGATCAAATCAAGGCAGCGCAGCAATCAGATGATGGTGTGGGTAAAATCAAGCAGAACATCAGGAATGGATCAGCCAAGTGTTTCACAGAAGATGAGCACGGTGTTGTGTGGTTTGGGCAGCGTCTTGTGGTCCCAAAGGTCCCAGAGTTGCGGGATTTGATTCTTCAGGAGGCCCATGATTCGCCTTTATCCATCCATCCCGGGGCCACTAAAATGTACCAAGATCTGCGTCAGAGATTCTGGTGGACTCGCATGAAGCGCGAGATTGCGAGGTTCGTGGCGAGATGTGACATATGTTGTCGCGTCAAGGCCGAGCATCAGCGTCCAGTAGTCTTCTTGACCCTTACCTATACGAGAATGGAAGTGGGATTCGATTGGTATGGACTTCACATCGGTCTACCCGTACTTCTTCGGGGAAGGATGCATTATGGGTTATAATTGATCGATTGACGAAGGTGGCTCATTTCCTTCGAGTGCGATCGAAGATTGATGTGAATCAGTTAGCGGATCTTTACATATCCCGTATTGTGAGTCTGCATGGTGTGCCACGAACAATTGTGTCGATCGTGGTTCTCTGTTCACCTCTCGGTTTTGGCATAGTCTGCGAGGAAGCCATGGGGACCCGTCTTTCATTCACTTCGACCTATCATCCTCGGTGATGGTCGACGGAGCGCGTCAATCAGTGCTTGAAGATATGCTCGTGCTTGTGTTCTTTCCTATGGAAAGAATTGGGAGAAGTGCATACCGCTTGCGAATTCTCCTACAACAACGCTTCGAGCGGTCTCGGTATGGCACCGTTTGAGGCTTTGTATGGGAGGCGATGCGAGAACACCGTTGAACTGGTCAAACGTGAAAGGCGGTTCTTTGGCCGATTCCATCAATGAAGCCGAAAGTCAAGTGCGCTTGATTCGTGAGCACTTGCGCCGCTAGCTCGAGCGAGAAGAGCTATGCGGATAGGCGTCGTCGCGAGTGAGTTTCCACCCAATGACTTTGTGTATCTCAAAGTCTCACCTTTGAAGGGACATCGTCGTTTGGTGTCAAGGGCAAGCGGCTCCTCGATATGTCGGGCGTGTCGCATCACCAAGAAAGTGGGAGCTGTTGCATACAAGTTGGAATTGCCGGCTACACTCGAAGGTGCATGATGTTTTCCATGTGTCGCAATTAAAGAAGTGCCTCCGTATTCGGTTGAGGAAACACCATTGGAAAATATCGATGTGCGGGAAGATCCGTCTTATCGTGGCGTCCGTTCGTATCCTCGAAGAAGCGAACGCAGAACAAGGAACCGTGTGATCAAGTTCCTTAAAGTTCGGTGGTCAAACCACTCCGAGGATGAAGCCACTTGGGAGCGGGAAGATCGTCTCGAGCAGATTACCCGTCCTTCTTCTCCCAGTGATCAGAATCTCGGGACGAGATTCCTGTAAGGGGGGGAGATTTGTAACAGCCCTAACTTAGGGTTTGTATTTCAAATGTAAAATTTTGAGGAGAAATAAAAACTTTTGTTGTCTCTTCAAATCATTTGAAAGTTTCTACAATTTTCTAGCAATTTCAATTTGTAGAATTTAATTCTTGTGATTGGAAATTGTTGTTATCAATTCTTAGCCTTCAAACTTGTAATCATCCCTAGGAATATTTTTCCTGTCATCTTGATCATCCTATCTACCTCCCTGAATTATTTCACAATTTTTAGATTTTGTTTGCTATTTCAAATGGCCAAGTCAACTCTGTTTGAAATCTGGTCAAACTCCCTGGACAGCAGCTTGTGAATTTTCTCTAGAACAATGCAGTGCATAAAAAGTTCTGGAAAAATTATACAAGGTTGTTCTCTGTCTCTAGTAGCTACCATAAAAATTTCGAAATTTTGGAGCTCAGAGCTACCTCTAAAATTCCCAAACCTTCTCTGTCTTTTAAATCAAATTCTAAAAGTACTGTTCCTCGGGCCCGAACCCAACCTCTGGCTCGAGTCCGACCGCGCCACTTGACTCGGTCGCGTCAACTAGCTGCACCGCGCGTGAGTCCAATCAATCGTGACCGTCCGATGCAAATCGAACGATCCACGTTGCGTGCGCAACCGACCTGTCCGAATGCATACATCAATCTCGACCGTCCATCTCAGATCCAACGGTCGGAGCGATTCAGATCGAGTCAAACCACCGGTTCGCACCGTTCGTCGATCGGCCGACAGGCGGTCCCACCGCAGGTTGTTTCCGCCACGTCGCCGCCATGCTCCGTACCGCACCGCTTCGCCGCGCTCGCCGGCCGCCTACATGCGCGCTGCCACCTAGCTTCACCGGTCTTTTCACCGCCCACCGCCTCACCTCGCTGCCTCCGCCTGCTCCTACAAAGGCCACCGAGGGTTTTCCCTACCTCGTTTTCGCCTCCATTACCTTTCTTCTCCATCGAGCTCCGGGAGCCGTAGCGCCGCGCGCGCGCCCGAGCATTTCAGCCACTCGGTGAGCTCCGGTCATCGCCGATAGCGTCACGGTGTGCCTAGCATCCGTGGAAGCAAACCCCTCAAGAGATTCGGAGTTTCGTCACCGTGGAGCTGCGCGTGGGCTTTCTTCTCCAAGTCCGGCGAAACCGCCTTTTCCACCGCGCGTCTTCTCCGGTGAGCTCGGCTCAATTCTTCGCTCGGTGAGCACCACCGACTCCACCTTTCTTCTCCACTCTCTCACTCGTCCTCTCGTTCACCCGTGCTCCTGTCGCGTTAATCGCCTTCTTGCCGCCGTGGCTCGTCGCCGGGCCACTCCGGTGCCCTCTGCCGTCGCCAAGCACACCGGTGAGTTCTGGTAACTCACGATGCCCATCGCGCTAAATTTCATTGTCTTCCTCTCTAGTGCGATCCACGCCTTGTCACCCCAACGCCGCCGCCAAGCTCGTCGCGCAGCGCGCCACCGTGCTTCTCCGGCGAACCGCGACCATCGTCGGCCGGTGGTCCTCAAGCGACCCATTTTGCTCGTCGCGCGTGCCGCGCCGCCACTCCATCACCGTGGCGAATCCAGTCCGAGCCGCCGAGATCCTCTGTTCTTTTCGGTTGTGCTCCTCTGCATGCATCGACGGTGGGGCCCTCCTTCAAAACCAATTAGTTAGTCGCTAATCATGCATATGATGGTTCTTTAGTTCGCTCTCATGTGTGATCAAAGTTAGTCATTGAGGTTTGAAAGTATATTAGTGCAAGTTTTCCTTGGAGTTTTCTCTGTTGTCATTTTCTCACATTGCGATGAAACTAAAAATTTGTATCATGCTTGCTAATAGGTTTTGTTAGGTTTGTTTGCCTCCTTTTTGTCGTGATGGTTAGCATGAAATCGTGAGTTAGTATCTTCATGCTTCTAAGCTCTTGTTGTCATGTTTGATCATGGGATAGTTAGTGATCATGTTCTTTGTCTCTATACTTTGGATTTATCAATGCGATTAGATTTGATGCCATAGCTCTGTTGTATTGTGATAACCTTGCATAATGTGAGCATGTTGCTTAGGAGTATGAGTAGCTGAATCTTATTAAATACCCAAACTCAATTGGAATTTTGTTTAGCATCTCATAGTTGGATATTTGGTAGTTAGTATTGTCGGTAGCTTTTGTAGGTTACGTAATATCGACTTATAATAGTTGAGTTAGAGAAGCTAGTGTTGTTGATTTATTAACTTGATGATTAAATAATAGATGTACACAATCACCATCAAAGCTGTCCAAAGTTTAAAGCGTGTTAGAAGTTTGATTTTGAGGTTAACCTAGCAAATGAGTGGATGGGTCTTTGCGAGCAATTATTTGTCATTCTTTGTGATAGTCTAGCCTTGGTGTGTATGTTGGTGTTTGTATTGATGTTTGAGTTTTGCGGTGTTATTCGTTCTTATTATTTGTTTTGTTAATCGTTAGGATTCGATATTTGCGGCAACCCCGAGGACGATCCTCCGCACCATATTGAGCAACAAAGACAAGGCAAGCGGTTTGATCATGTTTAATCCCAGTATTTTAAAGATTAATATTTTGTTTCATTTGTATGTATGCATTGCTTAATTTGTGTTAAATTGATTAGTTAAATCCAGTAGTGCATATCACGTAGACAAAATATTGATCTCTACTACTGAGCCTAGGTTATTTCTTTGTGATTAGAGATCATTGGATGATTTCTTGTCACTTAGTAGATACGATTTCAGCTGCTTAGACATGCTTAGTATCGGTAGAACTGGGCGGTTATCGACTTTAGTCGGTAACCTTGATCACACAAAATTTACTACAACTTTATGTTTCAGCACTTTTGCTATGTTATTTGCAAAATTAAAAATGAAAACAAAAATGATTTAGACTTGGGCACAATGGTAAGGCTGGTGTGATCATTGGGTGTGGCGGAAAGGTGCCCAGTCGATTAAGGACCGAGTTACTTGCGCCACCGTACTGAGCATTTTGCGTGCTAACCACACTAGAGTATATGGGACCTCTCTTGACCTAGTACTTTGGCGTGTATTGGCTCCGGGTCGCAGGAGGTCGCAGGAGGGACGGAGGTGGGAGCATGGTAGTTGTCCAAAGCTTTATCACGAGTGGGTAGTTGTCTTTTCGGCTTTACCATGTAAGCGTATGGGTTTCTATCCATACGAGCGGCTCGTAGTTAATACACAATATTGGAAAAAGTCTCGTAGGACTTAGCCGTACAAAGATACCTTCGAAGTGTGTTTTGGCTTAAAGGCGATGCAAGTGTGGGTACATTGGTACACCTGCAGGTTAAAACTATTCGAATAGCCTCGTCCTAGGTTATGGACACGCTCGGATCGCCCCAAGAACTAGACTACAACATTTAAATTAAAACTTGATGGGTGGTACGGATGCGGGATTCGTGCTATTGTTGTGGTGACTATTGGGATAGTCACTTCTAGGTTGTTTATCTTTCGCTTTTGTTATTATTATCCTTCTTGTTATTTCAATCTTAAAAATGAATTGCAAACTTGCCTTTAAAATCATTACCTTATTGCAAATGAAAATTGGCTTTATGCAAATGAAACATATGGCCTCCCGCACAAGCCTGCATGTAGCATATGAACAGTGCGCTAGTTCACACGTCGGTCTTGCGGGTACAAAGACAATCTTTGTACTCAGTGCTTTGCTTAATGTTTTGTTGCAGAGGAAGGAGGTGAGCCTCGGGGTCCTCACTACGTGTGTCTTTGCCGCCGTGGGTGACGACTAGGCTTGGCGGTCGGTCGCCGATGCCTTGTGGGTTGAAGGCACACCGATTGGCTTTGTTTATAGCCATCTTATGGCACTTTTGCTTCATTGTCTTTTTGTTGTTATTTGTGTATCTTGTGGCGATCGGCCATTGTCATAATATTGTTACTATTTGTTTATCTTCCGTTGTAGTGTAATGATTGGACTCTATGTTTTGAATGGAGTTGATGTCTAATTTTATGCCGGGTGTATATCGCTTTAGGAAGTATACATATCTAGAGATCGATTTATTTGGTTTGTGATGCTAGGACCAGGTGGTTGGTTAAGCATTACAAACCTAATAAACTGGGGTCCTCACAGTAGTGTAACATCATTTGATCATGTTGCTCCTACTATTTTCAAATTCTAATATATTGTTTGCAAATTTTATGTATGCAATTCTATGTTGTTTTAACTATTGTCGATAGTTAACCCAGTAGATGCATTATCAGTAGGCAAATGATCATCCTCTACTACTGAGACTAGGTTTATCTTGCTGTGATTTTGGGTTCATTGGATGAACCCTTATCACTTAGTAGTTTACGAGTTTGTTGCTTAGCCATGCTTCGCTATCGGTAGAAATGGGCGGTTATCGACTTATCGATAACCTTGATCACATAAACTTATTATAATCTTTATGGTTCAGCTTTGTGCTAAATTAATTGCAAAAACTAAAACTGAAAACGAAATGATTTGGACTTAGGCACAATGGTAAGTTGGTGTGATCTTTGGGTGTGACTGGAATGGTGCCCTAGTCATTTAAGGACCGAGTTACTTGCGTCACCGTTCTGAGCATTCTTGCGTGCTAACCACATTAGAGGGTATGGGACCTCTCTTGACTTAGTACTTTGGCGTGTGTTGGCTACGAGTCGCAGGAGGGCGTGTGTGTGTTGTGTTGTGGTAAAATGGGTTGGTTTATGTGCGAGAGCATTGTAGTTGTCCGAAAAGCTTTACCCCGTGGGGTAGTTGTCTTTTCGGCTTTATAATGTAAGCGTATGGGTTTCTATCCATACGAGCGGCTCGTAGTCGATACACAATATTGGAAATGTCTCGTAGGACTTAGCCGTGCCGGCTTACCTTTGGAAGTGTGCTAATCATGTGGCTTAAAGGTGATCTGAAGTGTGGGTACATTGGTACACCCCTGAAGGGTTTTTGAACTATTCGAATAGCCTCGTCCTAGGTTATGGATACGCTCGGAAACGCCCCGTGAGAACTAGACTTCAACATTTTAATTAAAATTTGATGGGTGGTGTGAATCAGGGATTCATGGTATGTGTGGTGGCTATTGGGTTAGTCACTTCTGGGTGGTTACTTGTTACTTATTGTTACTCGCTGTTATTTCAATGCTTAAAAAACTGATTTGTTAAATTGCCTTCAATCTATTATATTATTGCAAATAAAACTTGCTTTATGCATCCAAATAACCATATAACAATTTCCTTTGAATTCAGCTCACATGTAGTTATGTGTAGGCTTGTTACTCGTAAGTCTTGCGAGTACGTTATTGTACTCATCTGCATTGCTTGTTGTGTGCAGAGGAAGAAGGTGAGCCCGAAGGGCCTCACTTTTGTGAGTTGTGCTGTGGCAGTGTGTGGGGCGACTAGCTTGGCGGCCCGGTCAGTTGCCCTGTGGTTATGTGGCTAACTGGTCGTCGTTTGGTTAAAGCCATCTTATGGCACCTTTTGCTTCCGCTGTTATTTGATACTTGTATCATTTGGCCGGTCGGCTCTCTTGTAATAATTTAAATATTATGTATGCCGTTTGCTAGACTTGTTATAATATGATGTGTGGAATTGATGCATACTTTTGTAAAGATGTATGTGTGCTGCATTTTCTGGGAAGCACATGTCCATCGAGGTACGTGTTATTTTGTTTGTGATACTAGAGCGAGTGGAAGACTAAGTATTACAAGCTTAATAAACCGGGGTCTCACATGGATTGTGCTCTTTTCAATGCTTGCACCCACATCACTTTGGGGAACGACCACAAAGCAAGCTTTTGGAGCACGCCTTGGTTCAATAAAAAGAGTCTGTGAGACATCACTCCCACCATATATGGCACCTCAAGAAGGAAAACTAAAACGGCCCACAAAGCCCTACAAGATAACAACTAGATATAAGACATTGACATCCACACACAAATAATGGTGCATCACCTACAAGAGTTCATATCCCTTTGGGAAAAGGTGAACGTTGTGGCGCTAGACCCTAAAATCGAGGATCAAATCACTTGGAAACTCACGGCCACCGGCAATTACACAGCGGGTTTGGCCTACAAGGCCCAATTCTTCGGCTCAACTAGCACAAACTTTCAATCCTTAATCTAGAAAGCTTCGGCACCGCTAAAATGCAAACACTTCATGTGGCTTGCCATACAAAATAGGCTTTGGACTTTGGACTAGCTGCAACGCCGAGATTGGCCAAATAACGGCAATGTGAACTATGCCATCACCACCCAGAAACGACGGCGCACCTCTTCATCACATGCTGGCACTCTGTACATGTGTGGCATATGATCTCGGCTTGGCTAAGCCTAGCGGGCCTGCAACCGTCCCAATGGCCACCGATGCCCACAACTCACGAATGGTGGGAAAAAATGAACACAACGAGAGCATAAAAACACCATATCAAGCATGCTCATCCTAGTCACTTGGGAAATATGGAAAGAACACAATGAGAGACTCTTCAAAAACAAGTGCACCATGTCGCAAACCCTTCTGCTCAATATAAAGGACGAGGCAAGAGCATGGTGCATGGCAGGAGCGGTGCATCTAGCGTCCATCATATCAGTGAAGGGGTACGGATAGGCTATGAAAGCAATAATTCAAAATTTTCTACCACGTAAACCAAGATGCCAAGCAAGTAGATGATCACAGATCGTTACCACAAAACACGCAGTGCAGCAGAAGATGAGTTGGAGCAGCCTGGTCCAATGAAGTGCACGTCGATGTAGTGGTTGTAGTCAATCGTCCAGCGACCTCGCAAGTCGATCATCTCCTCCAACAACCTCTGATATTCCTTGTGAAGATTGCGGATCGTCCTCAAGCGCAACAGCAACCGCAGAAGCGCCTCTATGGTATTCACACGTCTAGGGAAGGAACAACCGTACGTCGGTGTGCTAGCACCAAGTCGCACAGCGGGGCTCTCAGGAAGATAGATGCTAGGGTTTCGGTGAGTAACTCACATCTCTCACATGTCCTCCCCCATTCCAACAGCCTCAACATTTCCTTATATAGTGCCCTATGATGGATCCTATCCTAACATGTTTTGTTCCAACCCGTTAAGTGTGTGACCCGTTAGGTTTATGCGTAGTCGGCTGTGACTCGGAAACCCTTTTCCAACCACAAGTCGTAACGGTCCCTAGCAGGACATAACGATTCCTGAATACATATAAATATATCGGACGAACCTTAATGCAATATGATCTACAACCAGGTCCTCATCACTTACGACCAGCTCGTATCTCGTTACGACCAGTCCGTATTTAAGTACGACAAGTTCGTAACTCCTTACGATTAGTTAGTACTTAAGTACGACTAGTCTAAAACTCTGTACGACCAGTTCGAATATAGTCTTGACCAGTTCATAACTCCTTACGACCAGGTTTCGACCATTTTGTGATTACGTTTGACCAATCTACGACCAGCTCGTATCTCCATACGACCAATCTGTAACTGATCGAACTAAGTGACCTACTCGTGTATTCTCCCTTTGTCTCACAATATCTAGTTTGAACTCCAGGTGAGATATATGTCATCCATGGACTGTTCAATACTTTCTCGATTGAGTATCAGATAACCTTATGTAACACCTGGCTATTCGGAAACCAAGATATCACCTAAATATTCTAACATACAACCATCAAGCGAAAGATTTTAAGTCATATCTCATCTACGGACACAAAGAGTTCCAAATTTAATAGAACAATGGCAGGAAAGTAGTCTAAAACCATAAAAGCATATCAAAAGGGATGACCATGTACCACAGGCAGAAATAATCAACCATAACCTAGAGGGAGTCATCAACCATATTTAACTTCATTTATTACAGTTCATCACTAAACGAATGAAAGGCAGAACCAAGTCTAATTATTGAAACTAGAATATGGTGAAATGAATGATTAGTGCGTGTCTACTCCCTCCCAATAGAGTCATCATCAACGTTCACCTAAAATAAACAAACAAAGCAAGAGTGAGCCCGAGACTCAGCAATTACAGTGAAATATTAAACATACAACAGATATGAACAAGACAACAACGTTAAAGAATATGAACATAACACTGAATGAATGGATTTAATGAAATGAATGGACTGCACTCCTGCTTATACCGATATAGCTAGTGACACACCCGTCGGTATTTACTTAAGCCCGTATTTAACAAAATACGGGGATCCAAATCCCGTATAAAGAACGTTTCATACGGGTGTCCAAAACTACCCACATTGGAATGGTGGGTCTCATGTGCCCATACTGGAATTGATGGGACTTTAAACTCCACTCCCATGGACGGAACATGAAAATGGATGCATGAATGAACTTATGAATAATGACTAGCATTATCTCCAAACACGTGAATTTCACATATGAAAGGAACATCAACATTGAAGCTTCTCACGTATCAAATAAAAACACAATACTAACATCAAGCATCCAGTATTCACAAATCATACGAAAGTCAATGTACTTGCCTTTAGCATTGCAATGCGTTAGGAGGCAAAGACGATGTCGCTAACCTCGGAGCCTCGCCTCCTACACCATTAAATTACTCAATAAGAACCACGACATCAAGACACTACTTGCAACGCTCCTAACTCATACCCCAAAACCCCAACGTTTAATTATACACTTTACTCAAATTGAATTACATTCTAGCAGGAAGTCGTAATGGACAGCAGTACTAAAATTGACATAATTTTTGCTCTAAAATTCATAAAAACATAAACCTAGGCTTGCTTGAAAGGTAACGAAATTATCTACAACAACCTAGTTGGTGGAAATCCCAAATTCTGTATGCATATAACGCCAAAAGACCGATGAACACCGTCTGTCAGCAGCACGAAAATAGCCATAACTTCTAATTGGCTGATCCAAACTTAGTGTTCTTTATCAATAACAAAAGCTAAGATCAAGGCCTACAATAACCTAGTTGGGTGAAAACCCTGAATTTGCCATTAACTTAATCATATTTTAAAAGACAACTTGATAGTTCATTCTCGTCACGATTCTGAACAACAGAGACAAAAACTATCATAACTTTTGAACCGTACGTCAGAATTTAGCGATCTTTACGTCCACAAAAAGCTAAGAACGAACCCCACATAACTCTAGGAGATGGGATCCTCTGATTCGCCCTCTATGATCGCCAAATTGGCCACGCAACAATCTGAACAAAACTGACTTTCTAATCGCAGCAATTGGATCCAATCAATTCTAAGCAATTTCACGTCTACTACTAATCAATCAACAAAGATCGACATTTGTTACCCTTGCAGCACCCAGGAAGATGATGAAGAAATCCTGCGAAGACCAACTCTCCTCTTCTCCTCCTCTTCCTCCTCTTTTCTCCTTGGCTGGCGGCACCCGAAGGGTTTTTCTCCCTGCCCCCTTCTTCTTGGACAGCAGCAATGGAGGGGGGCGTGCACTGTAACGCCGGAGTTACTATAGCAGTGGCGGTGGCACTGTAGCATGGGGTGCTACAGTGCATCTAGGGTTATAGGGTGCCCCTAATGGGCCAAGGCTATGGGCCTTTGGCCAAAGATTTAATCCCCCTGTTATAGAAATTCTGAAATTTTATTTTAAATTCCGATAAAATGGTTTGAAATTCAATTATAATTCTTAGGATTGAATAGGGTATTACACTTTATGTGGTCGAACTCTTCGACCACGAGTGGTATGGCCATGCACTTTCTTTATCCGACCACTTCGAAGGGCCCAAAGATATCTCTCCTATTATGTTAGGAGGGGCAAATCCCATATCCGACCAGTCACATCCCTCCGTATGTTTCATAGCATACCCAAAAGCTACCTTTGTAACTATCCAGTTACAAGTAGCATTTGGCAACCCCTAAGAGTGCTATTACACATGTAGGGAACTATGCTGATCTGAGGTCTAAGGATTATACATTATCGTTGCTTGAGACCAATTTATGACATATAGAATCATAACAATCTCAATAATGTCTCAAGGTGGGTCTATCCAACCCCATGTTCTCTAACATGTATCTACATTATTGATTCGATATCCCTATATCCATGACCGGTGAAACATGGTCATCAATCAATACATATGCTGGTCATAGAGTCACTAGTGTTTCGACCAGTGACATTCGACGAGGGATACTTTTAGAACGACATCATATAAGTTAAAGAGTTTCACCAACAAGTCACATACTCATTGATCTATATAACTGATGATTCATTCAAGAAACAAAATAAGATTTATTTAATAACTCATAAACACAGACGTGATAGAATCATCTCTATGATTGCCTCTAGGGCATATCACCAATAATTATGAGCATAGGCCTTTTGATCTTCGACTCATCTCGTGTTTTTGTTTATTGTTGTATATATAAAATGTTACAAACTGTCTCCTTAATTAAATCCATAGGCAATTCTCCTGTGTACATGTTTCAAAAAAATGTTGTGGTGACCTGCGAAATGAAGTGCATCCGTAGGCTATAAATGAAGTGCGTTGGGAGGCAAAATGGCAAGTCTCACCGATCGCAACAAACTGGGAGGTCCTTATCAAACCCACGCATCCGTTCCAGACCCACACACCCTCCACGCTATTCGGTAGCTCTGTCTTCCATGCTATTTCCCCAAAGTTTTTGTAAGAAGAAGAGGAGTTCCCCAAAGTTACCATAGATTCCTTATTTGCCATGGAATGTTTAATTTATTCCTAATTTGCTATTGAAAATTTTTATCTTCCTTCCATGTCATCCCTTTCCGAAAGGTTACCCCTCTGTGCCATCCCATCAATCTACCGTGGCCTTGGCCAAATGGGATGCAAAAAGACCGCATTACCCTTCCTCTCCTCTTCCTCCTCTTGCGTCTTGTCTTCTTCCTCCCAACACTAGCTGCCGCCCCACCCATCTCGACCTCCAGCAGCATTAGATTCGCTGCCTCCCACTACTAGCTACCGAATCTATTGTTGCTCCTCTTCCACATCTTCTGCATCCTCTTCGACATCTTCTGATGACAGTATGATACACGTGTGCTGCTTGATTAAGGAAAATGGTGTTCCAATGGTGATGGAATATTTTGGCTTTCTCAACTATTTGTGTTCTGATTTGCCTATTACCCCTACTGTTAACCAATTTCTTCTCAATTTGGCTTCGAATTTTTGTTTTAGATTAGGATAGGGATGTTGCAGTGGATGTCCAAAATTTTCTTGCCGATTTGTATCAAATTTTCTCCAGAAGCAACACCGCGTGCCATTGTCGGTGCTTCCTTGCCACCAGCAAAGTTGACCAGAGGCGCCAGGGCCACCTCCCACCTCATCTCTGCCCCTTCCTCCTCTTAGTTGTGGCTTATCGATGGGCATTGTGACGGCATGATGTTGGTGATATACCCTAGAGGCAATAATAGAGATGATTGTATCACATCTATGTTTATATGTTATAGAATAAATGTTATTATGTTCCTTGGATGAATTATCATTTATAAAGATTAATAAGTATGTAACTTGTTGGTGAAGCTCTTTAACTTATGTGATGTCATTCTAAATGTATCCCTAGTCGGATGTCACTAGTCGGAATAATAGTGATTTATCAACCACCACATGTATTGATTGATGACCCTATTTCACCAGTCATAGATATGAGGATATCGAATCAATAATGTATACACATGTTAGAGAACATGGTGTTGGATTGTCCCACCTTGAGATACTATTGAGATTGTTGTGATTTTATGTGTCATCAGTTGATCTCAAGAAATGATGATGTGTGATCCTTAGACCTGATATCAGCAAGGTTTCCTATATGTGTAATAGTACACTTAGGGGTTGTTATGTAACATCCCAAACAATAATTTATGTTTTAAATGTAATTTATGAGGATAAATTAAAACTTTTGTTGCCTCATGAGGTCATTAGAAATTTTCTAGAATGGTCCCCCAATAATTCCTATTTTTCAAAGAACCATGTTTCTTTGAAAGAAAAGAGTTGTCATTAAAAACTTTCAAACCTAATCTTGTGATCATCCTCTGGAAATATTTTTCCTATCATCTTTACCATCTTGGCAACCTCTCTGAAAAATCTCATGATTTTTAGATTTTATTTGCTATTTCAAGAGAGCAAGTCAAACCAATTTATATTCTGGTCAAACCTCTAGGGCAGCAGCTTGTGAATTTTCTGGGAACAATGCAGTGAATCAAAATTTCTGGAAAAATTACAAAAGGTTGTTATCAGTCCCTGGAAATCCCCATAAAAATTTCAGAATTTTTAGAGCTTCGGAGCTATCTCTAAAAATTCCCTAATCTCTCAGCCTTTTAAATCATAAACCTAAAAGCACTGTTCCTCGGGCTCGGACCTAACTCCGACCGAGCCCATGCGACCTGACTCAGCCCAACCACCTCACCCGCGCATCTCATGCAGCCGTTCAATCGCGCATCAACGCTCGCGATCGCATACCGTTTCGCCCTGTTATAAAACGTCTCGCACGTTCTCGACCGTTGGATCTTGATCCAACGGTCTGCCTCTGTTTCTTTCTGCGCGATCGCACGCTCGCGCTGAGTCGCTGACGCCGCGGACCCACCCGTCAGTTGCGTCATCAACCTCACGCTGACGCCCGCGCAGAGCTCCTGTGCCACGCGGCCGCGCCGCTCTGAGCACTCCGTCACCTCCGTGACCGCACCGCCCCTCCCAACCTGTCCTGGAGCTCCGTTGCCTAACGCCGCTTCCATTCCGAACGTTGGAGCCCTATAACCCTGCCTCCTTCGTCCTCAAGCTCTCACTTTCCCTCTCGGCGACCGAGGGAAAGGAGGCAAGAACTCGACCCCCTCTTGGGTGAGTCTCCTCCGCGTGGTTTCCCCTCGTTTCTCTCCCTTCACTCTCCTTTGTGCTCTGAGCTGAGCCCTTGTCTTCGTGTGTAGGACCAAGAGCACGAGGAGCGCCACCAGCTGCTCCAGAGCACGCACCCGAGACCGCCACCGTGTCATCTTAGTCTCCGGTGAGTTTCTACCCATTTCTTGTGCGTCACAGTGCGCCATGGGATGCGAGGAACATTTTCCCTCAATCAATTTTAGCTTTCCATCGCAGGGATCTTCGGAATCAAACTTTTCCCCTTTTCTGGCCGCAAGGACCACTTTCTTCCCCGTCGATGGCACGGTGAGCCATTCTCTAATTCCCCTCTCTTACACCATCTCAAGGCACATCTGATGTTTTTCCCATCACCCGTTTCCTCCCTCCATCCTCAGGTTATCCTCTCCTCGGTAGCACCATCGTTGCCGCCGCTGTTCTTCGTCGGCGGCTCGACTCCGGCAACCTCTCCACCTCCGGGTCATCCTGGTAGCTTCCCTAACCCTTACTGTTGCTCATGCTCACACTAGTTTGGGCGATGCGTTGTCGCATCGCCGTTGCTTTTTCCCGCACTGCCACTCCGCTCCGGTCGCGCCGCTCTGGCTCGTGGCCACCACTTTCGGTGCGCATTAGTGCGCTGGATCTATTTTGGTGCTTGGCGGCCGCCGCCGAGCCCTCCTTCGCCGGCGACGCGCAAAAGCTTCAGCGACGCGAGCTCCGTGGCGCGTTCCGACCGGCACTGTAGCTCGTCATTAGGATTAAATCGCAATGATTAGCATTTAAGTGTAGAATCTTTGTCGGAAAGCACGTGATTAGCTGCGGTTAAGTGTGTCGCTTACATGTGGGCCCGAGGCCGTTAAGTGCACAGTCAGCCTTCGGTGAGCCCGTGGACCGAGTTCTTGGCTTCTGGTCCATGCACTGTGCACGTAGACCGAGTCAATGACAGGCGGACCCCACCTGTCAGTGCGCATTTAAAATCTGAGATTTAAATAGAAAATAGCACTATGCTCTGGACCCCACTTGTCAGTGACTATGGCTAGGTTGGGTTCGGTACAAAAAGTATTAATGTTTATATAAAATCTGAGAATGCTTTATTTCTGAACTGAGAAATCTATTAACTTCAAAATTGCATAACTAATTCATTCTAGCTCCAAAATTGATGATTCAAATTTTGTTGGTTTCCATTTTAAATTTACTTTAATACAAAAATAGGTTGAACCATGTTTCTGTCCCAGAAAATGTTTATTAATAAAATGACTCTAGGATAGATTTATTTTTGCACTGAAAATCGTTTAAACTTCAAAAATGCATAAGTATTTCTCTGTAACTTCAAATTGAGTGAATCTAATTTTGTTGGCTTACTATAATAATGAAATTGCTGTTAAAATTGGTTTTAGGCATGTTTCTGTTGATAGAGGAATTGCAAATATAATTGAATTGTGCTCATTTTTATGTCTTTGAAAATTCATAGAAAGTGCATTATAGCTCCAAATGAGGTGAATCCAATTGGGTTGTTCATCTTACGTGGTTCTTGATTTACTGTAAGAATTTCAGATGCACCACATTCCCAGAAATTTTTGCCAAACAATTTAATTACATTGAATAGTAACAAATTGCATTTTTCTAGCTGAGCATAATTGTTTTGCTTATAACTTTTGCTCAGAATGTCCAAATGAAGTGATTCCTGTTTCTAAATTCGTTATAAATCATGCTCTTACTGGTGTAAAAATTTTAGAGCATTTGGAGAAAGTTTATTTTTGAGTCTTTTCGGTATTTCTCGTTCTTATCGGTTCCTATTCGCTTTTTCGTTAGGTGCCGACGAGTGTATCGATCTTGAGAGTACCCCTCTGCAGTAAACTGAGCAAAACCAGCAAGGAAAGCAGTTTGATCATGTTAATCCCTTTTATTTTAAAGTCTAATATATTGTTTTCAGCTTGTATGTATGCATTGCTATTTTGTGTTAAATTGGTTAGTTATTCCTTTAGATGCATAACCTGTAGGTAAATGATATTCCTCTACTACCTGAGCCTAGGTTATTTGCTGTGATTAGAGTTCGTTGGATGAGCTCTTGTCACTTAGTAGGTTTCGGGTCTAAATTGCTTAGCCATGCTTAGCTTTTGGTAGAAATGGGCGATCATCGACTTAGTCGATGATTGTGATCACACAATTGTTATTATTATTCCATTATGTCCAGCCTTGTGTTTTACTACCTTTGTGTGAGACCCCGGTTTATTAAACTTGTAATACTTAACCTTCCTCTGGTTCTAGTATCACAAATAGAATAATCTGCGTCTCGATGAATATGTGCCTCCCAGAACAAGCAGCACACATACATCATATCCAAGCATGCATCAATTCCATACAACAGATTATAACAAGTCTACCAAAAGACATACATAATATAAGTTATTACAACACAGCCGACCGGCCAAATGACATAAGTACCAAATAAGTAACAGCGGAAGCAAAAGTTGCCATAAGATGGCTTTAAACCAAAAGACGACCGGTTAGCCACATAACACCACAGGGCAACCGACCGGGCCGCCAAGCTAATCGCCTCGTAAGCGCCACAAAGACAACTCACAAAAGTGAGGTCCATCGGACTCACTATCATCCTCTGCACAACACAAGCAATGCAGGTGAGTACAAAAATGTACTCGCAAGACTTACGAGTAGCAAGCCTATACATAGCTACATGAAAGTTGTATTCAAAGGAATGTGGTTATATGGTTCTTTGGACGCATAAAGCAAGTTTCATTTGCAATATTGTAATAGATTGAACAGCAGTTTGTAAAATCTGTTTTTAAGCATTTAAATAACAGCGAGTAAGCATAAGTAACAGGTATCCACCTAGAAGTGACTTTCCCCAAAGCCACCACAACATAGCATGAATCCCCGATTCATACCACCATCAAGTTTTAATTTTAAAATGTTGTAGTCTAACTCTTGAAAAGCTTATCCAAGCGTGTCCATAACCTAGGACGAGGCTATTCGAATAGTTTTAATCCTGCAGGTGTACCAATGTACCCACACTTGGACCGCTTTTTGCCAAGCTATTAAGCACACTTCCTTTGGTATGCCTAAGACGGCTAAGTCCTCTGAACCCTTTCCAATGGAACATGCTAATCAAGAGACGCACGTATGGGGTTAATCCTTAGTGATCTGCCGACGAAATATGGATCACAAGGACCCATACGTGGAGCAAGATACACCGCCTCTGCTGGTGTTCTCCTCCCACAACGTGTCCATGTTGCATATAATCAAATATGCAACCCACCACGCGACTCATTAATTAACACAGCCCAAAGTACTCAGCTAAGAGAGGTCTCATATCCTCTAGTGTGGTTAGCACGCACGAATGCTCGGATAATGATACTCACAAGTAGTTCGGTCCTTAATTGACCCGGGCACCATTCCAATCACACCCAAAAGATCACACCATCTTACCATTGTGCCCAAGTCTAAATTGTTTTCATTTTCAGTTTTAGTTTTGCAATTTAGACAAAGCACAAGGCTGAAATATACACATAGTAATAGTTTGTGTGATCAAAGTTATCGACAAGTCGATAACTGCCCATTTCTACCGATAGCTAAGCATGGCTAAGCATAAAGACACGTAAACTACTAAGTGACAAGGGTCCATCCAGCGAACCCAAAATTGCAGCAAGTAACCTAGGCTTCAGTAGTAGAGGAATAAACATTTCCTACTGATAATGCATCTAGTAGGCCAACTATCGACAATAGTTTAAAACAACATAGCAATGCATACATAGAATTTGCAAACAATATATTAGAATTTGAAAATAGTAGGAACAATATGATCAAATGAATGCTACATCCGCTTGCTCTGGTGAAGTGCAGTCCGATGGTCATTGTGGCTCAATATCGGGATTAATAATATTATCTTCTAACCTAACGCTAAAAGGCGATAAGCAAATAAGAACGAAGAACACCAAATGAAACTCCAACAGCAAAACACACCCAAAACTAATAAAATTTACACTACAGCTAGGGAATGACCTAAGACAATGACAGGAACAAGAATCATGCAATTAGGACTAAGTATGCAAAAGATATGGACAGAATACGCTTTCTCAGCCCAAAATCAACCTAATTAATAATTAGCACTGTTCATGGCGAAATTTTCTAGAATGATCTAGGGTCTGAAATTTTTATAGCAGGTAGATTATGACATCCTAATAACAGAAAAGTTGGATTTACTAAATTTGGGGTTAGACACATTTACTTATGATTTTTCTAAGTTGTAAATCTAATGCAAGCCATTTTACAGAACTATGAACATGCTCAAATCCTATTTTATATGAAAGTATACTAACAGATGAATTTAACAAAATTGATTTTGCACAAATTGGATTTATACAGAAAAAGATATGCATTTTTCAAGGTTAAAACTATTTCTGGAATATTCAAAATGACAGAAATCAAGTTATTCCTAGTTATACAATTTTCTGCTACTGCAACATGCTAAAATCCATTTTTATAATAAACTAAAGTGACAACATAATTTATTACCGTTGGAATTATCTAAAAAGCAGTTAAAATGAATTAGTTATGAGTTTCTAAAGTTTTTACATCATTTTCAGTTGTTAAACAAATACTTACCGAAATACAGAACAACCCAAATAAAAGAATAAGACGTGGACAACTCCCAACCCTTGATCTAAAATCCTACGGCTCACGCGCGCCGAAAACAGCGCACGCGCGCCAAACCTAATCGGAGCCCACCGTTGGATCAAGATCCAACGGCGCACCTGAGTGTATGCATTCGGACGGTGCGGTTGCATACACGATCTTGGCCGTTGATCGAAAGATCGACGGTCGAGAACGATCAAGGCATCCGGAGGGTCCGAACGCACACAAAGATCAGGGCCGCAGATCTAAAAATGAACGGTAGATATTGATCGCAGTTCAAAGGGAGATGCTGACACGTGGGACCGCATGTCAGTGACCTAGGGTCATGACCGCAACGTTTTAACCCACGCACGGTGCACCGGCCCACTTGTCGATCGAGAGTGGCGGTTAAGACCAAATTAATGCCATTAATGATTAACCTTAAATAAACACTAATGATCACTGAAATTTGATTTTAACCCCTGCCCACAAGTCGACCAGCAGGACATTTCCGACAGGGATTAAATGCCGACATATTAATTAAGCAATGATTAAGCATTAATGATGTCGGAACAGTGCGGGATTGAACCAGAGAGCGATTTAAGGATATTGGGCCCACTGGTCAGTGGCTCAACGACAATGATTAAGACATAATTAATAACTAATGATTAGCAATTAATGTGTCCTAATTAAGTGACGAAACGGAGTCTGGCGTGTTCAAGCAAAACCGAAGCGAGTTCAACGGCAAATCGCCGGCGACACTGGCCGCGGCGGCGCCCACCAAGAACCAAAATGGATTCGCAATAGCACTACGAATCTAATGGTGGCATTCTCGCCGGCGGTGAGGGACTAGAACGCCGGCTAGCCGGAAAACAAAAATGGGAGCTTTATCGCTAAACATGAAAGTAGCGAAAGCTCCATTGCGTCCAAGGAAGCGGTGCCAAAGCTTCTAAGGACTAATAAGAAGCTACCTTAGTGACAAGAAGCTTCAAAGATGACCGGAGATGCTTGACCACGGTGAAAGCTCGCCGGACTTGGAGAAGAAAACCCGAGATAGATACCCTGAGCCAAATGAGTGATTCCAAAGCATCAACATAGCTTCATTAAGGTCCACAGAAGCTACATGAGCAAGTAATTAGAAAATGGAGCACTCACCTGAGCTGAGGAAGAAGATGACCAATTTCGGCCGAATTTGAACAAACCCCAAATTGGACAATTCCTGAGAATCAAATCCAAAATTAAGTGAGGGGAAATGTTCAAGGAAGTAAATAGATAAGGTTAGGGCGAAGAAACGTGAAGGAGGACCACTGGAACACCAAGAACACCAGAGAAGCTTCACGGGTCAACAATGGCGATTTGCCATTTTTGAGATGTTAAGCTCCAATATTGTGAATGAAGCTTGATGGTGGTCTAAAGGAATGCCAGGAGGTATTGAGAGTGTTTATAAAGCCATGAAAGCATTAGGGTTTGCACCACCAATCTTTCGGGCGGCAAAACACAAAGCACAAGGTGCGACCGACAAGGAAAAAGGGGTGAAGACGTGCATTAGGGCATGGCCTGGCTCAGTGTACCTCCCATACCCCTAAACGTCGGCTAGGGTGGCTTTAGGGAGCAAGAAATGACACTGTCATTACTCCCCTACTGTGCTCGCACGGCCGAAGGTAGAAGATGACCAGCGCAAAAGGCTCGGTGATTCTCAGCCGTTGGATGAGACACGGACGGCTAAGATAGCGCCACGCCTCCGGGCTTTAAAACACAACGGAGAGGTTCCGAGCCCTAGGATTAGAAACGAACGGCTCAGATAGCCCCACGTCGCAAACGCGGTTTACAACGAAGGGACACGCGGGCGTTGGATCTTAGTCCAACGGCTCTGATTCGAGAATGCAACCGGAGGGTCCGAAGGTTTCGGCGCATCTCGACGGTTGGATGGAGATCTAACGGTCGACAGACAAACTTGCAACCGGAAGGTCCGAAGGGTTAAACGCACGCGGGCCGTGCGATTTAGATCCAACGGTGGAGATCCAACGCGCGTTTTAAAGAGAGGCTCGGTGCAGTTAGTTGACTGGACCGAATCAATTGGCTCGAGCCCGAGTCTGACTCGAACCCAAGTAACAGTAAAACCAAGTTTGACTTTGAAATAAGAACAGAGACTTTGAATGATTTATTTGAGGTAGCAAATTAACTCCAAAAATTATGAAATTTTTACAGGAGCTTGCTAACTCAGATATTAACCTGGAGTAAAATTTTCAGAGGTTTTTATACTGTGAATAAATCTCCAAAAATTCTGCAAGGCTCTGTTTTAATGTTTGACTGCCTCTAAAAATATTCAAACAATTTCTAAAAATTGTGAAATTTTTCAGAGGGGTCACATACCATCACAGAGACTTAGGAAAAATATTTCCAGAGGATGATCATAAACTTTGACAAGATTGTTTTTGGAATATCAAGATTTGGATCAACTAGACTTGTGACAATGTATTTCCATAATCCCTTGTACAAGAATTGTTTGGCACAACAGGAAATACATGATGTAAGAAAAAGTTTTAATTTCTACTGATTTTCTTACATTTGAAACACAAGCCCAAGATTGGGATGTTACACTTTGCAAATCAAAAACTGAAAATAAAAGTTATATCTTGACTTGGGCACAATGGTATGTTGGTGTGATCTGTTGGGTGTAATCGGAATGGTGCCTAAGTCCCCAAGGACCGAGTTACTTGTGTCACTAATCCAAGCGCTTATTGCGTGCTGACCACACGGGAGGGATATGGGACCTCTCTTGACTAAGTACTTTGGGAGTTGTTAATTCGGGGTCGCAGGTGGTTAAAACTGTTTTTATAAGGGGAAGAGCACCTGCAGTTGCTGCGGCTGGGCCGGTACACCCTACCCTATCCGGTTGTCGCGACTCTTAATTAGCATCATTCATTGGAAATGTCTCGTTAGACTTAGCCATGCCTGCATACCCAAGGAAGTGTGCTAACCGTGGCTGGTGGAAAGGCGGTCTATCGTGTGGGTATATTGGTACACCCCTGCAGGGTTTAAAACTATTCGAATAGCCTTGTCCTAGGTTATGGACATTGCTTGGTAAGGTCGTGCAAGAACTAGACTACAACCTTTTAAAAACTTAAACTTGACATGGGTGGTATGAATGGGTAATTCATGCTATTGTTGTGGTGACTATGGGATAGTCACTTCCAGGATGTTGTCATCTATCTTTTGTTACTATGATATTCTTGTTGCTTTTTGAACAATAAAATGAATTGCAAACTTGCTTTTAAATGTATTACATTATTGCAAATAAAATTTGCTTTGTGCTAAAATAAGCCATACAGCCTCCACTCAAATAAGCTTGCATGTAGCATATGTATAGGTCTGCTAGTCCACACGTCAGTCTTGCGAGTACAACTTTGTACTCATTTGCTTTGCTTCATGTTATTTGTTGCAGAGGAAGAAGGTGAGCCCCAAGGGCCTTACTTTTGTGAGACATGCTGTGGTGGGGTTTGGGACGACTAGTTTGGCGGCCCGGTCGGTTGCCTTGTGGGTAAAGGCACACTGATTGGCTTTTGTTTATCGCCATCTTATGGCACTATCGCTTCCGCTATTTACTTAGTCTTTTTATGTCATTTGGCCGGTCGGCCCTCTTTTGTAATAACTCTTATTGTATGCCTACTGTTTAGTAATGAGTTGTTTTGGATTCTATGTCTTGTATGGGATTGATGCATGATTTTGTGAAAAGAGGTGTGTATACTGCATTTCTGGGAAGTATACATATCTCGAGGCTTAGTTTATTTGAGTTGTGATGCTAGGACCAGTTGGAAGGTTAAGCATTACAAGCCAAATAAACTGGAGTCCTCACATGTTAAATGCTACTTCATAACTGGGTAGTTATAAATGTAGCTTTCGGGTATACTACGAAACATGTGGAGGGATGTGACTGGTCGGATATGGGATTTGCCCTCCTAACATAACAAGAGAGATATCTCTGGGCCCTTCGATGTGGTCAGATAAAGAAAGTGTGTGTTCCTACCACTAGTGGTCGAAGAGTCAACCACATGAAGTTATCTGACACTTGATCGAGAAAGTACTAAACAGTACATGAATGACAAAATATCGCACTTGGAGTTCAACCAGATATTGTGAGGCAAAGAGAGAATATGCAAGCAGGTCATTCAGTTCAACCAGATACGAACTGGTCATATGAAGAAACAAACTGGTCATAAACCGGTCAGACATGATCACTAACTGGTTGTAACTAAATATGAACTAGTCATGTAGAGATACGAGCTGGTCTTAAGTGATAAGGACTTGGTCGCGGATCATATTGCATAAGATTCATCTGATATAATATTTATGTATATTTGAGAATTGTTATGTTCTGCTAGGAACCACTAACGACTCGTGCTCAGAAAGGAGTTTCTGTGTCACAACAGATTATGCATGAATCTACAGGGTCGCACACTTAACGGGTTGGAATAAATGAGTTTGGATAAGATTCGTTATGTGCTCTTTATGAGGGGATGCATGGGGCTCTTGGGATGTACGTGAGTTACTCCATCAAAACCCTAGCCGCCATCTTCTCGAAGGCCCTACCGTGCGTGTTGGTGCTAGCACACCGGTGTATGGCGTTCCACCCCTGACCGTATGGATACCATATAGGCGCTACTGCAGTTGTTGCTGCACTGATCGAGGACAGTCCACAACCTATTTAAGGAATGCGATAGGTTGCTGGAGGATACGATCGGTGTCGAGGACGTTGGACGATCTACTACGACCATTTCATCGATGCTTAACGTTGGATCAGACTACTCCAACTCTTCTTCTGCTACACTGCGTGTCTAGTGGTGATGATCTATGATCTCTTGCTTGCATGGCTTCCTGGTTTATGTGGTAGAATTTTTTTAATTGTCAGTTACTGTAGCCTACTCGTATCCCTTCGCATGGTTGGTATTGTGCAAAACACAAACCAACAAGTTCTTTTTTGGTATAATGGTAGCTAGAGCTAAGGGTGTTGACCACGATGGTATAGAAGGGTAAAGATTCAGCAAGTGATGGTAGAACTTTTCAATGGTAGATTACAGATAAGTGAAACATTAAAGAGTAAATTACACGATGGGTCCATAAATTTGTCAAGTTAGGTCACTTAGGTCCCCAAACTTTGGAACTGTAGATTCATGCCTCTAAACTTCTTAAGTGGTTCACCACAGGTCCAAAGCTCGTCACCCTAGCTCTGGCCGCTGATGTGCCCCCTTGACAAAAGCCAACGTGGCACTGATTTGCAATAAATATGCTGATGTCTCATGCTTTTGCATTCATGCTCTTGATCTTCTGTCGCCCCAACCATGTCGTCCTGCCTTGAAGACTTTGCCAGAGTCCAACACTGGCTAGCCACGACACCATAGGTCACCGCTGCCAGTGTCCCACCTTCCCTCTCTCTCATCCTCGTGCTCTCTTCTCATCATCTGTCTTTTATACCACAAGCATGATGTCATGACTGAGACAGAGAATGAGAGGGAGGTAACCATGGTGACGGGCTAGGAAGGTGGATGGCGGAGAAGAGGTGTTGAGGCTTTAGGAATGGAAAAAAGGTACACTTTCGATGAGGTGAGCTTGTTGGTGGTGATGGTTCGCGGAGAGAAGTACTAGAGATATGCTAATGATGTCAAGTGAGTGAACGTGGTGCCAGCGTTTGGATGAGCAGAGGATCTGACCAAGCATATCAAAATGAAGGCAATGACGAGGGGATTCTTGTGCACGAAGCAACTGGACCGAAGCTTATCGGAGGTGATGGACGGGGACAAAGAAGACAATCGGATGTGAACAACAACAATGGCCGATTCATTGTGCTACGTGAATGAAAACCAAATTAATTTGGGGTATAAGTTCATCAAGGGGTAGAACACGATATGACACAAACAATTATCGACGTTGCTCACTAGATTGGGAGATCAACGTGGTAGTGTCACAATTCTCCTTCTGTCTGCAACCTTGGCGCCATGATTGTCCTGCCTGAGAACGTCGCGGGCCACTCCACTAGCGTCGCATGGGCTCAAATCGACTCACCTACCACCCTCCTTCGCCAACGAATGTCACCAATAGCTAGGATCGATCGCCACCAACTCCATGATCGCCTCAAAAGCTCGCCGTGCGAACACGAGGTGAGGACATGGAAAGTGATTGCAATTACATGGTGTTAAATGAAAATTTTAACGCCCACTCGACTGGTGTTAATTGTTCAATGTGACACATGAGCGGTCAACCGCAACTAATTGCCCTCTGGACCTCCGGTGAACCACTTAACAAGTTTAGTGGTATGAATCTACAGTTCCAAGGTTTGGAGACCTAAGTGACCTAACTTGAAAAGTTTAGGGACCTACAGTGCATTTTACCCAACATTAAATGGCAAAAAGGAATACTACTATAAGCTAGTAGCCCACAATGATAACCATATATTTTCATATGAATGACATACTATAAATCACAAAATATTTGTCACAGGGAATCATATCATCTACCGAGTTTGTGAAAAGTTTGAACGGCACGACATAGGGGCTCATTGAATACTGCATCGACCTTTCGGATCAACATGGACTACTAGAATTTGAAACTTTCTAACATATCGTGAGATAATGGGATGTTCTCTTGCGCCTCGATCCATCCATCCGAATCTTAATTCAGACAACTTGGATCAATCCTAGATATCAATACGGAGTTGCTATACAACACCCAACAAAGTCTTGTTTTGGGATTTCAATCGAATTTCTTATCATTCATCCACTCGAAGAATCATGCTCCGACTGCTTCTTATCCAATTCCAGCAACGTCTGCGGATTTAGGGCCTAGGTTCACCGACGTTAGACTACAGAGAGAGGAAGGGGAGGGAGGCAGCAGCAACAGATTGGCGGTGGGTAGCGGTGGTGACGGTGCGACGACTTCGGCCGCAAGATGAAGGAGGGCAAAGGACGAGTCGACAATGAACTCAAACGAGCGAGGAGGGTGGCATGAAGTGGAGGCAGATCCTACGACACCGCTACCAGGGACAATGAAGGAGCGGGACAACAGGGGAGGCAAAGGCTGGGCGAGAGAAGGAAGCGAGTGACACAGGCAACCGCATCAAGCAGTGGTAGTGGTGGCTCACGGGAGGGCCTTGCCGACACCGGTGGTGATGACAGCGAGGCGGTGGGACGACATCGCGGTGGGGTTGCTGGAAGCTGGCCGTTAGGGTTAAGGTAAGGATGGTGAGGGATGTTATATAGAAGCGGTTAGGGGATGCAAGGAAGATTAGGTCTAGATGAAATGACTCAAAGAAATTTGATTGAAATCTATAAAAAAAAAGTAATTATAATATACTTCATCTCCGTTTCAAAATATAAGGCATATTTCTATTGGGCACAAGAACTAATAAAGTTGTCAAATCAAGATAATGACAAGGTGAAATGACCATGATATCCTTGCATAAATACCTTAGAACTAGGAAAGAGAATAATTAGTAGTGTGTTATTTATAAATGCAAGATAGAAGATGTGATAAATAAGAGCGGAATATATCAATAAATTCGTATACATGCCTTATATTATGAAATAAGGCGAAGAAAATTGTATGCCTTACGAAATAGAAACAGAGGAAATATAGTTTTAACATGCAAAACCGCTATGAAGGGCCGCTCTACTGTTACTGTGCTGTGTGATGCTAGAATCTAGTTAATTATGAAAAAAAATTACCACTAGTAAGATTTTGTTGTTCCTGCAAAGAGATCTACTATATTACTACTATGATCAAGCAAGTACATTTATTAGTAAAACAAATCTCTTAACGTACATATCCAGCTCAGATTCACCGTTTCTTTGTGACCACGAGAAACCAAAAGGGTGGTGAAGTTCACCGACAGTGAATTGAAATGCCTCCCTGCAGGGCAGCTGCCAACAGGGCAGTACCCCACATGATGCTGTGCAGAAAGTACAGCTCATGCACATCAAACCACATCTTTTCCAGGACAAACAGTCTGCCGTCTGGTTTAACCTTAGTGTAATGCTACACTGCTACAGCCTAGGATGCCAACCTGATGCTTTGTTTTTACCCTGTCCACAGAGAGAAAAACCTTCTCTGATTAACAATTCTGACCCACCCATCACATCTTTACTCTTTAATTAATGTTGATCAACTGTCAATTTTAGGCTTTAGTATTTTATAAATTGATATGATAACCAATACCATCCCAGTGTATGCTCTGAACTTCAGAGAGATTTTCATTTCAAGTCTGGAAGCACCTCTCTTTATCATTTAGTTGTTCCACTTATAGTTGTGAGGAATACTCTTTTTAAATGTTTAATTTTGATTGGTAAACAATCCAATATAGGACCTGTTTGGAACACCAGAATTTTTCCCATTCCTACAGGAGTTGAATATTTTTGCATTCCAAACGGGACCATATTCATCCTCGCAAAGAAAAGAAAACCAATGCATTTAGAAAATCTGGAATGTGCAACGGTGAAAATTAACATCCTATCTGTGAGACCATATGGAGGTCACCACATGGTTTGCGATGAGTAATTGACTATCCTTTACATGATTTGTTGAGATTTGAGTTTGAGTTCGAAATTTATCTGAATTCAGAGGTATTGTCAGGTTTGAACTGGTCAGACCAACCCTTGTGGCAGTCTGACCGGTCGAGTTCTAGCAGTTAGACTAGCCCTAGCATGGCGGTCTGACTGGCCAAGGGCTAGCAGTCAAACCAGCCGACTATGAAAAGGTGTCATTTTGGAAAATTCCGAAAATCACATGTGTAGGGTTGTGAGGTGATTTGTTTGCACTAGGTCTCATTGAAAATGGAGTTTCAAAGAAAAAATAGATAGAGTTTAAAAATTCCAGAGAAGATGTTGTCTAAGACCTAGGAGCACTGTTCATTCAGAGCACTGTTCATTACCAGTACTGTTCGTCAGCATGTTTTTGGTTGCTGTGCTTGGGGTTTTGGATTGGATTCAACACAAGTCTTTCGCTATGCTTGTATATTGATCTTCGTAGCTCTCATAGCTATTGGAGTGAAAATTATGTTGAATCCGATTAAAGAGAAAAGGAGGTAGTGCTCCTATTCACCCCCCTCTAGTCGCCGTTTCGGTCCAACAGATCTTCTATTACCACTTGAAGACGAAGGATTACTGTCACTCCACCGGGAGGAAACAACCCTAATGGCAACACTTAGCTCTCTTAATTAAACCCTAGTTTCTCTCTTGAAGGCTCAAGTGCAAAATCTAATTTTCTCTCTAATGCCTCCTTATATAGTGGAGACTCATAGGAAACCATAACCTGGATACAAAGTAGAGCACATCCACTACACACACCCATGGGAACCTGTTAATCCATTACACAATCGGGTTTTTCACTCACACACGCTTTTCAAAGCGTCGTTCTTCACCCTTGGTTCCAATAATCCGAAATCATCATATGTTGTTTTGGGCCACCACCGCGGTTTTGCAAACCGCTCACTTTTTCGGTTTTAGGCAAATGACTATATTACCCCTCCACTGGCATTTTCCGACTCATAGCCCATGCTTCGTCATCCTCTATGTGGCCCCAATAACTCCCCGCCAAGCCTCTCACACGTCTAGATCCCACCGAACCATCATTGCTTGCAAACGAGCCCAAGTCACTTGGCGCATCACGTGTCCCGCTCGACCTTGACCACTTGTGCCTTCCATAGCCCTTGTCCATATTGCACCTTGTCTAAGTCCAACTTGTATCAACTGGCCTCCATGACCGCTGTATACCTAGGTTCTCCTAACCAAGTCCCATTCTTTGACTCCGGAATCTCCTGCACGACAATAGACCATGCAAACTATTTTTCGGACACAACTTCATTCTAACCTGACCTACATTAGTCATAAACACAACATGCAATGCATATGCACCATCACCAAATCCCTCAACAGAAACCACACAACATTTTCCTTGGCGCAGTGCTCAGACTGAACAATGCTCTGAATGAACAGTAAAAACAACACAAGGAACAGGAAAATCGGCCCAAAACCAAAATCAAATATTGGCACAACGTTTGATCCACAACTCCAAACTTCAAGAAACTTGAAACATACCTTCTTTAGGATGTCAGAAACCTATTATGGGAGGAATCAATCCAAAATGACTAAGAATGGTTTCCCATATGCCCTAGCACCCTCAATCACAGGAACAATCAGGCCAAAAGCCATCAAGAGCAAAACCCCTAAAATCACCCTTTCTTTCACCAAAACTGGGCAAAATCAAACTTAGATCTAAAAGCTTGCTCGTGGGTGGATAATAATCAAGAAGACCTTAGATCATATCCCACACGTCCCAACAAGCAAGATCCCAAATAAAAACCTACGAAACACCAAAATTCTCAAAGACATAAAAGAGAGAGCAATAACAAGATATAACTCATCTTAGGGCAAATCTTGCATAGATTGATTAGAGAGATTGTATATTTACAGCCACTCCCTCATGGAGGACAAAAGCTCAACACCTGAGCACTCAATCAATCCATCTCTCATGAACCCTAACCTCTCCACTTTCCTCTCCTATCCCTAAATCACAAATTAAGGTTTCTAGAATACAAAGGTTGAGAGGTGCTCAGCCAGCACCCTCCCCTATTTATAGTGGCGGCTGGCTTCTAGAGGAAGACATCTAAACGGGCACCCATTAATCTCACACACAATGGGTTTCACTTGCATCGACCCCTGCGCCGCTTGATGCAACATGTCGCACGAAAATCCGTGCCGCTTGATGTAACCCGTCACATGAACTGTCGCGTTACTTAATGTAACCCGTCACACAGAACTGCTGCGCTCGGTCATCATCCATGTGACCCTAATGACTTCTCGCCAAGCCTCTCATGCGTCCGGATCCCACCGAACCGTCCTCGCTTGCAACGAGGACCAAGTCACTTGGTGCACCACATATCTCACCATGACTACACCTGGCTTTCTTGACCGTTTAGAACCTCAGCTCCTCCCTAAGCCTAGTCGGACATCAACTCCTCCCTGAGTCTAGTTCTGGTCCACTTTGCCGCTGCCCGTCATGTTCATCACCGGTAGCTTCCGGTCTAGTTCCTTGTCTTCTCGGCTTGTAACCACCCTGCTAGCCTCGGTCATCTTCCAGCACCATCTCGATCGTTCTAGACGTCGGTTCTCCTAACCTAGTCCCGATCTAGTCCGCCTCACCATGACCTAACTCCGGTGTCCTACAACCATCACAAATAAACAAACCGTTACGTAGCACCACACGATACGCATAATCATCAATTCACATAATTGATGAGGCATGAGCACATACCTTCACAAAGGCATTCGCTCAAACTTCGCCTTCTATGGTTCTTGTCCATCTTGTGCCTTACTTGAGTACAACCATCTCACCCGACATCCATGATCTTGGTTCTCCTCACTAAGTCCCGGTCCTCCTCGTCGTTGACCATAGTTGACTCCAAACCACCTACACAACAATAGACCAAGCAACCATTTTCGAGCACAAGTTCTTCACAACTTGACCCATGTTAGCCAAAACATGCATCACACACTCATCTATCAATAAACACAAACCAGATCACCCACAATCAATTCTACCGAGTCAACGACAGCTTCTCCAGACCACTTTCTCACGACCGGTGTTCACGACATCGCTTCACGACCGAGTCTAGGACCACCGCTCTCGACCGAGTCCACAACCACCGCTCTCGACCGGTGTCTCGACCACCGACTGGTCCAAAGAGTTACGACCACACCTGGTCGAAAAGGGCTATGACCACTTGCTACATGTAGCTACAGTGCTCAAAGCTACAATACTCGAAAGCTGCAGTACTTAGAGTTTTCGACCACTCAGCACTCGTAGCTACATTACTCGCAAGCTATAATGCGCGAAAGCTACAGTACTCGGTACTCGTAGCTACAATACTCAGAGCTACAGTACTCGGAGTTTTCGACCACTCAGCACTCGTAGCACAATACTCAAAAGCTACAGTACGCGTGATGAACAATACTCGGAGCTACAGTACTTGTAGCTTTTGACAACTCGGTGCAACTAGCTACGAGCATGTCCAGCTATGACCACGTGCAGTTGAAGCCTTCTACGACCACGTGCAGCATTCAAAGCTACAGTACTCGATGTTTCAACCACTCGGTACAAAGCTGCAGTCAAACCGATATTCCTGAACTCTGCAGAAAACAAGTAATTCGACAAGCCTTCAACACCATTACCAATTGTATCATCATCCCAAGATCATGAGCATATCTCCATGATATCCCCAAGATCAAACTTGATTCTCCATATCTTATTTGTGTTCTCGTTTGATTCTCTTACCTTTTTAAGATATTTTTGATGATTCTTGATTCCACCTTATTCTAGTGTGATTTATATAATATAGCTGCTAAGACTCGTAGGAACCCATCTAGAATCATCTTAATTGCCTAGATCTCACGAACATGAGTAAATCAACTTTTCCCTCTTTTGCTCAGTCCTTCGGAACACTTCCCTATGATAGATAAATGTGGAAACCTTGACAACGATTCTTGAAATTGCTGATTGGAATAGATTCCAAACATCTTTGGGTAGCTGTGTTTCAAATTTCATGGGATTTGAACGAGTAGATCAAAATTAGTTCAAATCCTCCTTGGGAGTCATGTTGTTTTCAATTCATCAGCAGGGGAGTGGTCAGACCGCCGGCCCTGTTGGTCGGACCACCAACTACCGGTCAGACCAGGTGATTGTTGCCGATCAGATCGGTTGACCGGTTGCCGATCAGACAGGTTGACCGATCAAGCCGCCTGACAGTTTGTGGGTTTGTTGCTTTGAGAATATTGATCTTAACATTTGTCGAAGTCGTTCACCCACCTATTGTCGAAGTGAGCATTAACTATCTATTGGTGCATGTTTGTGCACGAGTAAAAAAAGTTTAGATATTTTTCAGACCAGGTTCAAGCAATTATATGCACGGTGTACAAAGTGTTTAGTCCCTAACACCAGAAATTATTTCGCACGGCCGGAACATTTTAGTGCCACTGCAAAATAGTGATCAGAATCAAAATTGCAAAACGACAGCAAATAGTATCTTCAACTCCAGGACCAATGTCACTGTCCAGAGCCCCACCTTACCAACATCAGTACGTCTATTGGAATGCAAACAGTTTGGTATCAGAATTTCGCATAATACTACCAAGTGCCAACATCCAACCACTGTAAGTGTAATCATGCAAAGCATTGTTGTCCAGGAACACTATACATGTTTCCAAAATTCGGACAAATACAGAGTACTACAGAAGAGGACAGACGGTATACGGAGAAGATAGCATGCAAAATACCATTTCTAGCCATGAGATTCGAGGCAGAAGATCAGCAGTAGAACATGAGCCTCTTCACACTGTCTCTGAGCTTAGGCAGTGGCGCAGTCGGAAATGGAGTGGCTCTGTACAAAGTTGTACGGCTGGTGGCCGTTGAATCTGACCTCTCAAGGTACAGCCTGCCTCTATATGCAGCGAGATGTGCGTAGTACGCTGGTGGAACAAGAGATACTGGCTTGGTGCACCGTACAAACGTGTAGCAAAGATTGTGTATCAGCTGCTGCACTTCGTCGGACTGGAAGTTGTTCTCATCCCACAGGACGTGGTAATGAGCCGGCCGGCTTGTCCCCTTTGTACCCCAGTGGCTGCACAGGTAGAAATCGAATTCCCTTGGGTGCGTGATCACGGTATCCACGACTGTCCCCGGTGGTATGTTCTGATCAGAATAGTGCGTCGAGCTGCCATTCTTCAACCTGTGGAAGAGCCTAGTGTGATGCCTCTTCTGAACTACGATGAACGTGATCAAGGGCTTGTAACCTGGGTACCTGGAACACGTCATGCGCACTGCATGCATCTCCTCCTTTAATACCTTGTAGAATTGTGTCTCGCTCACACCGTCTCTGAAGAATATGATTCTACTTGGGAGCTTGCCGACTTCTTTCAGGAACTCCTCAAGTAGTTCACCAGCCATCACATCCAGCTGCTCAATGATTTCTTTCCTGTGTGTCTGTGACCTCATCCTGGAGATGTACTTATTTGCTGAAGGCCAATTCATGCTTGCAACTACAGCGACCACTGATGGGCTCAAGTCGTCAAGTGGATGTGGGTGTGTGACATCAGCACCCATGAACATCACCGGCTCCTCGTCTGAAAATATCCTTGGAATTTGGCATGGCAAGCTGTTGTAGAGAGCAACATTGCATCCACCAAGCTTCGCATTCATCTTCAGCGCTAAATTGGCCAAGAACTGAGAGGTCAGCTTGCTTAAGTTGGAGTAAAGGCAACATTGTGTCACAACACCAATGGATGTTTCAGCAATCCGCTTCAGATCAGCATATCCTCGGTGCCTCCGCTCCATGACACAGATTAGCAACTGCAGGTTGCCTGAGGCAGCTTCTTGAATTTTCTTCAGCTTGCTCTCCAAAATGGCCACATTATTGAGGAGTTGAATCCGCTCAAACAATGGGCTTATAACAGTTTTCCTGTTTAGAAGAATTCCAAGCTGCTCACACCGACTTGATAGCTGGTTGACAAACTTTGGAATGCAAGAGTGTTGCTGAGGGGTACCACCAAAGCTTATCAAGGCCCAGCTCTTGATCTTGGAGCCCTCAGCAACATGGCTGTCCAGCAAGTTCCATTGCCGATCAAATCGGTCTGGTGTTATATCCTTAATGCGCCCTCCACTGCCAAGCTTCAGTTTTGGTGGCAAGAGAACCCTCCCAGAGAGTTGTGTCATGTCCTTTGACACTTGGAGATTGAATTGATCAGCATAAGAATTACTGCAATAAAAGTAAGGTAGCTATGATTATATTTGTATGACAGAGTAGTTCTGGAAGAAAAGACGACCTTTATAGTTTACAACTGCTACAAAACATAATATGACAGGAATGAAGAACCAGACCTTCCTGCAGCAAATGCACCTTCGACAACACCCTTTATGATTCCCTTTCTTTCACTTGGTCTTTGGCACCCCATTTTGAGAATCTTGGAGGTTTGTTCATCTGTGAGCTTGCCAAGAAACTTCTGGCCCTCACAAACTACACAAAGCTCCATTGGCACATAACATGGCTTACTCCTACCAATCTGCAAGCAAGGGAGGTTCCTGAATTGTATATCATGGTTGTAGTGCTCCTTGAAGTAATCCACCACCATAAGATCCTTACCACTTCGGTCTCGAAACTTGAGGTTTTCTGTTGTCTCCTCAGTCAAGCTATGCACATGGTACCTTTGGTCGGTCTCACGGTGGCACACAAAAACCCGAATGTTTTTCAATGCTTTCTCCACCTCCCTCCGCTCCTCTTCTGCCAAAGCCCTAGTTTTCTTCTGTGAAAGGTCCTTCAAGAAGTCACAGCGCTTCTGCAAATATGCAATTATGCCTGTGCTCTCGTGGAACGCTGTGAGTGAGAGGTCAACATTAAGGGCAAGACCTTGCTTGGTTGGCCTCAGACTCTGAAAGAAACCTCTTAATCCAACAGCCCCACCACCAATGTCCCTTGCTTCTGCCATGGAGCGTGCATATAAAGACCGACCTACCGGAATGGAGCTTTCCATAGCACCTTCTCGCAAGATGACATCCAATGCATGGAGGTAATCTTGAGGAAGAGAGATTCCATCTTTGTCTTCATTCAAATACGTGTTCAAGTCTTCACCACTTAGTTTCGAAACCAATCGAACGTTCACCTTGAAAAGCTTAAATTTCTGCTTTTCAAGCATGTGGCCATTCTCTTTAACTGCTGGACGTCTTGCTGATGAAACTGGGAGACTGACAAAGAACTGAACCTTGTCCTCTTGAAACTCAATAGGACTATATAGGTTCCTGCGGCCATCAAAGGCTGGCATTGCGCCCGAGAGAACACTTGAATTTTCTTCAACTAGCTTCTTCTTGATCATTCTTGCTGTTTCCTTTGATGGATGTGGGGATATGTCAACATCGTAATGAAAAATCTTCTGACTGGGATCGAACCGCACAACAAAATGGTTTGCAGAGAGAGGAATTACAGCCCCCTCAACCCCACCCATGTCGGGTCGCCGTGCAATGGGAGTTCCCTGTGAAGTGGTAGAAGACTTCTGATGGGTGTTTACATGATTCATTCCCATGTCAGATGTTCTCTTCTCATGTACGACACACATTTTCTGCTGGAGCACCTTGGCATCTGTTAGTAAATTGATATTGTCATGTAAGGAACCAGAGAATCTAAACATCTATATACTAGTGATTGAAGTCAGAGGAAAATAAACTTCTTAATCAAAACGTGAGGCTAGTGATAAAAATAACATTTTAGAATAAGTGGAATAATGCAGCAAATAGATAACACAAACACCAAGATAATGGTACATCATTGTCCCCCAAAAAAATGAAGAAAAAGATAATGGTACGCTTGTTAAAACAAATCGTCCCAAAAGATAACTAAGCCCCTTTTCTGCTGGGGGTGGGGGGGCGCGCGCGCTAACTGTCAAGAGAAGAAAGGTATCATCCACAGTACCACAAATAGAGCTTTGGCTGTTTCTCAGTCTCTCAGATCAAACATTCTATCCCCCTTTGTCAAGGAATGCTGATCAACCCAAATATATGATTAAAAAAAAGAACAGCAGGAAAACATATAATACTTAGTAAGAATCCATAAAATCACAAGTTTTTAAGAAACCAATGGACTAATACACAACAGCTCCCTATTGCCATCCAGAACTGTAGCATTGACCAAAAATACTGCTGTACCTCATTATCTTTGTATGACAAGCCACTAGTCAGTAACTATACAGAAAACGCTAGTACTTGATATGTCACTACCATCATCATCAGGGGAAAAAGCTACAAGAACTAGCACACATTGATCAAGAAACCAACAATGCAACAACAGCAGCCAGTATATATGAACTACTAGTAGAAAGTACAAACACACACTGTGAACTCTTAATCAATCACACAAGGACGCGGGAGGTAACCAAGAAAGGGCGCTTTACCCTGCGGGAGCGGCAGCAGCGCTGCGGTGACGGCGTGCGGCGGCGGGGGCGGCTTCTTCGGTGGCTTGTGCCTCCACATTGGGCCCCTCTGCGCCGCCGCGTCCGCCTTGGGCTTCCCGTAGCACGTGGCGGCCGCGGAAGCCTTGGGGAGCAGGGGCAGCAGCGGCGGCGGCGGCGGCTGCAGGTACAGCAGCACCGGCGGCGGCAGAGGCAGCGAGACCGCGGCATTAATATGCGCGTGAGCGGCGTTTATCGGCAGTGGCAGGAGCGCCGGGTAGGCCTGGATGATCGGGTGCTGCCTGTAGCCGCCGGCTCCCCTCCACCTCCTCCTCCCATTCCCGCCGCCGCCACAAACATTACTACCTGCTCCACCGCCACCACCTCCTCCGGCTCCGGCCTTCTTCTCGTTCTTGGCCTCCTCCTCCCTCTCCATGGCCTAGTGAGCTGTGAGCAACACTTATTGGGTGGTTAACCCAATCCAATCTGTCTGTATGCAGCTTTTGGTGTAGTAGCAGCAGTAGTAGTAGTACCACACTATGGCAGCTCCAGAGGTTCTTGCCTTTGTTCTCTGGCTTGGGGTTGGGGTTTCTTGGATGGTTGGAAGGTAGGGGGGCAAAAGGAAGGGAAGGGGAACTGAGGTGAGGGAGCAGTGAAGTGGGAGGGAGATGGGGTTGGGTATTAATGGGGTGGCAGGGATGGGAGAGAGGTATGCAATGCAATGCCAAGGTATGCTATGCTATGCTATGCAATGCAATGCTATCCTGCTGCTGCTTTAAAAGTTTCCTCCATTCTGCTGCTTCTGCTGCTGTCCTGCTGCCCGGCCTTCCGAAATTCTCAATGTGGCAAGGGGGATAATTTATGGCTGCAGTAAAGACAGGCTACCTCTACCACACCACCTCAGTTCAGGCCTCTGTATCTATCATATTCTTTTTTATTTGATCTGGATCTACTATCTCGTATGCTGATTTTTTTAAAAAAATAATATTAATTTAAAAGATAATTAAAAAATAAATAGTCAAAAAAATTACAAAAGTAGACCATGTCGTCATTCCAATTGGCGACATGGCAGTAGGGGAGGTTCCTATCGACAGGAGGTTTCTATCTTTTTTTATTTATGTTTAGAGAAATTTTATAATTTTTGTAATTTTTTAAAATTTGGTAATACATTGAAGTGTCGCGTAGTTCGGAATACAAAATCGGAGAAGACAATGTAACGGAAGTAGAGAATGCGAGTTCGGCGGCGCAATGGCACAAACATCCTCCTTCGGAGCGAAATGAAAAAAATATTTGAGTTTAGGGTTGCCGTATGCGATGTTGTCCCGAATGCATTATTCGTGGAACCGATTCATTCGAAAAAAAGATTACGTAATATTTAACAACCCAAATATTTGGGAAAAAAGATATGTAGGATTGAAAGAGTTCATAATTTTATTGCGAAATACATGGCACGCCGGGTTTGATTACATACATTAGAAACAACAACATGCACGAATAAACAAACCGAAATACACCTACGATACATGTGCGCTTTGTGGAATCCAAAAAAAGTTGATTGGAATGAAATCAATCAGTTGTGGCAGCCTATCGGTCCCTTCCCCTTGTCTCTGGTCTGCCTACAGCGGTGATGGTGACTAGTCTCGAAGTCAGTCATATTCTGTGAGATGGGCTACACGATTGCATGATGTTAGTATAGCACAACGTAGAGCCAAATTAATAATCATGATGCAGACTGGGCATAACTTACCTCTTCGATCCGGACTGCAACTGGGCAATGGAGAGCGCTAGGACGGCCACCAGTCTCATTAGCAAGAGTCTCCCCCTTGTGCGCCACACGCTCAAGCTCCTCCGGTGCCTTTTTAGTAGGGTCGGGCTTCGGTTCATAAGGTTTCCAACAA